>JAUBNY010000700.1:363377-404794 GCA_032275445.1 Crypturellus soui
TTTTTGACCGCCCAGTTGTCTAGTCTGTCCAGGTCCCTCTGGATGGCAGCACAGCCCTCTGGAGTATTCAGGAGCTTCCTGAAGCTGTTACAGAGACGATATTTATGTCTCTGTATTTTTCCAGCTGATGCCCAGCTCTTGTTTCATCCCTGGCATGACCTCACAGATGTCCTGCAGAAGGCACAACCAGACTATTACAGAGTTATACCATGTTCTGCACCAACAACTTGATGTCCATTTGTCAGTAGCTCCTCAAGGTGCCAATGAGCTCCAGGTGCAATTTCATAGCTATGGGATGCCCCATGGTTTGGCAATGCTGGTTGAAGTCCAAGACAAGAGAAGTGGGAAGTGTAATCCTGTTTGAAAAATCAAGGAAATGGACACTCCAGTCTTTCAGGATCTGCAGTCCTTGCACCCACACCAGGGTCCTCACTGAGCTGGAAACCCTTCCTGGAGAGAACAGTTCCAGGTGCCCATGGACGAACATGAGACCCATTCTGCCAGATGTTCTACTGACAGCTCAGGGAAGCTATGAGCATTACCCACATTTGTTACCTAGTAGCCTGTGTCCTGCCTGGCACACAGCTCAAATATCTCAATTTTAATTAATTCAGTCCACAATTGATGCTCAGGACCATGCAGGACTACTCAAAGAGGCCCATTTTGATGTCTCAGTAAAATCACTATCTGCCTCATTGCAAAGCAATGAAATAGTTGAGCTCTTATAAAAAGATGAGCTCTTATAAAAATGGGCTCTCTACACCTGAGCTCTTATAAAAATGTTGAATTCCTTTTCCACAGATAAAGCCCAGTGAGTTTTATGCTGTTACCTTCAAAAACGCCCACAGCACTGTTTCTGGCTAGGATTTAGCTGTTGCATTTTGACAGCTATGGCAAAGAACAGCAAAATGGTCAAGACTGCTCCTGTTGGAGCTGGGCGGTGAATTATATGCTCTGCTCCATCCACAAAAGAAATGTTTATTATCTATTGCCAAAAACTGCAGCACCCTGGTGTTTCCTTGGGCTCACTTTCCATTTCTACAGCCACCAAGGAGTCTGTTACCCTCGGGAAGTCTCATTTAGAATAAACAGTTCTTTATATTCATTATCATAATTCCCAAAGAAAGGGCTGGAACTGGCTAATTAGCAATTAAGCATGACAGACCAGGCAGCCGGGAAGCGCCGGTCTCAACTCAGACTATCCGCGGGGGCATCTTGAGGGCTAAGCGCTGCCGTGAACCTCGTAACTGTTCCCCTGGCCTCGAGGACATGCGGGTTATGAGCCGGGTAATTTCTCCTTTCCTTTTTTTTTTCTTTTTTTTTTCTTTTTCTTTTTTTTTGTAAATAGTTTGCTGTGAGGGGCAACCCAACACTACTGCAGCTTCAGAAAATAATCCATTTTAGCAAAACAAACAAACAAAAAACCTGAGAGCCAAAGCGCTTCAGTTCCTTTTTCAGGAGTTACAAAACTGGAACTGACTCAACTGCTTTTCACAGGCAGAAAGGAGATTCCATACCCTCAAGCAAACACTTTCGGGGCAGACCTAAATCAAACTCCATGATTCTTTTCAGTTCAGCCTTAAGAGATGTGGGTGCCCCACTCGTCATCTTCCCTCCACAGTCCACTGGGTGCACCAGGGTGAGGTGTAGACAATCAGGTAAGTGACCCCCAAAGTAGATCTGGTTTAAACACAAGCAAGACTAGCCATTTTGCCAGTTAGGATATTGCTCATGGGCTTTCAAGTGACTAAGATATTTTGGTTCAAGTTAAAGTCTTGACCCTCAGCAAGATCCTTTAGCTCAACTCCTAATAATAGGGGTTAATCCCTTCTTGTCAGCGTGGGTTGTTAAAAGATCATAGTAGTCCCTCGATGGGTTTAAAATCTGCAAGTTGAAAATATATTAACATAACTAAAGTAATGGCAGGCAATGAGAAATGTTACTTCTGCTCTGGCTTATCTGTAACTTGAAAGCTGGGCTTTGTTTTGCTCATTGTACTACCTAAAATAGCTGTTTGCTAAGCTACAACTTGCCTGCTGTCTGATGTGTGGTAATACACACAGATATTGTCTCACTTTTGAAATTTCTAAAATTTCAAAGTCCCACAAAGAGAGTCTTCCAGTTCCCACTGGCCTGCAGGAAATACTTGTAACCCATAAGTTTGAATTGAATCAGGACTGTTTTTTTATCAAATCTTGTTCATGTTACTTTTTTTTCCATCAAAAAATGTCTCCTCAAATCCTTATTTATTTATACATTCTTTGCTACCTAGAAACACAGAAGGAGAGCACAAGTCCACCAGCCAGCAGTGCACTGAGGATCATCTCTGAACACACGCAAACACTCAGCAAACATCTTGATGGAGGCACAGCTAGCGCAAAACTGGCAACACAGAGACTGCCAAAACCCTTGTATAACAAAAGGATCAGCAATGCGTGTGGTTAGAAACAAAATAGTCATGGTTGGGTTGGACTGCTCTGTATATGTGGTGCCCTGGAGACAGCCTTATCCTGGATACAGTAGTGCAGTTAAAACATCATTTTTAAATGTGATTCAATCAGGCATCACATACAGGCTTGGCTGCTATTCTGCGCATGCTGTGCACGCACAGCGAGCTCAGTATCTGCCTGTGCCACCCAGGCACATCGAGGTCAGTCCCTCCAGGACAGCCAGTGTTGAGGAGGGCTGTGATGCTGCGAGGATTGAACTCAGCACCGGAGCTTGCCCCACAGGCCCCCATGGATCCATCCATCCTGCGGGCACTAACCTATTTCCTTGTCTTTAGCTTTGCCAAAGGGCCTAGAAATCCTTCCTAAGAACAGTTTTTCACTGGCTTGCAATAAACCCGAGGCAATAGCCACCAGGGATGCATAAGAGATTGCCCATGTGCCTCTCACCTGGTCAGCAAAGCAGAGAGCTGACCCCTTCTACATCTGGGCCAAATACTGTGTATGGAGTGCTCATCATCACCTCACATCCAAGGCGTTGGCAGGGTCTCACTTCTGCCATGAATTGCCATTATTTTGTCAGCTGAAGTTTAATGCCACTAATTTGTGAGCAGGGAACTGTACCTCCCAAACCATGAAGAAACCTCTGTGCCTAAAAGGAATCCCAAACCCAGGTCCCTACCTAAAAAAAAAAAAAAATATACTGTCAAATAGCAAAATGTCAAGGGAAAAGTCACAAAGATGTTTAAAAGTATGGAACAGCACCGTAAGAGAAACATGTAAATAAGACATGGGCTCTGCAGACACACAAAAAATATGGACAACGTAACAGAGAAAGGACATGGATCTGAAACACGAGAGTGGTGGGGAGCAGGAAAATAAAGAGGAATTACGTGCTATTTTGCACAAAGTGAATATTAGGGAAGGCCCAAGGAAATGATCAAGGCAGCAAATCTGGACAGAAAACCCAAATAACAACTACATTTTCATGCAATGCATTATTAAGCTATTAAATTGGGATGAGGTAGAGATCAGAGGATCAGAGGATCAGAGAATCAGGGATGAGAGGTTGGATCAGGGATTCCGACAAAGCCAAGAAGAACAGATCTGGATGGGTATTGGACTCAAAAGCTTGGCCATCCAGGCCCTGAAATGCTGCTGCTGGGACACAGAAGTGAGCAAAGCGAAAGGGCTCCCAGCACTCTTCTTGTGCTGCCATCTGCTAGCATTTTCTCTAAGCTTTAGTAAGTCACCCATCGCCACAGTGTCTTAGCCCCTTATAAATTAATACCAACTGCATGCTGGTGGCCCCAGGCTATGTGGTCTGCTTTGATTTACTTCTTAGAAGTTGTTACTGCAAGCAAGAATCCGAAGCCAGAGAAACTCGCTCTCTGCTACCTGAGAAAGTTGGAGGCAAGATAAAGCAGCCCTCCAAGTGTTATGACAAGGAACCTTTTAGCCAAAATGAAACAGGGAGACTCTGTTTACAAGAACGGCTTGTAAATGGAAACCAAAACTTGAATTTGAAAGGAAAGCCACATGGCCATAATCTCTCTCCCATGAAAGCAGCAATAATTTGGATGTCATACGGCAAGCTAAATGGTCTCCTCTAACTAAACGAGGATTACAGTTACATTCTTGGATCATACCTGATCTGCAGAGTGCTCTGAAGTGCAAGGAGTAAAGGAGACCTCCCCGCTTCCCTGTGCTACATTTCCCTGGGACAGCCTGAGGAAAGGTTATGGAACAACTCAAGTTAGTTTACAGAACAACTCAAATGATTTTTCTGGAATGAAAGGTTGATGTGAATGTTTCCAGTGTGGATGGATACCAGCCTGCTTCCTCTGCCTCACTGTCAACAGCAAACGTGTGAAGTGATGGATTCATGTCTTAATGCTGCATTTCTTAATACAACTAGTAAATGTAAAGTAAAGGGGGATTTAGGAAGTCTTTCTAAAATTTATTTTGCCAGTAGGCATCCCAGGCAAAGGCTGCACTGCATCTGTGGTTTCACCTCAGCTGAATGTGAAGCTAGGAAATACTACAAAAAACTGTATCAGATGAGGTCAACAGTGGGTAGAATATACCCCTGCATGTAGATATGGCAATTTATGTAGATAGATATGTGATAGATAGGATAGACAGGTGATTTTTCTAACATGCATGCAGGTGCTCTGCCAAAAAGCCCAGTTGCTATGTGCAGTTTCCTCCAACTGGAAATCCCAAGCACATTGAGTTACAAAGCCTCTGCGTGACTCATCATGGTCAGGTGAGCGAGACAATCCAAAGGAACTTTCTACTGCACTTCCGTAAGAAACAAAGTTTTATACGGGCACTTCTAGTGCCTTGCAGCTGCAACAAAGAGATTTCCCCTCTGAATTTCTGTTCTGAGCACTTCAATGGGAGCACACTCTGGGGCTGACCTTCCCCAAGCCCCCTCTCATTGCAGTGCCACAGCAGTGATGAAGACCTAGGCCTGGCAGAAAGTCTAGAGAGCACATGATGGTGGCCGTGATGGTAAAATATAGAGGGTGTTAGCTTTGCTGACACTGCCATGATGTTGTACAGGGAACAAGAGATGGCATTAAAACACCAAACGTAAAATTCACATCCCAGTTGGAAGGTCTTTCCCGAGGAGGGATCTGTATGCACTGACCTAACACCAAGGCACTAGTGTGGGTAAATGAATAAGAAAAGAGGCAAGTCCTGCAACACCTTGAGAAAGCTCAGGAGACATTAATGCTCTTACCTTCACAGTTAAGCGCTTTACAGCACAGCTCTGCAATGCAATCTCACAGATTTTATCCTGTCACGAAGTGGGCATAGCCAAAAGACTCAGGACAAAGAAATCACACCAGCAGCAACGTCCCGCCATGCGGCGAAGGCAGCAGCAGCAGTGCCTCCAGTGCCCAGGGCACTCGCTGAGCAGCTTTGCAAGTCAAACGCTCACTTCAAGGTGCCTGAAGGACCACTGCACTTGCGCAATTCCAAACTCCAGGCAGCTCATCTCCCTGAGCTACTAGTGTTTTTTTCCCAAACAATTTCCAACACGCATCTCACACTTGAGCCTATGAAAGACAACAGGCTGCTAATTCCAAGAAAACAGATGGTATTTTTAGCAATATCACATTCAGAAACCAAAGAAGAATCCTTAAATCATCACCCAAGAGCAAACCACTTAAACACAGAGGAACTGATGATCCTATGAAACCCCTCTTCAGCTGAGCAGTGGTTAC
Source organism: Crypturellus soui (assembly GCA_032275445.1). Lineage (NCBI taxonomy): Eukaryota > Metazoa > Chordata > Aves > Tinamiformes > Tinamidae > Crypturellus > Crypturellus soui. Next base: position 369,061 of record JAUBNY010000700.1, read on the forward strand.
ACCCAAGATACTTCTGTCGAGAATTAAGTGGCACGTGGCAAGCTCTTCCCAAATCATAAATGCAGCAGTCATTTTTCAAGAACTGAAATTTCATCAGTGCCTGTCAGTCTCAGGCTGACTTCTTGTAAAGGGGAGCTGTTTACAGAGTCAATTATTCCCAAAGTCTTGCTTTAAATGATGGGGTAGAAATCTCTGCGGGCTTCTCTCAGGCACACTCTGCCCCACATAAATATCAGTGGCAGAGGGCGATTTCAGAAAGAGTTAGACCCAAAAGACCAGCAGGGCTGGATCGTGGGAGAGCACTTTCAAGAAACGTAGCTCTACCATAGCAAGGCAGCCAAAGAAAACAGGGCCGCTTGGGGGCTGTCCTCTCTGCAGATGAAAAAACAGATTAAAAAATGTTAACCCTGCAGGTAGCAGCCATTGCATGAGCTGCACATTTTTATTGTCAAGTGGGCTTTATTATGGTCTCTTCTTTCAAGAGCTTGGAGCATCTTTAGCTCTTCCAGCAGCTTGTAAAGAGCTGGGAGAGACATGGTGTTATTTGCACCACAACATGCTGTACAATGCACCACGACGTGCTGTACAGAGCAAGAGTTGTGCTTGCATGTGGGAAGGAGAATGGCTGCTTTTTCCAAAAATTAAAAACATCTTGCAGGGTTGTGTTATCTGCTCTACAAGATGAAAGTGGTACGTGGGCAGGGGCAGGAGAAGCAAAACAGGATTTACTTGCAGGAGGTTAGAGAACGCACCGATAGTCACTGCTGGGTGCTTGGGCAGGCGGATAATTCACCACTACACACCAGCGATGAAAATGGTTTGGCAAGGAATAACCCTGCCCAGGACAGGGAACGGATGAAAAATGAGCAAAAAAAGACAGTGGAAGTGATCTTAACAAGGGGCTAAGAAAACACTGCAAAAGCCACATGTCAGTTAAGGACAGATTCATGCGCAGCACGTCCTTATCTGTGACACAGAGGTCTCCGAAAATATTAGTGCCAGGAGAGATAAAGGATGTTTTATTAGCGTAAATATATTTCCAGCAATGTGCCTACAAACAGCATTTTACAATGACTCAAATCAGAAAGTGGCAGTCAAAGCTAAGAGGAAAGATTACAGAATTGAAAACCCTGGACTGAGAAGCAGAAGATGCAAGGTGACTATTTAATCAGAATAAGGATTTTAGCAGCAGAGAAGAAGAGGAAAGAGGTGTCCAAGGACTGTTCCCTAGCAGGGTATTTCTTTTCCTATGCATAACTTAATGTAACGCTCTAGGCACGTGCACTTCACGATGCACATGGAGGTTTGGAGTTCCTAGGAGACTGGTGGATAGTTTCCTCCTTTCCATGCCAGGATGGAAGCTAAAACACAAGACGATTAAGATAAAAGGTACACTTCATATTGTGGAGTCTTGGTGACCATAAGCCTGCACATTGTGGGTGCCTGGGGAGGTTTTACAACCCGCTTCTGTGTTTGCTCAAGGCCTGGCTCCCCGACACTAGGTGCAAGGTCCCCAGTGGGTTACAGGGCATCGGGCACTAGCAGTGCCCCAGTGATGGGCACATAACCTGCCCTGCAGGTGGGCTGCAGTGGAAATTAAAATAAAATAAATAAATAATAAAATAACGTAAGATGCAATTTTTTATACAGAAGATTTATTACAATTGCACAGGCTGCCTCGAAGCAGCTTGCTGCTCATTGACACTGGCACCTTGTCCTTCTCGGCTCCTCTCCCTACTCACAGCCTCTTGCTCCAATCACCTCTCAAGTCCCCACCTCCTTTTTAAATTTTTCCAAATATCTCTCTTCACCATCCTCTTCTTCTCATGATCTTCTCATAAGATTTTCCTCCTCTGCATCTACTCCTGCTGTCCTCCTGCATCTTTGCAGGCGCCAGGCAGGAGGGAGGAAAAGGGAGGCATCTCCTATCTCCTTTCCTTTATGCTTTAGAAAATAGAGGAGTATTAAACCACAGGACATAAGTATTCTGTCAGGCAACTGCTGACTGCATATTCCATTTTTGCTTTGAAAGCTCAATAAAATAACCACTGTGCCAAAATGAATTTAAATAAGATCCTACTTTGAAGCCTAGATTACTCTGTGCTTCAGTGTTATTTAATTTCATACTTTTGAACCTTTGACAGTTCTGCAATCAAATTTCTCCCTAGATTTCTTTTTAAACATGCTGCCACAATGCTGATCATATCCAGGGATCTTAATGAACTCCGTTTCAAATGCAAACCATGTTTTGCAGTGCCTAAGAATCAACTGGGCTGCCAGAGATTGCTAAAATAACTCGCATGAATTCCCTGCTATTTTCTACAGGCGAAGGTCAAGCTGGGGAGATGAGCAGACACTCCAAAATTACAGACTGGCTCCATCTGTTGCACATAAAGTTCTGTTTTGGCAGTGAAAACATTATAGCAGGGGGAATAGGCTGTTGTCTGTGTTTACCAACTGCCAGGTCCCATAAGCGGATGGGATCTGCAGGAACAGCACCAGGATGTGCTGGCGCTCAGCACCCTCCGAAGCCTTTGCTCGGGAAAGCCGAAGCTGGGAAAGGACTCACAGGGCCGTCCTCGGCTCCCAGGGATGTGCTGCACGTTGCATCGCAGCTGCACCTCGTCTGCAGACAGCCATGGTGCAGGAACTGTGTTTTCCATAGCAGAGTGGGAGAAGCCCCTGTATCCACAAGGATGGAGGAAAGGCATTGGAGGAGCAGCTCCCTGCATTCCTCCCAACGGTGATGAGCGAGCACCAGCCCTTCTCCGAGTGCGACCCAAGGGGTGCTTGTGCTGCGAAGGAGGTGCCGGAGCAGCTTTTCCACGAATGCAATTTCCAGAGCTGGGGAGCTTGCCCAGGCATCGCCCCCTTCTCACGCAATCCGCCTTGTGTTACACCCTGCAATGGAAATGCCAGGTGGAAGCAGGCACATTTCTTCCCCATTTCCATTCACTTCCTGGACAAAATGGGTTTTCCTCTAGCTATAAAGTTATTTTTCTCCAGTTAGGCTTTATCTAATATTGGTATGTATATTCCAGGAATGCTCCAAGTGCCAGGAAGGCTGCTGGGTGCCAGCAGCAGAATGAAACACATTGGCCAGGCTGGAAAACCATCATGGATGCTGGGGGACACTGCTGCAGTGCAAGGGCAGGGAACCCGGTGTTCTGCCAAGGCCGGGCTCAGATAGCAAGCAATCAACAACCGAAAGCATGATTTTAAGCCCGGGAAAACGAACAAGGTTTTTGCATCTTGGTATGATGCTTGTTGTGAAGGAAAAACCTTTGCACTGAGCACAAAAGTCCATCGGAGGAAAAGAGGGGAGGAGGAGAAGGGGTATTAAAATGGAGCCCAGATCTGAACTCCTTGTCCAACTGAATTCTTTGTGGCAAATAATAAGCTTTTACCAGGAAGAGAACAGAAAGCCTGTTCACTAGCTGGGCTTTTTCCAGAACCCGCACAACATCTAAAATCCTACGAACTCTCTTTTCCCTATGAAAAATAGCTACTCCAAAGAATATTCCTCAATGGACCCTTAGGGAACAAATTATGATACTGCTCTGAAAACACTCTGTTCTTTTTCCCTCACAAAAAAACAAGCCACTCTCGAGCTTGTTGCCAGGAGGTGGGCAAGTGAGTGAGCCAGCAGCCTGCAGAGGGGCTCCCCGCTCAGCCGGGCATCATCACGTACTCAGGGACACCCTTCATCCTGGGTCCGCTTCCCTTCCCTAAAATCTGTTAAATTCAACCCTAAGTCATCAATAGCAGCATCCCAGTGGAAGATACAGGCAAAGGGACTGTAACGTCCAAGTTGGAGCACTGCGGTCACAGCCCCACATGCGCCTTCGCTTGCGCTTGTCCATATAAATCTCCCCATAAGCACCAAGGAGCATTGGCAAGCAAATTCAGTTTTAAGTGTCCAGGAAATACAGCCTGTGAGCAATAAAACAACTATTTTAAACAGGATGCAATAAGCTTTTCATGTAGGATATTTATGCTGCTGTGATGTTTTATAAATAACGGAGTCAAAATAGTAAATAAAAGAGGATCGGATTCCAGAGGAACGGACAGATTTTTTTCAGTCATGCTGGAGGTTGCCAAAATTGCTACTTTCTCACCCTGCAGTAGCTGCCAGGTCTCTGGTGTTTCATATTCACCTTCAAGATTAAGAACTATGATATAAGCCAACAACACTGTGCCTCAGCTTTACTTTCAAAGACAGTAGGGTGCATTTTTAATACTTCTCCTTCTCTTATCTGAAAAATTTTTGACACGGGCTTCAGAGATGCAACCACTTTCAAAAAGGTATTTCTTACGACAAAATATATTAAAAAGTGACCCTACCACCCCCAGTACCCACTTGAGGTTCCCAACCCAAGTTGGAACCCAGCGTAAGGATTCAGTGCCTTGGTTCCCACACAACAGTTAAAACAAAAAGTTAGATTCCTCTGTTAACCCTGGTGCAATTCCATTATTATTACTGGAATTACAGCAGGGAAGGGTTTACCTCCTAATGCCTCCGTATTATCAAGACCAGATTTTATTTGACTATGCAGTGTGGACTAGAGAAATGACTGAGTCAGGCCACGCAAAGGGAAAAAAACAAAACAGAATATTTTGAAAACCAGCATTCCACAGACTGAGTGTTTTTAAATAGCTACAATAGAAGTTATTTTATTGACTTTTCCTTTCATTATGTGGAACAATGGTATGTCCCAGCCTCCCAGGGAAATTATTAATAGTACATGGTTGATACCGAAATCGTGGAATACACAGCATGGGGCAGGCCAGGGGCATCCGCAGGCATAGACGTTGGTCCTGTCCCAAATGCCTCACCGTGACATTGTCCAATTTTTTTTTTTTAATTCCAAGTTAGCCTCATGTACGACCTTGCACAGTCTGCCTTCATCATTCAAATCATCTGGTGCTGGATCAAAATGCAGCTACTTCCATTATGTGACTGGTGCATATGCACTCATGTCATGGGAGAGCTCATGAGCAATAATGGAGAGGATAAGGATTTCTCCAAATATTTACTGCAACTTTGTTCCACAAAGCAGGCAGACTTTATGTTGTGCTTTATTGTAAAAAAAAAAAATTAACTCTTGAAGTAACCTGTTTATATATATGTGTGTGTGCGCGTGTGTCTGTGTATATATATGTATACACGTAAGTTATGAAAATATGTAAGCTGAAATATGTAAGTTATGAAATCTGAAAATCTGAACTTTTCAACTGACTTTCATGGCAGTTTCATTTTTATGATATTCTCAATAGAAAGATTTCCAAATAATTTGAAAAGCATTTCATATTTTCTTGAAAAAAATTAAAAAGTAGTAAACATCAAAATATTTTGAAAGTCATGTTTCGTAAACATGAGTAAACGTATCCAAAACATTGTCATTTCCCATTTTTTTGACACATCTGTTTGCAAATTTTTTGGTATAACTAGTCTCTGCTCCTGACATTTTGGTACATGAGTAATCCCGAATTGCTTGGTTTTGCTCTCAGATAGGATAAACTACAGTCTTATTTTCCAAAGCACCAGGAATATGCAACTGCTTTTGGCAGCTTCAGCTGGTAGACTTGTGGCAGTCAGCATTCCCAAATGTCTCAGATAGTTTTGGTGACATTGGTCAAGACAAGTATTTGTGCTTGAATGCCGATTTTCTTCATTTAGATATGGATATATTTCATTCTATTTTCCAAGAAGTTTCTCAAAACAGAGAGCAGGAAATTTTTCATCAGAGAAATTATCCTTGTGCACCCTGGCACCAGTCTGGCCAGTTTGTTACAACTGACACATACAATGTAATGAATGTTTTCTTTCCATAGGTTATTTTCACCCTATTGATGCTTCATTTACACTCTTTACACTTCATTTACATCATCCATGTCTCTTCCTCTTCCTACTTCTTACTTCTTACTTGAATTTCAAACAGGGGAGAACAGCCACAGAGAATTATCAGAAAAATGCTATCTATTACAGGCATGGACTTAGACAAATTTGTAGCATCAGAAACATGCCTCAGGCTTCCCACTCTTGCATATGAAAAGACAATATAATTTTGATAAATTCATGTGGATTTAGGCCACCAGATGGATTCAAGCCACCTCAGGCTTTTTTTTTATGGAAAAGATATGGTAATATGGAAGGATACCATGTGTTCAAGCTAAGACCTGAAATTGAGTTTTGTGAACATGTTTTCATTAAAAAGCATTCAACAGTTCAGTGCTACCAGCTGTTCACAAAGTTCAGACGTTAACCATGCTATCATCTCCATGCCATTAACCATGCCCAATTTCAAGTGTACCCCAGGGGAGTGCACATTTGCTCTCTGAAGTGAGGGCACTGACTCATCCTGGGACTAAAGCAATAAATCCCAAGGTAAACCAGTACGAAATCTGAACATCAGAAAGGAGGCTATGCAACTGAAAAATGAATAAGGCAATAAGGCAATCCCAGCTGACATCTTGTTATAACAGCAGTTAGAAAGCAGTTTAATTCTCCAGTTCCAGCCGGTGGTTTAACCAGTGTACGATGCTCTATTTTCAGAACAAAATAGTGCCAATTTCCCAGTTTACCCCATAAAGTGCCAACCTGCCCCATATTAACATAATATAGGGATGTTTGTCTACATGTTCTCTCCTTAAAAACAGTCAAAAAAATCCTGAAACCACTCTAAGTGCTGCAAAAATCTGCAACAAGTCATGTGTCCACCTCTAGGAGAGAAAGAGTTTGGTAGCCTACCTTCAGTGTCATTATATTGTTTTGCTAGCAGTAAATCAGAGATTACAGTCTGCATGGCAACAGCTTTCGGCAAAACTTGCTATTTGCAAGAGGGGCACCTGGTTCTCAAAAGCTCTCTTTTCCTCATTTATTGTGAAAAAAGTAATGCAGTAGCCAGTGCAGAAGTAAAACCTCTATGTTCAAGATGCCCAGTAGCCCAAGATGGATTTTTCTTCCAAGTTAAATGTTCTTCTGAAGTTATGTGAACTTCAGCATCCATATTTTCCTGCGACAAAGAATTCCGCATTTAGCTGGGTGTTCTAAGCCTGCTGCCTGATTATTTTTCAGACTTTTTCTTGTACAGCTCTCTGGAGACTGTGGTCTCAACCCAGTATTTGCTACTATCAGAAAACTGGTTGAAAGTGCGGCGAATTCCTTGTTCCCTCTATGCCCATGTATAGAAGAAGTGTTCAGCCCCTTTACCCCCTTGGGCAAAGACTAAATAAAAACAGAGGAGGGAACGCTGAGGGTTACAGCTCACCCCCAGGAGCTCCACAACACCCTGTATTGCTGAGAGCCACAGCAGTCCCAGACTTTTTTGCAAAAGTACTCCTCATCTCTGCAGGAGCACTGGCCTCCTACAAAGACATCAGGATATAACCACACAGGAACAAAGCTGTTTTACCTTCTGTAAGACAGCACAGAAAAGACCCTTTCATTATCTCTAATAGGTCTGTTTCAAGTTCTTTCTTTGTATCCAGCTAAATAAACCATAAGTTTACAATCTCTCTTCACATTTAACTTGACTAACATCTACACCTGCTCTTCATGAAATTCATGAAGTCCTTTTCAGTTTCACTTACTGTGTTGCAGTTAACAAATAATAATGTTTTTAGTACCAAAGTAAATGACTGAAAGTCTAAGTCATGGACCAGGTCCCTCATGTGGGAAGTGGAGGTAAAGAGAAACCTCAGAGGGTAAAACAGGGTGCATGCCACTGGCAGCTCTCTCCTAGGTTTCAAACTCAGTTTATGTTAGTCTAGAATGCTCCCATGTAACCACTTCTTCTTTCAGTAATGCAATGCAGCCAAAGGCAATGAAATTTAAAAGTAGGCAGTGATAAGTAAGAAAGTCTGTCCTGAACTGCTTGCTTGAATCTAAGCTCACCTCACTAGGCAGTATCAGTAGTCTGGAGGCTGCCATCCTGCTACAGCACATAAGGAGTTTAATCTCTACCCTTCAAAGTTTACAAGAATAGCCTGGGTCCATCCCGCAAAGATGCGGTCACATCTCATATTTGACCCTACTTTAATTAAGCAGGAGCTTGACATCATGAGAGATCTCATGACATCCCTTCCAACCAGAATTATTCTATCATCTGCTTTTTGCTACCTTAGCTAGTATCTCACTTCTATCAGCAGCACTGTTAAAACAGAGCATCTTCAGATGCATTTAAAAGTGCAAGGAAGGAGAATCTTGCCTCGGGCTCCAGGTAGGTGTAGCACAGACAGCCTGCTGATGCCCTTACGCTCTCCTCTAGTTATCCACCGGATATTAAAAAAAGGAAGAGATAAAGTAGACATCTGCCTTGGATCTGGAAGATTGTGCAGCCAGTGTTTGCCTTTCAATCCAGAGGCTGCAAGGCATGTGGCAAGATCGATGGAATTTAAGTTAGAATGGAGATAAAAAAATGAAATTCATCTTTACCTTGTAGTTACGATCATGGGGCAGCTGGGTATCAGGGCTGTACCTGTATGCACACCCATGGCACTTAGTCATTAATTCCCTGGGTGGTCCAGAAACTCCCCAGCCCCTCCCTGCGTATGTGACGCACCAGACAGGCTTGAGACAAGCAGACTGACTGATCTCCTAGCTGGCCTCATTGCACAGCATTTGACTCTTTGCTGGTATCCAGGAGCAATTTTGGACAGCCTGGGCATTCCCCCGGGCAAGTCCCACTGTGCCCAAGTCAACAGATAGGCCCTATCTGTGCTAATCAGTGCTTTAATGCACTGATTAACGATGCAATTTGAGAGCTTGGCTATGCTAGAGATTCCCTCACGCAGATCCTCCAGCACAATGGATCAAGATGCACATAGAAAAGATGCTTGAAAATAGCCTTACCTGCACTACCTTCTACCATGATTCCAATAAATTACTTCTTTTTCTTTCTTTTTTCTTTTTTTTTTTTTTTTAAACAAACATTCGTGCTTGTGCAACGGTCCGAAAAAGAGATTTAAGGAGAGGGATAAAAAAACAAGTTAAAGCAAAGTGGTCAGGAAGTAAGGTAAGGAACATAAAGAGAAAGTAGAATGTCAAAAATCCACAGCACACCCATTAGCAAGGTGGAAAACCTCTATAGTCACAATCATTAGGATAGCCCCCGGTCAAGGCACGTGACAATCTTAGGACAGTTTTATTATAAGGGAGAAACATCAAACAAAACAAAGGAGTTAATGAAACTACTTCTATCATATGGGCTAAGGAGATCATGAACAAGGTGTCATACAGGTGAGGGTTCCTCATTCCTATATGACCATCTATACCATATGTGCTTCCTATACGCTACTCTTCCCATATGCTACTCACCTATGCGTCTCCAGGGTGTCGTCCTTTGATTTGCACTCCAAATCACAAACACATCAGCACATGGGCTCTCTTTCTGTTCTGTGTAGTATCTAATATAACAGCAGCTGGGGATGCAGGGGCTGGGGGTAAAACAAATAGCAACAAGCCACCTCTCATGCTTCTCCTCCCTCACTTTTTATCACCTTGGCTTTTATAAGCCCAGGTATACACAGGCTGACAAAGGAACTATGATATCTTTGCACATAGATCTGGATGTTTTCCTATCTTTACTTACCTCTGCATTCACAACCAAAAAGTGACAGAGCTTCACTGCATACCAATAAGTAATTTCCATTGCTTTTTGATTTACAGCATTAAATCTGACTCATGATCAGAACATTGCTGCATACAATTCAGCTGAGGCACTATTATTGTAGCTGTCGAGAATTAGACAGGTTTTAGAAGCTGGAACCAATTGCCAGTTACAATGAAAGAGGAACCTCTACATAAATGGCTCAGGATTTCCTGTTATTGCAGATTGATTTTTGTGATGCAAGGCAAGATTCATTTTTTTTCCCCCAATAATTAAACACATGTGAAGTAGCATTCTTTCCAGTCCACAACAATGACTTTCCTGGAGATTGTTTTGACAATGTTTTCAACTGAAGTATTTTTCATTAATATAAATAATTTTGTTTCTCAAAGTCATGACTCCACAGTGATATTGCAGTGCAGTGATTTACTTTTTGCCTTTACTGTTTTACACAACTCCTTGAAAAAGTGTATCCTAATCCACATCATTTGCTTGAAATTGCTTGGACTTGCTTACAAGTGCCGGGCTGCTGCAAAATGTTTCAGCATAAAAAAAGCATTTTGTAACATAACCTACTAAAGTATATTACTGTTTTATATAATAAAATTTAAACTTGACTTCGATTGAAATCCAGTGTTGTCCTTCCGGTATGGCATTACAAAGGTAAATGCTTGCTTAGCTAGCAAAATACATCTGTGAAATGATTGCTTTTGATAGGAAAAATGTGCAGTGTTTATTACTGCCTGGAAGAGGACTGTGGCCCCAGTCCAAAGTCTATTGAAGTTAGTGGGGATTCTTCCACAAACTTTAATATCTAAGTTAGCAGGAAATGCGCTGTCAAGAAACTTGTTTTTCTAAATACCATGACCTGACCAGTAGAGATAACACAATGGTTTCAAATGAAAGTTGAAAACGCTAACGGAATAAGCGAAAAATTAGGACCAGGTTCTATTATTCCTACTCCAACAGAACAAAAGCTTCCTCTGCAATAGCTCTACCGAGTGCTTTTCTGTGCGAGGCCTATGCTCCTTGCAGCCCTGCCAGGCACCCTGCTACTACTGAAAATTGTATGTGCTCTGCATCTCATTGAGCGAAGGCTCTGGTTTACCTTGCATCCTTCTTCCTACATACACACTGGGGTGAAATGCACCCCGGCTTACCCCTTCCTTAGTGCACGTTTGCAAAGACTTTTCCAGAAGTCCATCAGCCTTCTCCCCTCTGTCGAGCCCTCTGTCGCTAGAATGGAACAAGTATGAGAGTGGGCCGTATTCTGCAGATTTAGCAAGTCAACAAACCGGCTAACGGGAAACGGGCTGTACAGCCCACACTTCAAAGGGCCACACGCTTCTTCGGGCTCCTTCCCAGTAGGAATTGCTGGCTGTAATAAACAGGAGGCATCGGATAACTGAAGCCTGAAATGAGCCCTTTGTATTTTCACTGTTGCTTTTTATTAAATGTGGGATAACATATCTTTTATTACCTCCACAGAAGCAATTCATTTGTGTCCACAATGGCTTTGGGTAAAGTCTCAACTTAGTTTTCACCTTGACTAAGCCTTTGCCCCCCTCAACCTCCTCCTTTTCACTGTTGCTTTTTGTGCCAAATGAATGAATGCTCACTCAGGCTTCAAAGTACATCGCCCATTAAAAGGACTTGTTTGTTAAGATCTCCCAGCCGTCTGCTGGGGAATTCCTCACAAAAGCAGATCTCCCCTTAGGGATTATTTCGCTACCTTTGAAGACTGTTTGCCAGCATTGCTGCTTGTTATTTGAAGAGGTATTTCTGAAAGGATGGCATGCATCATGTCTTCATGGACAGTTTCCTTAAAACAGCCTTCAAGGCCAAATAGATGTTGATTTGCAAAAATCGAATATTCTCTCCTTGATTTTGCAGCCAGACCTGTGCTTTGCAAAGAGGCCTGAGAGAAGCACCAATACTCCAGGAGTGAGACGAGCTTAAGGGGCAAATATGCAAGCCCAGGACCAGTCCTGCTGCTCACAACCATGGCACTGACCCCAGGGGTGCCTCATGCCCCTGCACTGAGACTTCTGCCAGAGACCTATGTCCAAGCATCTTGTCCTGGGTGCCACAGAGTCCTGGTGGATCCCACTCCGAACACCAGTGTGTTCCCAGATTAGGGTTGGAGCCTTGAGCCTCGTTTGGCTGCGGTGAGCATTGCCCCCTGTTTTCCTCATTAAAAAAGTTGTCTGAACTGCCTTAAGCATCCAGCTCCAGGAGAGGGCTCCTAGCAGCAAGTACAGCATGAAGGAACGTGTTAAAATAAATACCCGATGGCTTTTTATGTACCTCCTCCCCGCTTTTTTTTCCCTGGATGTATCTGGATGCCTGACGCTGAGATCTGGATTTCATTAGGTGGCCGGGTGCATAGAAGGCAGCCACTGCGATACCAAAATCCCTTTGGGTTTAGCCCAAAGCGACATGTCTAATGATAGCCAGCAGGTCAGCACCTAAGCCAAGTGAGATCTAATGTGTTCCCTCCTCAGTCAGGGACCCAGCCCTGAACCAAATGGCCTTTCCTTTTTTAAAGCTGTACGCAGCCCTAACTTTAACATAGAAAACAGATACATTTCATCCGGTAAGCACTGAGCGCTCACATCTCCTTCTGACCTGGATCTGGGGCTTAAAAGTGCTGAGAAGTTACACATGTAATCCAAAGCCTGGATCCTAAAAGCTCACAAGCTGATGGTTTTGGACCAGCACAGAGAAGTGGGGAATTTAAAATTGATGAACATGTGCAGCAAAAGGCATAACCTCTGGATGCAGTCGGTGCAGGTAGCTCGTGCCTTCCTTTGCCAAGTTCTCTTAGCATGTTAGAGTGGATAAATGATCTCCATAACACTTAGTACCCTCTCCTCCCAAAAAAGCGGGGAGGAGGGAAGATGATAGAGAGATGATAGGGAAAGAACCTACTTTTGAGAGATAAATTTGATTGTAAATGCATGAGCTCAACACTTACTTCTGAAGCTATAAGCTTAAGAATTAATTCTGGGCATGTGCTGCAAAACAACTTGGGAACTTTTTATTTAATTCTGTGGCTAAGATAATGGAATAGCTGCACAGAACAGCTATAACTGCACCCACGTTCATTAATCATTTCTCTCAACCATTCCCTAGTTGTCTTAAATTCATTTTTAGAAACTTACCAACACAACCAAAATGTATTTTCTGAAGCCAAACTGGAAAGAATCAAAGGAGTTCTCACATGAGGTAATCTCATAAAGGAGGACGATTTCATCCCCTGCACAGAGCTATTACCCAAATATTGCCAAGCTGAAGTTTCAGTTCAAATTATTTACGTATGTTCGACTGGAAAATCATATGAGAAACAGTGCTTAGTAGCTGTGCTTGCTATTACTCATGCGGCACTGTAGGTACGTAAGGCCCCTCACAAAACACATGACGGATATTCTTCTTCAAAAAGCTACATGTCTAAGCAAAAGGAAGATTCACAAAACAGAAGATGAGCAATATGCTTATGCCTGCAAAAATTCACAGGCTGTCGAAAAAAAAGCTGAAAACTAAGATCCAACAACAACAAAAGAAAAACCCTCAGTATTTTGCATGCACTATGTATCATGTGAAAAATAAAGATTCACAATTATTGCGGGGTACTATGCTATGCAGTGAGAAGTAAGGTTCAGAGACACAGATGCCTAAAATGAAAAAAATGGTATTTTCTAATATGAAACAAGTGAAATAGTGGGACAGAGCCCTGTTTGCACTGCTAATGATTAACATTTGTTAATTATCAGGTGCAGCAATGAAGCATAAAGTGGCAAGACCCTTGGATGACAAAGCATTTTGGAGAGTTACGTTCACATAAGTTTGAGAGAGACGAGAAAGCCAGCAAATATCCTGACACCATGGGAAATGCTCTGGGAAGAAATGCATTATATCCCAAAAGGAGCTTACAGACATGCATAAATTCTAATTGAATGTAAAGCATCCAGGAAAGAGACCTCAGAGATGCAAAGAATCCAGTGAAAACATCTGTTTGTTGCACAGGAAAATGAGTTATATAGCCAAGAAAATATTAAACTGCCTCAAGAAAGATAAACTAGCAGCATTACAATTCTAGCAATAGGCTTGAATCTCTAGGAATAACAAAAGCTAATTCTTTTTTAGGGAAAGACAGCAGCTGAGGTCTTCTGCGCATCTGAACTCGGATGTGTGTGCTGAGACCTGTCCCTGAACCTCTCAGAAAACCCACTCTCCAGAGGGGTATTTATCCTTGGTAATCTAAAGAGCAGATGGCTACGTGAGAGAGATTGTTGATACTTGGGTGCCTCTTTAAGGCTTGTTCTGCAGATCACTGTAGAACCACCAGCCTGTGTTCATGACACACCTGGGGACAGAGGGATCAGGGATAACCACATGCTAGCCAAAACAATACTAGCACCCAACATTGCTTAAAAGCTGCTGTCAAGAGATAAAATAAAAAGGCACTACCTGCAAGCCTATTGTTTCAAATAATCCTAAAACAGCAAGCGATGCTGTAACACTGGAACTAGTTTAAATCTTAAAAGGGAAAAAGTATGAAGGATCACCAGACGATAGGTATCCATCATGTTTAACACATCCAACCTGGCAACCCGGGATCCGTGTTGACAGCTGGGAAATAACATAGCTCGGAACAGCTTCTGAACTCATTAGCCTCCAGCTTGTGTCCCCTCTCACTACCTCTGTCTATGACACCCTGGAAAGCACAGAAATGAGCCTGTTTCTCACCATCCCACATCCCCCGCCAAATACCAATCAGAGGTTACAGATACTCAAGCTTAAGATGTCTGAAAAGTCATTTGTAGGCAGTTTGGTTAAAAAGCACAAAGCTGCTTAACACACTTCGGAGGCTTTTCCTTGGCTACTCAGGAAGGGACTTGCTGCCTTTACATGGTGAAAACTAGAATTTATATCTTTATTGGGCTGCATGTCACATTATACTAAGATAGGAGGCTTGCATTTCACCCATTTTCACTTTTTATACAGGTTTTATCAGAAAATCCCATGATCCCTCTTCCAGATAAAGAAGTTACCTAAGCAAAAAGCCTCTGTCAGAGCCCACATCTCCACAGACTGGGCACCACACTCCTGGGCTGGCTCCTCTCTCTGACCCCACATGCATCCCTACCATTCAGTTCACATTGAGCCTCTGAACCCTCTGCACCTGTTTGGCACAACACACAACCAAACCACTGTAGATAAAAGCATCTTATCCTTAATCTATTTCCTGCTTTTGTAAGGAGGAAAAAGGTTTCCCTAGTTATTACACCCTGCCAGCTTTCCTCATAGCTTTGAGCAATTGGCTCTAAAGACTTTGCAGACAAGTTTATAGAAAACATTTTTCCCTCTTACCCTTTCCTACACAAACCTTTTTTTCCTTCATTCTTTAAGCTTGCTGATGATGCACAGATCCTCTGAGCACACCACAGCTCCAGGAAGACTCTTCAGGAACCTCAGAAAGGTCATCCATCCCCTTTTCTCGGCTCACTCCAGCATATCGATACCCCAGCACAGGAGAATTAATAACAAGCTGCTCCTTGACATCAGCAGCTGTTGGGCTGTCAGTGGGGAGGAAACACAGATAACATTTGCATCTGCAGGCTCTGCTCCAAGCCAGCCTAGAGGGAAAAGTCATTTGTATGAGTCACATTAGGGATGGTTTCACTGGATAGAACTCGACAGTTTGGGAAACCTGGAAGCAAGGATATTGTACAAGTGATGTGGGAGAGTGGTGACACAGTCCGTTTGCTTGGATTATCCCTGCTTGGGTACCAGCAAGCCCAAGAGTCATCTGTGTTGGGCATTACAGTGGTGGGGACTCAGCCACAGGCACCCATGGGTTGGCCCTCGGGGCCAGGACCCAAGTTGGCCGAGAGCCAGGAGCTTTCCCATGTCCATACAAAACATGTGAGGCATTTCTGGAGACAACAGATAGCTCCATTCCTGCATAAAAACTGCCTAAAATGGTTGGAGAACCAGCTTTAGGAAAGAAGGGTGCCATCTCCATGGTGCAAGGCAGCGAGAGAAGGCCTGAAAATCTGCCACAAACCCATAATAAGACTGTAACAGGCGACTAAGAGGTTTTCAGAGAGCCACAGCAGCGCTCAGGCTGTTGAAGAGCCATTGCTGTGCCGGCAGAAATACTCCCTAAGCTCTGCAAGGGAAGCGCTGTTCACGCAAAAATAGGCCACTATTCCTGCCTGTCTTATAACCAGGGCCTGAAGAGAAACACATCCCTTAATAATTTGCTGCTAATTAATTACAAATGACAAATGTTTGACTTAATGGAAAATGCATTTTAAGAACTGTTTATCTCATAAATCAGATTTAAGCAGCACAAGCGATTGGAAATGGAGACTTTGTAGAAGGAAGCCTTGTGCTGGAATATTTTTTTTTACCAGATAAACATTCACAATATATCGCAGAGACTGCCAAGCTGACAAAGCCCAAAATGCATGACTGACTCTGCTCTACCAGGCAATATTACCTAGCTGGCACATTAAAAGAACCAGAGAGCATCACAAGGAACTAATAAAGATAAGATTCAAAGAAATCAAGCCAGGATGATACCCACCCGGGGGTGTTCCTTGCCAAGGAGGAGAGAGTTTTCATCTGTTCATGGAAGGACTAGGCAAATTCACAGCAGAGAAATGATATTATGAAATGCACAGCAAATATGTCCTGCTCTGTGAGTCCCTGAGTTGAAAATGTTTAGAGATTGGAAAAGTAGTCAGGAGAGCAACTTCGGCTGCTCTTGAAGATGTGCTACGGGGGCAGGTGGGTTTGCACCCTGCAGGGTGACTCAGGTGGCTCTAGGTAGTCAAGGAGAGACTGCCGTGACATTGCTGCCTGGTGCACAGGAGGTGTCAGAGGTGCCAAGTAAATAAATAGCTGCACTGCACAGAGCTCTGAAGGGCAGCTGCCAAACAGCATCTCCTGCATATTTACTAGTGAGACAGGGAGGATTTGCCCACAAACAGGCACAGGCTGTTTCTGGGAAGCATATCAAGCAGAGCAACCAAAGAATCTGTGTAACAAGTAAAAATATATTTGTCCAACATCATCCTTGCCACAGCTGCCACACCTGAAGCCGCCATCCACAAGAAGCGTTCTGCTCTGTTCTTCAAGGTGTCAGTCCCGCTGCCCTTATGAAAACCAACTAGCTTCAGCTAGCTGCTACAGCCCGCAACTGCTCAGTTTTCTTGCAGTTTAAGCTTCAATGCTCACATATTTTTGGCAGCATTTCACTTTGCAGGTATGTTTTGCTTGTCTGATGGACTGCCTAGTAAAAAGCAAACCATCCTGTAAGAGGGAACACATCTCTGGAGAAGGCATGGGCAGAGACCATGGCAACCCTTAGCACAGATTCTAAACTGCTCACAGCACCAGGAGCAGGTATAGATATAAATGAATTTCCATTGACACTGGGTCAACTGAAATTGGATTACCCATCCTTTTATCATTTCCATAGCAATCTGACCAGAATTTGGAGTATTTCCCTCATAGGCAATTTTAAGTATCAAGGATCGTAATTCTAAGGCTAGGGACACTTGGCAACTAACAAAAAATGTGGTTAGCTAAAAAAGGTTAATGGTATAAAAAGTCACTAAACTATGAAGGATAAGTTTTAGCTGCATGTGGGCCAGCTTAATGTTATTTTAATCTTAAAATAGGAGAGCATTTGAGGACTTGCATTTTTTGCAAGACCGCAGGGAGCACAGGGAGGCGATTCAAGCTGTGAGATAAAGCAGAGGGGATAGGTGACGGAGCAGTGAGGGAAAATCCCAAACTAAGAGTTGCCCTTTCTTCCTTCTCCACTAGAACTTGGTATTTTGACAGCTGAATGTGCCTTGCTCTCCCAAGAAGTGCAAAGCACAGACTGGAAGTCATCCTCACAAATTATATCCAAAAAAAAAAAAAAAGCAATAACTAGCTGCACACAAAGTCTTCTGTGGCTGTTGCAAACACCAAAGTGCTCATTTACAAATTATATGAGTGAAACCCATAAAGTGCAGGGTAAAATCACCACAGAAATGGAGGCTTCAGGCTTCCATCTACCCAGAGACACAGTTCCTGCTTGTTAAATACCATGGACCTCCCTCCCTCCCTCGATATTGCAATTTCCCTATCCTTTCTCTGCAAGCTGAACATAGGCTCGGTGGCTGCAGGAGCCCTCACCCTCCAGCATCCCAGCAGCAGTATCGTGTTGCTTGCTGGTGGCCTCACGAAAACTGCTTTTCTTAGCCCGGAAAAAAAAAATTGTTAGTTGTTGCAGAGAAATCCTCTCCCGCAGAGGAATGGAGAGATTTGAAGATAACACCAGAGGACATGAGCAAGGGACACCCAGCAGACACCAGCACAGAAGGAAGGGCCCCGGCACAATGGAAAAATACACACACTGCTCCAAAATGCCCACCCAGGTCCAACAGCGCTGCAGATGGTCGCGTAGTCTGTATCCTCTAGAGCAGAGAACAAAACAAAGGCCTATTTTTTTAAGATTAAGACCAGAGACACTGGGATTATGCGAGAGATTCAACAAAATGTATAATGGACGGACTCAGCATGCAAACAGAATTGGGCTGGTGCCAAAGGCTCAGGTCACAAGAATTACATTGTTCCTTTCTTTTCCTCCCTCTCTTAATTCTTCATAAATAAACATTGTTGGATGTGAGCTATTTTTTTCACTTTTTTAGCTATTAATTTTTTTAAGCTCAGGAAGTACTTCAGATTCAACTTTTGCACAAAAATCAGAAGTTTGAAATTAAGTATGTTAGCACTTTTGTTACTTTAGGATGAGGAGGAATAATTCTTGGTATTAAGTGAAGTGACACAACAAGCAGAAAGTTCATCCAACTTCCTGAACGCCTTCTGGCATTAACATACAATGTGCTCGAGGGAGTTTAAATAAATATATACATATATATGTGTGCACGAGTGCATTTATGTATATACCATCTCTATTTAAATGCATGGTATTAACCTTGGTAGCTCCTGCAATGAGGTATTCTGGTTGCTTTGCCTCCATGAAGATTTGCATTTATGCTGATAATTGGAGGATGGAACTGGCAATGCATCATATAGGGGAAAAATTGCAGTGCTCAGAGACTGCACTCCCACCAGCGGCTTCTCCATGTGCCCATTGCAACGCCTGGGTTCCTCGCAAGCAAACACTACACCTGCAGGTTAGGTCGCAAAGTACCCATTTGCTGCTGAACATACTCCAAAAAAACAAAATTAGTAATACTTTTGAAGGTGTAGACGCATGATTCTGTGACGAAGGGGCAGCAATGAAATGGACGTAGTTTAAGCTGCAGCTCGGGCAGCTCCTCCCTTGCTCCCTGTTGTTTCTCCAAGCAGAGCCACAGGCTGCTCCATTAGCCATACTAGGAAACTGTGCTGGCTTAAAAGCAAAACCAAGCAAAATAAAATCTTCTGTTAAAAACAAACAAAACAGTGAAGAAACCGAGATCCATCCCCTGATGAAGTTCTCGCTCCGATGCTGCCACGCTGTCCAAGAGCTGCATCAATATTTCCACCCACAGTTCAATTTGTACCCTGAAGTAGTAGGGATGGAGAAGTGTCTATGGGCTACGCATGCCTTGCTGTCCTTCCAGGGCTTATCCTGGGACCTGGCATCCAGGGCCGTGCTGGAGAGACGCAGGCAGGAGAGCTGGGAAGTCAGGCAGAGCTTGCACCTCTCTGTGCAGTTTGGAGGTCTTTCCCCCTCCTACAGGATTTGCCCACCGGGGGGGAGCCTCCAGCAGGCATTGGGATGCTGCTTGGCGTTGGTCCCCAGCAATCAATCCTATTTCAACAGATGAGGAGATGCACAGAATAAAGTGTTTTTTTTGTTGTTGTTGTTCCTTCTCTTGGTGTTTTTGATTTTGGGATTTACCTTCTCCAGCCTCTCTGCTGGCAACAGCTAGAAGCCAACTTAAAAACAGAAAAAACAGCAGAGCTTTTTCACAGTTCAAACTGATGTCAACAGTTCAGGTGCTAAGCAGAGCCTTAGACACAAAATTCCTGATAAAATCATGAGGTTGAGTAATTCTGCAAGAATAACCAATTGTTCCAATTATTATCTGCTCAGGTTGGGAGTACTGTGCTGGCCTTCCTGTAGACAGCAAACTTGCCAGCTGTTTGATTCAAAGCTTCCCTCATCCTCCAGGAATCCAGATGCTGCTTTAGGCATGATCCCAGCTCCAATTATTTTTAAAGCCCCTCTGCGCACTTAAAATGACATGATAATTAATATTAGAAAACAACAACCAACCCAGAATTTGAGAATAACACTGAAAGCCTAAGAAAGAAAAATAAAATTTGTTTTAATTGTGCAACCCATCTGTAGGATGACTTTGTTAAAGACAATCTGGACAGCAATCTCTTAAGTAAGCCAAGATGTTTAAGAGGGATAAAAGGAATGTATTAGTGAATCCAAACTGTTAAAGTAAATTTCAGTGTTTTGCCATTTTTAAGAGTTGTGTTTTGCCTCTTCACATGTTTCATGATTCTATTAGGAGGTACCATTTATTTTCAAGTAACTGGGAAACTAAATCAGACTGTCAGCTCACTAACTACATGCATGTGTGCTCCAAAAGCCCAGAAAGGCAAAAGTACTTTAAAATAAGACTTCTCTGGAAACGAATAGAGACAAGAGCAATATAAATAAACAGTGATGATAAAACTAGAAAACTCCTATGGGTCAACCCAGAAGTCCATCTAACCCAATCCTGTCTCTACCAACAGCTTAGAGAAAGGGTATTTAAAAAAGCCCAGTGTGGCAGGATTTTTCTTTGAATCACTGCCATCCTCCAGTAAGAAGCTGTTCAGACACTTCCCGAGCAGGTGACATCTGGCTACCTGACTCTGCTATTACCATCATAGCAGTCTTTTGCCATGTTGAGTTTCAAAAGCAACAAAACACAGAGAATGGCGACATCCCACAGGGCTCAGCACCAGCTGAGCTCAGCACCAGCGTCACTGTCGGGGGAGCCTTCACTGCCGGCGTGAGAAGACCCCACAGGAGAAGCAGACCTGGCTTTAAAGATGGAAACTAAGACTTTAAACATGGAAAGAAACAAAGAGAACTGTTCTCTTTTAACAGTTATTTCACACTCATTTTCCTCCCCTTTCCCTCCAAAAACCTATTGCTTCTTTCCCTCTGCTGCATCTTTTGGACTATTCTCCAAATTTGGTCCGTCAAAAATATTGCTGTTCTAAAGAGGTTCATTGCCTCCCGGAAAAGAATATCATCTTAATACATGATGGGCTATAGAGGGAATCTGACCCTCCGTCCGCCTGTGGCCTGACAGCAGAAGGCTTTTTGCAAGCTCTAGCGAGGAGCTGGGGGTGAGTGACCGCAGGATCCGATGCAGCTTTGCTGCCTGGCCCCAGCGCTTTGCCTTGCAAAATGTTCCACCCTCACCCCAGAAGTCAGGCTCCTGTCAGTCACCATGGATAAGGAACCCTAAAACTAAGCAAACAGACTCCAGGCACTTCTGGAAATCCTGGCTTTTCTGGAGCCAGCAAGACTGGTCTTCTTTTACTCGAACGTGCAACTTCCAAAGTCCCATAGCTTTCTCTGGCATGTGATTTATTAAATATTTGAACTGACAAAGACATTTTGAGATAGACGATATCTTGTTTAAAGGATGTCTGAACTATGTACATGCCTTGACTACTTTTGGGAAATGTGTGTTGATTTTAAGATTATGAAAAAGAAATCACAAAGCAGACCTTATTATTATTCACCAAATAATGGCATTAGTATTTTTTGATTAAGCAATGCTGCACTCTGGGGTAATAGAACAAGCTCATGCAAAAGCTTTGGTGCATTAACAAAACTGCTCTGAAACCTTGGAAAGACCTCAGACTTCTAAAGAGTTTAGTTTTGGATTTGGGGCTAAACTGTAGTTGCAAAATAATTCATGTCGAGAAGGAAAATGTCTCTGACTAAGGTACCTTACTCTGAGCTGAGAATTTGTATTTTCTACTACAGATTCTCCTGACTGTTACTCTTTACACTGTCATTTTTCTCTTTACACCCCATTACTAATAGTGGTTGGATGCATGTACCTGAACTGCATAATCCTGGCACAAAAACTAGCCTGGCCCTGCTGCAGTACTGGGGGACTCAAGTAAAAGTGTTTTAACCTAGGTCATTTAAGAGACTTCTTGTCACTGTAACAGCAGCACAGGTTGCAGGGAATGCAGAACCTCTTCTGAGGAGCCTGAGTGATGGACACCAAGAGAATGCACCACACAACAGGGTCTGCCCGCCAGGATTACTCCACATTTATGCCAAAGGAAGCTGAAATGCAGCAAGGTAATTCACCTCTTCTACAGATGTAAAAAATATCCCAGCATAGCCCTCCGTTTTAAGGAAGGGAGAAACTGTGAAGATGTTACAAGCGTATCATCTAACATCTGCTGAGACCCCTTGGGAAATCTATTTATGTAAAAGCTTAAGAGCACAGACTGATTCTAAGAAATCTTTCTGGTTTTCAATGATATGGTGTATATTAAACAAGATTTTTTGCTAGCAGAGTTTATATCACCTGGAAACCTGGATATAACTGGAGCCAACATAATATCCAGCAGAAATGGAAAAGCAAAAGCAGAAAAAAAAAAAAAAGATAACATAGTAAGCCTCTGCCCAAAAGTGCATGTTTGCTGACTGAGGCAGGACTTGCCACTTGCACAGCTGCAGAAAGAAAATGTCTGAATAAATTCAAGAAAAGGAGATCTTGGAGCAAAGAAATTGAGCTCCAGAGAGCTGGGAGGAGGCAACACTGCTGTGAGAACATGGACTGGACTACACTTCATTCAGGCGTTCGACCTTTTGAAATAGAAAAGGAAAAATGAGTTTTTCAGGGCCCTGACTCAAGCCACATACCTCCCTGCAGCAAGGGTTGCATTGGTTTTCTAGCTGGCTCCATTACCTGTCATCTGTCCCAAGTTATCTGCTTAGGACATCAAAGAATAAAAAGCGCATTAAAACCAGTCGGGCATGATTAACCAGCGGAATCAAGCGTCATAGCATCAAGACATATCTATAAAGCACTGCCTGAGGCCTGTGCCCGAGTTCATGTGCCTCGGCTCCCAGGCAGCCTTGTGGCATACCTGGAAATGCATGGTTAGGAGCGCATTTAGGTCTGAGCCTCCCTTCAAGGAATTTAGCAATTGAAAATCAGGAAATGCGTAACCTTGCACCAGAGAGTTCAGCCCTAAACACATTCTCAATGCCAAGGAAACAACATTTGGACAGTGCAGTCAAACGCTCAAGATTTTGGGCAAAACATGCTAGCAACTGGTATTCGTGAGAGCACCTTCATTCTTCATTGCTGTTCAGCAGAAAGTACTTTGGAAATTCTGCAGATTTAAATGGAAAAGAGAAATAACTGTAGCTAAATGAACCTTGACAAATGTTGTTACCCAGGACTGTTAGATGTGAACAGATTACATCTCTTCTTCTCTTCTTTCAGGAAAATACAGGGTTACTATTACACTTCAGAAGGCATCTCCATTAATAACTTCAAGCATTTGGAAAGGCTCGAGCAATCTGGCTTAGCTATTGTTAAGGAATTTTTGATTAGTTAAAAGATTTGTTTTTTTTCCTGAGCCAAATATGTACGCTTGGCAGATCAACATGCATCCAGTATGTTACTGCGCATTTGGCGTAAGAAATTACACTCACCATGGGCAATATTCCCCAAATTCCCTGTTAACAGCTCTGCTTGGAAAAAAAAGAACATGACCAGAGAAGACATGCAGTTTTGTTTTGAGAGAAGAAAATAAAAGTTTCCGTGAAGAGAGAATAAAACATATCTCTGTCTCTAAGGAGGCAGGTCATAGGGCAGCAGGTGGAATGAAAGCCTCCAGCAAAAACCTTTATGTCCTTCTTCTTTAGAGTTTTTTTTGTTTGTTTTCGGACAGGTTTAAATCATGCTGCAATACATAATGCTGGCCTTTGACTTGTGCTATCTCCTGCCCTGGGGCGTGTTACCACACAGGCTTTGAGGCTGGGCTAAAAGATTTCTACAAGATGTTGCTGAGCTGAAGGTATGACAACCAGACTTCACGGCAGGGAAGACTCGATTAGCTGGCTGAAAAGCCTGATTAGCCAAAGATTCAATGCAGATCAATCTTTTCTCAGCAAGACAAAATAGCCATCAAAAATGCAATACAGACTGAGCTATGTGGGAAGAAACTCTCAGAGGATATATAAGGAACAGAGCTAATTGGGCTTTTAGAGAATTGTGATGGATCATATGATTTACTGAGGACTAAAATGCTTGTCAAATGTAGATAGGATTTGTTTAATCTTTTGTGATTAAATCCCTCTTATAATTCTAAGCTTTGGAATGGTCCTCTCAGCATCAAATCACAAATTAAACCTTCTAAATGGACTTTAATTATACTTTGATGACTATCCCCATTTCCCCACCCACTCAGATGCTGAGAATATCTTGGGTGTCAATAATGCTTTGGAATCATAATAAAGGTAAATCTTCTAGTTTTCTGCAAATACCGATTTTCTGATATTTTGATGCTCTTTCTCTTTATTGCGTTGTGAAAATATCAGCCTGCTCAGTGACACTGGGCTCTGGTCCTGCTCCGAACACCACGATCGTTATACCCAACAGCAGGAAAAATGAACAAAAGACCCTCTTGATGTCTGAACTGGGAGCCACCATTGCTATGCCAGCACCCTAACTGCTGGGTTATGGGGCTATTTTCAGATCCAATTCTGCGATAGTTGTTCTGTCTAAAATACTGCCTTCCAACCTGTTCATTCAGGCTAATCTGGATCCTTGCACTTGAAGAGTGGTGGATTTGAGCTCCCTTTGGCAGCAGTAACTGCTGCCTTCCCCATAATATCCATGTCTGGGAAAGGTGTTATTTTATACACACATATATGCATTTTTTTAATTAACTCTCCCTATGTAGATTATAAATGGGATTTTAAGGGGAGACATTAAAGCACACACAGAGTTAAGGACTGGTTGGGAGCTGAGAAGGGTTTTTAAGGAGCATAAATTTGGGCTCAGGTGCATCCCACCAGCCATTCTCATAGGAAATGATGTCCTATAACCACAGTATTTCCCTTTTTGCTGTTAAATCCTGTGTAAGGGCACTCATTTTAAATTTCACTGTCAGCTCTGGTTACTTCTAGCCTTTTTCAATGTGGCAGGGCAAACACCTCTATCTGTTCTCAGACTTGTTTTTTCTCAACATACCATGTTTCTACCTGTCACTCCAGGAAATGCCTGGAGGAGCAGGAATGGACCGCTGAGGACCATTGCATGGAACAAACAGTGAAGGAAGAGGAGTATAACGAGCAAATCAAATGTATGTTCATCCCTGATCAATGTGCACCTCCAGTAGCCTTCCTATGCATGAAGACTTCATATTAGTATTGCAGGGCAACCAGCAGAGCATGGATCAGCGTGAACTTGCATCCTTTAAGTGAATGGGCACACAGATATATGGCAAAACAGCAGCTATGACACAGCTTCACTGAGAAGTGCCTCAGCTACTGGTATTCCAAATAATTCAAGAGATAATGCCTTTAAAAAGTGTTGTCAGAGCAAGGCAAAGCCCTACTTAGTTTCAGAGATAATGCTGGTGTAGTGCCTCCACAAAAGAAGCAATCTTACAGTAAATCAATAGTAAAAGAGATAAAACCTATGTTGAAGACAAGCATACAGCTTGTTCCCACCACAGAGCTGAAAGATCAGTCTGAACTGCCTTCATACCTAGCTTTGATCTCAATTTGGAGGTGCAAATGTGTTCTTTTACCTCCAGCGAGACTTACTAAATTATTACAACACACGTAATATTGGATGTGTCTCTTAAACTTTTGAACTTCTCAGAGGTCATTCACCAAGTGCAAATCTTGTCCTTACTTAAAAAGTCCAAATGTCCAATATTACACCTTGATAATACCAGCATCTGATTTCAAGACTAGCAAAAGCAGATACTTTCTACTTTAGATATACATGTGAAATCTCTTTTCCACCTGGATTGTCAAAGCTGAAGACAAGTATCAAAAAAATACCAGAGCAATTAACTCCAAGATGGGCCTCAGGCTATAAATGTATTTAAGAAAATGGTTAATAATAAGCTTGTAGGTAATCCTTCTGGCTTAGAATAAGCTTTGAAGGGGTTGTATTCCCCACAGTATGTGTCGCTTTACCAAACATCAGCAAGCAGTACTAGAGGATAAAAACTTCTTTAAAACTATAATCTCAATTTGCATGAGAATTAATATCTGAGAGATCTCTAGTGTATGGGGATTTGTCTCCAGGAGGAAAGTATTAGTAGTCTGTGGAATGGATCTAATCTCATCCAAAACTGAGTAATCCTAATTTATTTAAATGAGCAAAATTAAAATAAGTAGCACCTCTGACAGGAGGATCTGTAGTCTTGATTAACTGTGTGGTATTAGCAAGTCCTTTAGATAACAGTATATCAGCACAAAGTTGCTCTTGCAGCTTCCAGTATGACCGAAGACCCCACCAAATGTGGGGTCTGTGTTGTCTTCCAGTGCTGGCTAACATTTTCAGCGCAGGAAGTCTTCTTCAGATTTTCAGTTTCTGTATTGCTCTACTCTAAATTTGCAGATGATTATTCATTTCCTGTGCCTATATTTATAATCATGAAGCTCTTGCTCACACAAAACTCTCCTAAGTAACAACTGGACTGAGTTCTTTAATAAATCAGTATAAATCAGCATCAACAGCTCAGACTCTTGGCTGGTTTCTGTCCTTAGTTATCCGTGTGGTTGCTGTTCACCTACCCAAGGAGAAGATGTCCTGCTTGGTCTGGAGCACAACCATATTTCCCATTGCAGATGTCTGTCAGGCAGTCATTTATCACAACAAAACCAAAACCAGGTGGTTTCAAATCACAGTCTCTTGAAACAGCTCTATTTAATATACTATGTGAACCATAAAATACTGGACTCCCACCTTAAAACCAGATATAATTCCACAGAAAATCGCCTTTCCAGCAAAGATTATGTCTATTCTGGGGGAAAAAAAAGAGAAAGAAAGATGGCTGCATCATTAACAACATGAAATACAATTCATAGGAGCTGTGCTAACTCAAAACTCTCAGCTTTATTTTCTTTACTGCCTAGGCCAGTTCTTGGCTGTGTGGGGTATCGTGTGGATGAATACAGTACAGAGACCAATTTTCTTGCCCATTTTCAGGACATAGTAATCCTCGGAAACAGGAAATAACTTTAAAAAATCCTTCACTTTAAAATCCTTGCTAGAAAAAAAGTATCTTCAAATCACAGTTCCAGAGTTAAGTAGTCCATACTTACTTATCAGTAGAAGATGAAAACATGTTTTTAAGAAGAGGCAACTCCAAAACAGTTCAAAGATGCTCATCTTAAGCACAACTTTTTCATCATCTTTCAAGAATCTTTAATTTGGATCTTTAATCACTTTTTTTTTGCACTAAGTTTTTTGCACAAGTTCTGGTAAGAGATTATGTAATTATGATTATCAGTTTGATATCAGATATTATGTCAGCATTGTAAGTGACCATGCAGAAAGTGCTCTGTTAAGATTAGAAAAACCCTACTACTCACTCCTCTTTTTAAATTGGAAGATAAAAGTCACAAGTAATTTTTGTGACCTAGTTGATGCTTTATTTAATTTTATATCCCAACTTTTTTCAAAGTGAAGCTATACCCTAATGCAGAGACTTTTTATGGATCTTTTTTTTTCCCCATTCACACCTACCTGCTCAACTTCCTCTCTCATTAATGCCTGCATAGGCTTCAGAGTAGAGGATTTAAAAAGAAAAAAATATATTTTCTGCTTGTTCTCTATGAGAAGAGGAGAGAAGTTAGCTCTGGTAAATTAATTCTATTAATTCTGACTTGAACAAAAGACACCCCCTTTTCTTATTTTTTTTATCAGAATTTTCTTTTAGTCAGACTTTAAGTGGCTATTGGATGCTCATTTGATACCCGGTTTGTCCCTGATAAGAATTTATAGCTTGGCAAATCTCCTACCAAGTATAAGACTTTGGAAGAATTTCTTTTTTGCTGGCCAGTTATGTGGACCCTAAAAAGATGTCAAGCACTCTTAAAAGGCAATTATCTCACATATGCCATTAACATAAAACTTCCAACACTGGCTTCCCAGGAGGAGATAAACTGAACAATAATCATAAAATAGTTCCCATCTTCTTCAAAATAGTTTTTAGCAGCATGAAGTTGTAATGTCTGCATTTTTTTAACTTAAAAAAAAAAAAAGTGTTACTGTTCTTTATCCTTAGAGAGGTTCTCACAAGCATGGAGACATGACAGAAGTAGAACAACGTGGTTATCATTTGTATGCAAACCACACTAGTTTCCCAGAGGAGGCCAAAGTCTCATTAAGCTGCGTAATGAAAGGCAGTATACATGGATATTTGTGGCTTTCCTAACTGTAGGGCAATTTGCACTAAACTGCAGATGCACAGCTAGACTTTGGGGTATGGAAAATAGCTTAATGCCATCAACATGCGGGATGTTTTAACACTTGAGCATACATATTGTTTAAAGATCATGACACTGTTAAATGTGAGCAGAGCCGTGAAACCTGTTCTAGCTCACAGCTTATCTCACATTTACTTGATTAAATGGTCATTAGGATTTCAAAAGCCACGGTGGATGAGCCAAGCTGCTTTCATGACTCTATAGGCCATTTACGAGAAATGCACATTAGGCCATTTTAAAGAATAAATCATAAATTAAGCAGAGAAAATGTGAGTCATGGGTTTTACCGAGAAAACAACTGCCTTCTTACGTCCAAGCTTGGACACATCGTTGGTAAAAAAGAGATGGCTGGTTTTAACTCAGTCCCTAGCGAGCCAGATCCCATGCTGCAAACCTCTGTGAATGCAGTAATTTGACACAAGGAGCAGAAGCTGAGACTGAACAGCACAAAGAGTAAATTACCACTCTCCATTAAAAAGAAGGTGGTCCCGCCAGGTCACTACTCAGGTCACCAAGCTGGCAATTTAGAGAGACATGCAGCTGCCTGTGTGCTGGGCGCAGACAAGGTATTTGGCTCCTCGTTACCTAGAGTTTTAGGAAAAAGTCACCCGAATTGTAAGTGATACCGACAACCCGATCTGAAGCTCATTGAAGTGAAGAGATGGAAGAGGCCCCCTTAACTTGCAAGCTTTGGATCATACTAGGAACACTTCCATTGATACTTTTGCAAACTGGGATATTTGCCTTTCCAAAATCTATATGTGACCATTCTTGGATTATAGCTGAGTCATATGACATACAGTACGGTTAAAAAATGGCAATGATACCTGTATTAAAGTTGCTAAAAAATACTTCCCATCAACATATATTTTTTAAATGGTGCATGCTGCTTTATTTACTAAGTGTTTACTGAAACTACTGAGATGAATTAAGTGTAATGTCCCAGCCACAGTGCGCTCCCGGGGCTGAGGGAACGAAGTGGAGCAAAGTCAGCCAAAACGAAAAACTGAACGAAACCAATAAAAACAGCTTTCCCAACCCCTCGGCAATTTCTGTCTGCACGCAAACAAAAAGCTGAATAAATCTGTCTCGAAGCTGCCCCCTGGACACGCACCTTCAAGCTTAGCTCAGCTTCAACTCGGCACTTCTGTGGCAGTGCCCGACTCCCAAACTGGACTATGCACTGCCCCAAAATGGACTATGGCATCATACCTGGTATCTAGTGAAAATCTTGGATTTCAGTCCGACAGAGAGGCTGTCTTATAAGCAAAACTAGGAGGGGAGATGTGCCAATGAGGAGGGTCTAGTCCCATTTTTAAATATTCCTTTCAGGAGATCTCTGCTCAATGGCCAGCAATTTTTCAAACGTGGTACGTGATTGTGCACGTGATATTGGACACCTCACCTACAGCAAGTTTATTGCCTCCAGAAATCATTGCATGAGGACTCTTTGCATTTTCTGGATCAGCACAAGCACAAATGGAAGAAGGCAGGTACAGAAGTAAGCCATTGCATGTGAAATGTTCATATAGGAGGCCAGTAGGGAATAATTTTAGCAATAATTACCACCAATAAGCCATCTTTTTTAGATTATCCTTTTCCAGATTTGCCTTATTGCTTAAGAAGAAATATTTTTAAATGAATGTTATGCCTTAAGAATACTGCATAAACAGAAGGGGGTAAAATGGCATAAGCCAAGTTAGTTTAAAAAATTAATGAAACTTTAACATTTTTTGCTATCTACAATTTTCAGCAGTAATTATACTTTTAGTTTTTCTTCTCTTTTCTCAAATGTTTTCTCCAGGAGACACAGATTGAAATGCATAGAACTGAGAAAAATCCTTAACTTCAGTGTTAGCCAAAAAAAAAAGCAAAAAATCTTTCTGAAAGGAAGCTCAGAAAAATCATTTCATGTCCTCTCTTGAGCTAGCGAAGATGTAAAAGTAAGATACAATTTAGAATGCAGAAATCATTATGTTTCATCTCCAACAAAATTGGACTTCCAGACTAGCACTAGGTCTGCCATGCAAGACATGCCAATTTCTACTATAAACATTAAAATCAGATTTAAAAAATAACTTTCAAAATGCTGAGGGTTTCAAACTGTAACCTTATGTAAAGAAACCATTGGCTCACTCACACAAATAAGTGCTATAAAATGGTGTCTTAGGGCAGGATACAGGAGATTACTACACATATGTATGTCTAAAGTAAAGCTTGTTTCGGAAAATTTTGCTAAAACCAAATCCTCTCTGGAATAATTCACACTACAGGCTATTGTACCTGAATGGGTAAAATCCCCCTAAATAGAGTGTCATCAGTATTCCTGACAGGTTCCAATAAACTATCTTTGCCCACAACTTTATGGGGACAAGCAAACCTAAATGATGGTTAAGTTTGTCAAATAATCTTTTGATGGTTCTCTCTATGCAGGGTCTAAAAATCACACCTTATTTATGATTTCAGCAGTAGTTTTAATATTAATTCCCTTGATGAACTACACTGACCATTCAGATTTGTTCAGCTGTTTACATTTCACAAGCATGCTAATCACACAAATACTAAATGCTAGGGAATTTTGCATTTTCAGTTGACACTCAGTGACTCTTAGAGTTATAAATATTAGCTCATAGTCTCAGAGTCTGTCTTTAAGGAGGCAATATATGCTGGAAAACGATTTTCCTTGTGTGGTCTGAGCTCTAAAACACCACTGGCAAAGAGTCAGCAAAAACGCAAGTTATTTGGGTTTTTATCCCACAGTAAATATCATTTTGTTCCTCAACACAAATCACTACTAAGCCTTTGTGGCCACTTAACATGACTTCCTACCCATATCTTCCCCACTCAATAAGTTTCAATGACAGCTGATGCAACATGGAGAGCGGCAGGATTTGGCTCCTGCACCTGGTCCCAACTGATAGCTCCACAAATCACCTCCTCAGAGCTGATACATGTCTTGAAAATATAAGGAAAAAAAAGGTGCTGGGGATGAACAGCAAGTCCTGCACATCTCCAAACTAGGAATTAAATGGATGGAGGTTCAAGACAGTTTTCCTCAGACAGAAAGTCATTTGGTTCACAGTCAGTCTGATGGGACTTAGGGCACCTCTCTCACACAAGAAAAACGTTCCTTTTGGAGCACACATCTTAACTTGCCAATTGATGGCCTTTGGATAATGTTGTCCTTCTGACAGTAAAGTTGGGAGTGGCACAGCAGCAATCCGATTTTGTAGGTTTTTGTTCATTCCGGGGCCTAAGCCTATTTTAATACTAGAAAATAGACCTTTACTAACTTGTTATCTTGAAGATCAAGGATGTTGGCCTCAAAATGTACTTATCATGAAAATAAAGAACACCAAACGCCTCCTCAGGCATTTTGATGAATGATCCTTAATCTTACTAGTGGGTTGATAAATATTTCAACGTTAACTAAATTTGTCAGTCAAAAAATAAACCAACAATAAGGAAGTTTCTTCCAACCATACAGAATAAACCATTACCAGTACTGAGCTGTATACTTGGAGCCTTGCAATGCCCAAAGCAACACGTCTGAGACAACCAGCTAGTGCTCGATGAGGGACATACTAAGCCACAGAGTGGGAAGACAGGCATTTTGAATGAATTATTTTCTTCGCCCATCCCTCCCTGCGTTGCTTGAAGGTTTGAGAAAATGCACCCAACTTCCGCACAGAGCCCATAGCTGTCAGTACTGATTGCGTTCTGAAGCCAGCACTGAGATCACATTCAAAACAAGTAGAAAAGAGATCTTAAACCCCACTAAAATCATATCTCTTTCCTCACTTTTTGTTTTCAAGCTTACAACTGTCATGGTTTAAAATACTGTTTCACATTTCACTGTAATCCAGGTATAAATTATGTATATTAGGAATTGCCAGATTCTATAAAATGCTTCCCAGTGCTAATTTTATACTTGGATTTTCATCTCAACTGACAGATATGAGAGATCATATATTGCCTGGGAGAACCTTACTTATGACACATCTCAGGAGATTAGAAATAATCTGTGTTCTTCCTTTCTTTCCCATAATACTTGGTCATTTCAGACTCTTCCAAGAAACTTAGTGTTTCTTGAGGTCTCCACCCATTTTTACTAAATTAGACCCCCTCTGGACACCATTGCCAAAATAACAGCGTGAGATACAGTTATTGGCTTTAAGACTAGAACTCTGGTTTCAAATCCTGAACTAAACCCATTAAGTATACTTAACCCACAATAAGTAATTGTAGCCATACTGTGAGATTTGGCTTATTTTTATCTTTCTTTGGTGGATGCCACAGCAAAATTCATATTCATATCTCTCTTCATATTGGGAAACAGAATGCAAAAAAAAAGTGAACTGCCATTGAATCTGCTTTTGGCAGGAGGACCACACAGACTACACCTGTGGAAAATGTTCCCAGCCACCTGATCTATTCAAAAAAATGGGCTGACTCCTCAGGGAGCCTGAGCACATCATCTGCTGCTGGCTCAAAGCCCATAAGCTATAGATTAACACTTTTGAACATGAGGCCTTTAAGAAAAGGAATTTTCGCATGGGATTTGATTTAGGCTAAAACTGCAGTTTGGAATACATTGACCCATAACAAGGAACTTCATCATGTCAGCATCTTAGTTTTCTGGAAAAATAAACATACAAACACAAAAATACAAATGCACTCAAACTGACGAGTTGTTCTTTCCAGTGAAATTTTCACTTAGTTCATTTTACCAAAACAGTACCTTCTGACTTTAATCATGTCAGATGGCTTAAATGACATAGAACATCATGTCTAACTTAGGAATCCCATCAAGATTTGGACAAAAATATTGGCATTGTCAACTTGTATGTTTTATATTCTACATATGTGTAAAATTACAAAACCATCCCCATGTGGCATGTGCTTATACTAAGTCTCCATGTGAGTGCATTACCCTGAAATGATCGTTCTGTACCCCTGAGCCCTCCTCACAGTTAGTCACCAACTCTCACAGTAACTACCTCTAAGGAGCTGTTAGTGACTGTATCTAGCTTTAAATGTGTCAGTAAATCTCAAATATTTGGCAAGCTTCGACTTCTTTCCATCAAGCAATCAGAATGCCTTTGGGAGCATCTGCCACCATGACTCACGATGAAGCTGTCCTTCATTCAAGTCCCAGTCAGCTAAAAAATAATAATAATTTAAAAAGCAGAATCTGACCCAAACCCTCTGGTATTTGTGGTAATAGCCCTTAAATACAGAAGGTCAGGAGAAAACAGCTCTAAATGTTAAGCTGAATGTTAAGTGGATGCTGGGACTCATTTGCCTTGACTTGATCCTGTAAATCTAGCTCCTCATTCCATAGTAAGATCCTACTCATGATAAAAATCATCAAGATTAAGCAATTTCTACACAGAGCAAAAACAACAGCCTTCACCTCTCTGGTCACTGAGTGATTTCAAAGTTTCTACGAAGTATTTTTTCAAAGACTCTTCTATTCTATTTGGCTGAGAAATACATGGAGAGGTTCCCTAAATCAGAGAGCTCATTCTCATAATGCTAATTATCCTTTTTAGGATTCCTGTTTACAGTAGTATAGAAAGGATGTGTTTTGTCTTCATGTGCCCTTAAGCAAACCCTGTGCCTGACCTTGCAGTCTCTGGAACACTGTCACGTCTGTTTGAGAGATAATATCGCTCACGTCGCTCCTATATCAGCTTTCTTCTGGCATCAGTTCAGTTCTTCCTACAAGCAACAATCTCCTTTTCCTCAACCTCCAGCTCTTTCGAAGCTTTTATTGGAATAACTGCTGCTTTCTCAGTTATTCCAACTTTAAGGGTCACTGGAGAATCAACCTCCAGGTCAATTCTTTGCCCTCTAACTACTTGGTAATGAGCATCTGTGAAAGTCACCTCAACTCACAAAGCAAGACAGCCCAACTCCGTGCTTTCCTAGTGAAAGAAAACAAAGCCAAAATATCCCACACTGCAACCTCTGGAGATTGGATTTGAGCAGACAGCATACAGATAAAAGGCTCTTTTTCTTTTTTTTTTCCCCTTCTTTTTTTTTTTTACATATGACCTGAATCATCTAGTCCCAAAGCTGTCAATTTTAACAACTTAATAGAGAGCAAAGTCCTGTCCTTTGAGCAACGCCATTAGGGTATTCCTGCAAATCATATCCCCCAGGATACTAACCTGCTTATATATGATAAATGCACAGATCTGAGGATTAGGTACTGAGAAGAATGTACTCAAACACTTTTTTTTCCACCCTCAAATTCAATAAAATAAAATTATGTTGACTAATTAAAAAACACAATTTCAAGAATTCTTGCATGTGATGCAGGAACTTGATGATGTTAAGATTCTGACTCTAGGTTAGCTTTTAAATCACTCCATACAAAAGACTATGATTTAGGATCATGGCAGAGACTCTGACATTAAAAAAAATTACTCTTCTACTATTCAAAACTAAAAATTATCTTTGCCCAGAGCTAGACAAAGTATGCTCTACTCTTAGCATGTATTAATAAGCTCCTTGGGAAGACCTTCAATTTAAATACAATTCTGTTTTATAGCAAATATTTTCTATATTTCCTTGTTTTGTTTGTTTCCAGGGATATTTGTTCTATGTTAACAATGACAAAAGGGAGATTCCTAAAGAGACAGAACCATCACAGGATGTTGAGCGCAGCTATGGAAGTCATTCAGACAGCAGATAAGATTTCCCACATTCACCACTTTCAATAACAAATCTAACATCTCAGAGAAGAAGCCAGGGAGGAAGGAGGACTCGATTTAAAGCCATTAGTTCATGATTTGTGAGGCTGATGATTTTGAGTTTGCAGAAGAATTCAGTGGTAAAGCCACAGGCACAAAGCGCAGAGCTGCTGTCCTTAACAGCCCGCTTGTGCCAACCTCAAAAGCCTTGAGGCTGGAGGAAGCAAAGCCACAGACTGGGGTAGCTGGTTTGTTAGGAGTGAAGGTGATACCACCACTTCCCATGTGAGCTGGGAATACAGTGGCTCAATGCAGTCATCCAGACACTTGGTTTAAGTAACACACAGAAGAAAGAAAATGACTCTGTGCACAGCTTTGCAAGCTATTGCAAGAATCTGAGCTATGCAGTGGAGGGAAGACAAGTTCTCCAAGTCAGGTGCATGAAAACCCTCACCTGACCATGCCCAGTCTCTGGGCATATATAGCCACATGAATAGGGTGCTATGCTTTCACCTGCGTCTTAAAGTATGTCTTTCTGGCTAAAAACCGCTTCCCTCTCACCATCACAGAGGCTGTCCTCATCTAAAAGGCCTGGCAGCCCTACACTGCAGGTGTTCTATGTCTCATTTCTCATCATGAAAGTTAATGATTGGAATTGCACAGGCAAGATCTCAGTAGAGCTTTGCATAGAAACATAGATATTTTCCTATCACTACCAAATATGCTCTGCATCATCACAACATCTAGTCCAGCCTCCCTGCACACACAGAGTCACCTAGAGCATGTGGCACAGGACAGCATCCAAGTGGGTTTTGAAGATCTCCAAAGGAGACTCCACAACCTCTCCTGGCAACCTGTTCCAGGGCTCTGTCACCCTCACTGTTAAGAATTTTTTCCTTAAG
>JAUBNY010000700.1:404894-416355 GCA_032275445.1 Crypturellus soui
CTCATGGTCAACCTGTCGTCCACCATGACGCCCAGGTCCTTCTCTGCAGAGCTGCTCTCCAGCAGGTCAGTCCCCAGTTGGCACTGGTGTCAAGAGACGACCTCCAAGAGATGACTCATATCTCAATTACAGCTCCAAGTCTTCCTGTAGCTAAAGTCGTGAAATCAAACTTTTCCTCCTTTGTCCTTCCCAGCTGATGAGCCTCTAACTTCCAGTTTTATATTCAGATAGAGACAATTATCCCAGAATCCAATGAGGCAGATAAATATACCTTACCTACAACAAGCTGTCTCTTTAACAGGTACATGGAGCAGTAAATGGGTTAGGTAATCTCAGTTGGGGATCAAGTCCTGCCAAGTTTTGCCCATTATTTATTTTCTCTTATTCCCAAATATTTAACTATTAGAGGTGACGATCCACCATGTAAAAGTGTTAGAAAAGCATAAACATTCCAGAGATTGCATATATTCCTCCAGGAAAATACTGGAGAAAGGCTGACTGAGGTGTCATTGCTAGAAGAGAGAAAACCATGTAGTTTTCCCACAGCAGATGCACACCCCCTTAGTTCTTCTTAGAAGACTGAACAAGGGGCATTTCAGCCTCCTCATGACTCAGGATGCCCTGGGGGAAACCCTGTCTCAGTTCCTCTGTGAATTCCATGAATATGTCCAGAGTTTTCTTAAAAAAAAAAAAAAAATCTTTGCCTTATTTATTCAAGTTCTTTGCCTTATTTATTCAAGTTAACTGGCCTTCTCACTATGCTTTTCATATTGGGGGGTTCACCCTGTATCTTCACATTTCTGGCTCTGCGTTTGCCAACACAGTTATCTTCCAAGTCCAGAATTTCCATAGCTCTCCCTCATTGCTACATTGCCTGGCTATTTTTTTCTAGCAGCCTTGTTCAAGATGACTTGGTTCCCCTTTTGAACCACATCACTTCTGTGATGACCCCATGAATTCTTCCCCAGCAGGTGTTCTCACCACCAACATCTGTCAACATCTGTCTGTCTGCCCACCCAGAGACCCTCTCCACTTCTAAACCTAATTTCTGTACTGTTAAATGCAGATAACATATATGGTGCATCACAGGGCTGAGACTAAATTTACATTGATCTCAAAAACACAAGTCTATAACTACAAAGGGCTGCTTATAATTTGCAGTGAAGATGCACCAGTCCACTGAAGGTTTCCAACATTTTGTAAAATCTCCCATTTTTTATATTTATTTATGAACAGCCCAGAACTGCTGACTATCCAAACACATTATGCAAGAATCAAGCTTCTTTTCTAAATCTTGCATTACCCACAACCAAAAGTAATTTAAAAAATCTATGCTGAAACAAAAAAGTGCTAAAAAAAGCAGAACTTAAATTGTCCATACACAGCCACTGCTGAGTTAGATCATTCCTTCAAATAGCTACATTCTGAAGGGAACTGGGAGCCATTTCACAAAAGCTGAATTCTGGAGGCTAAAACTGATTTTCACTATTCATTTAAAACAGCAATAAATCTATAGGCTCAACCCAGGCCAGTGGAGCTATATCCAGCTTGTGCTGGTGCTGCAAAACCAATCTCGACTCTCACTAGCTTTTTAGCTTACAGGTACTAGAAAACAAGCAAGAGGTATTCTGGTTGTCTTGGCTAAGGCAGTAATTTGTTTGGCGTTTTTATGTGTGTAGGCTGTCATATCACAATCCAAACTTCCGTTAAGGGAATCCATGTTTTGTCCCTTCCTCTACTGACAGCGAAGACAGTGCCAGAGCCTTCCCTACTTCAACAGCTGAGATCCTAAGTTTATAAATAATTTTCTCTTGTTAGTATTTTTATCTATATGCTGTAAGAGCAAAAAATAAGGTTCTATGGCTAATCCTCTGTC
This sequence comes from Crypturellus soui, assembly GCA_032275445.1. Lineage (NCBI taxonomy): Eukaryota > Metazoa > Chordata > Aves > Tinamiformes > Tinamidae > Crypturellus > Crypturellus soui. Next base: position 406,771 of record JAUBNY010000700.1, read on the forward strand.
TAAGCATGGGCCTTGCAATGGGACTGACTCATCATCCAAGGTAGTCTATAAACTACCTAGGAGCATTTAAGTGAACAGTACATCAAGAAAAATTAACTTTTTAAGAAGGAAAATTCTATAAAAGATTTTGCAAACAAAATAACAAAAGCTTACAATAAATGATTAAAAAAAAAAAACTGTAGGTGTTTGGGTCTCAAAGACTTTTAGAGACAACGGATTTAGTCTGAATAAGGCAGACAAATGAGTCGCCATGTTCTGTGTGCTCATTGTTACTTTTACAGCTGCTACCAAACAATGAAAAACTGTGTTGCTTTTTTTTTTTTCCTAAAACTCATGCTTCAGTAAAAAGGAGTGTCAAAAGAAATCTCCAAGACACTGATCATTATGTTTTGCAAAGATATCATAAAATGTTTGGGAGATAAATATGACTGCCTTCCAGTTAAGAAAGAAAACATGTAAAGGTGCCTCCAGAGACAATTAGTTATATTCTGTATCTAGTAATTAGAAAAAAAATGAAATTACTTGAAATCCAGAATTTAGCGTTTTTAAGACAAAAATATTTCTAGAAGAATTTAGCTCTTATTTTGATGGTTTTGTTAGGTATCTATTCTTCCAAAGAAGCCTTCCTCATGAACAAATCCAATTCATTATGTATAAATGGACTGTAGTTATCTTAGAGGTAAAAAAAAAAAGTAAAATAGTTTTTCCTGCAGTTTTTCAGATCCGCAACAGCAAAATCATTTTCACATTTGACTTCCTCTTCCAGACCCACATTCTGGAAGACTTTGCTCCTCTTCATCATAATTACAAAACAGCTTGGAATGACTAAGGATTTATGTTCCTGTTCTTATACACAACAGCCTCAGTGAGAAAGCAGGGGAACTCAGGGATGAAGTACTTGATTAGGACTGCTTTTGAAACTCATGTTCCTCAGGCATTTCCCACAAATACCAAGTGTGTGTATCTCATAAGCATGACACTGTACAGACTTTTCCATCTCCTTCATGCTGGTTTGCAACTTCGTCCAATATACATCCCATTTTAATAGGCAGGATATGAATCTTTTAAGACGTCTAATCCTCTAGCAACTGAGACAAGATTTCAGTAATAAACACTTGGGGTAATTTTTCATTCCCTGGGCCACTGTACTTCCAAGAGTCAAGTTCAAGATGGCATTTAATGGAAGGGTTGCTACAGTTGTTTTGATTCTTTCTTCCAGAAGAGAAACCCCACAGAGTAAAGCACCATATTCTACAATAGGGAGTATGGCCAGTGTCTTCAGTCCTAGTATGCAATTAAGAGGAATGTGAACACAGGAAAATTCTCTCTTTATTTCCATTCTGAATATATAGTTGTCAAGTGTTAAGTCTTGGTTAAGTCCTTAAGGAGAATTTCTTGGAACAATTTTCTTTTCATTGGAACAGCTTATAACTGTAATGGCTCTAAGGTCAATGGAAATGTTTGATGTCGATTTTTCCTGGTACTTAAAAATACCCAGCAGTACATATTGCAAATGAGGATGTGTAAATAAATATATGTGTACGTGTTAGCCATTCTTTCTCCTGACTACTTGTTTTCGGCTTCTTTTTTCACTACACCACAACTATTTTCATTGGAGTTTTTCCAGTGATGTACCATTAACTTATTCCCACTGTGGAAATACTCTGGATATTTTTGCAACATAAGAAAACATGACAGAAATCTAATTTGTTTCTTGGTGGAGATGAAAAACTACACTTAAAAAGGGAAGCATTTTTTCTTCTTATCTCAAACAGTAGCAGTTTGTTGAACTGGTATGACAGCAAATCACCCTAAGTAAACAAAGCCTAGTAAGTTATTTGAAGATTCAGTTTACAGGGACCTTGTCTGCTATAACAGTAACATTGTATCTTTGGGGTAAGTTATCAATTTATCCATTTATTTTTTTCTGTGAGGCAACAACAAGTATTTTTTCTCCATTGTACAAGGTGGGAATCTAGCCAACACCATTACCCGATGGTAAACCTTAGCAAATAACTACAGACAGAGGTCAGCATGACATCGCTTGTTGAGGAGCACAGAAATTTAGTCCAAGATCTCAAACTACATCTTAGCTCCTTCAAGTCCATCCTACAGCGGAACAATATTGGTCACCATGGTGCCTCCACTGGTGTAAATCCGGAAGGGCACCAGAGAGACAACCCCTTCCAGGCGTGCTTAACAAAACAGCTACTCAAATATGGGTCAATGTGAGGACAAGAAACAACACAGAGAAGACATTGCTTGGCTTTTCAAGCTAAGTTTGTTGGCCACAGAACTTGCTTCATTGGTAAGATACATTCAATTTTCTTTAACCAGTTTTTGTGCTCTTCTTCTTTTCATGGAATGTTAAGAAAATATATGAGGGAATTCCAAAAGTGAAGCAATTTGGCCTAAATCCAAATGAAGTGAGTACAGCCAGGGAAGTGCAGACCTCTGCCATTCTGTTCTTATTCATCCTAAGTGATACCCAAGAGACCAAAAAATGCAATCCTTTAACACAAGTGAGCTTCTAAGAAAAATCAAAAGTCAGTCCTACAAACATATTTTAAATATATTCATGAATTTTTTCTTTAGAAAACCTTTGGTGAAGACAGACTCCATATTAAAGTTATATGCCAGAGAAATTCTGCCTTCTCCACAAGAAGTTTTAAAGCTAAGAGGAAAGAGCAAGTGTTAACTTGGCTTAGAAGATCTCATTCCCTCTCTCCCCGCTAACCACACAGAGAGCTCACAGACCTTGGACTCTTAAAGAATACATCCAAAAACTGAGGAATGTGATGTCCCCTCCTTCCCTCCACCATCACAAATTTTGTGGTTTTGGTCCAGAAGAAGGAAAGGCGAGAATGAGCAGGGAAATCCTTTCAGAAACAACACTTTAAATATCTTCTAACTGTTTTGATATTGCAGAAACTAGAAATCAAGCTGATGAAAAACTGAATCATATTCACCATTTTTCATGTATATTCTATTTTTTAATTTCCTTATCATAAAATCAAAAAAGCTTGAAATTATATTTTTTCTATGAAAATCCCTAACAGAGAAAAATACACCATTTTTATAGCCTTCCACATTTATCAATTTTGAAATTTAAATAGTTTCACCAACTGTTCTCTGAATATATGTTCTATGGTTTTTGATGTGTAAAAGCTCTAGTGTAGTCTAGAAGTATACCTGCTTCAGAATAAGAAAAAACAAATAATGAGCATTTTTATCAAGATACTTTATTCAGCAAAACAGCAATGTTTCTGCAACTACCTAAGCATTATGCAGAATTTTCCATATAACCCACATTTTATGTAGCACATCGAGAAGTTAACATTGAAGGCATCACCGAAAGCCGCAGTCTGAGACAAGTACCCTGGTTAGCCCATTGTGCCTTTCTCCTGCGTTCAGAATCTACAGTTAGCAGCATGTATCCTCTGGTAGGGTCAAACATTTACAAAAAAGTAGCATTACTGATGCTTGGTTTCAGTCACTCTCCACTTTCGAATCACTGAGATTTACCGAAGACCCTCATCCCAATTTTCATCTATTTTCTCCTTGTCCCAGAAATACTACATATTATAAAGATTAAATAATTTTCCTTTCAGCTATTTTTGTTTGAATTACAATTCATGTTAAATCTCAGAGGCAATAAACTTGAAACTAAGGGCTTTATCAGAATTCCAGAGCACCATATTTAAGAAACAATACTGCTTTCTTTGCTATAGCTATGATAATAAACTCTATAATGAAAACTGGGTATGATAATAACATCTTGTTGAATAGGCAAGATGTCAGATTTACAATATATTAAATGTGTTGAATGCGATCATAAAGATACTAACATTCCACTGAGACATCAGAGCTCTGAGCAGGAAGTTTGCAATGAAATAATGCATGCGATCATGTCACTCTCTTATGAAAATAATTTGAGCATAGTCAGCTTTTGGGGCTATCTTCCCAAACGTTTAATTGTGAGCTTTTTCCCATTATTTAGAAAATATTCCTGGAAAACTTAATGTATTTCCTCAGCCATTTTGAAAAGTCCAAAAAGTTGGATGGTGGAGTCATGTGCCTTGTTACAGAGAATTAGGTTGTCAGCCTTCACCCTTGAGGGGAGGGTAATGAGACTGTAAAGCCGACATAAACACTGTAGTTTCACACTGGTAGCAAAGCACCACCAGCTTCTCCATAGAAAGACTATTGTTCTTTATACACTTGCTAGTCCACAGGAATATTGTCCTATATGACTTTAAGCTCTCTCCCTAATGTAACTTGCCTTTGACTTATAATAAGCCTATTCATTCTCTAAGAACAACCCCTTTAAAAATTCAGAATATTGCTTTGATTTTGCCCTTCTTGCCCACTTAAAGCATTGTGTATGCAATGCCTTTAATTCACAGCCTATCTGAAAAGGAAAGAGGAACAATTCTCATTGATGTGCATTCACTACGGAATGGCTGCTAATATTAACCCAGAGAATATAGTCAACATTCATTTCACTTTAATTAAATTCCATTATGAATCACCAATTAAACTGGATGTGTCTGGAATTTAAATTTAACAATAACAGCAACAACAGCAAAAAAAAAAGAAAAAAACAAACCCAAAAACCCAAAAACTTAAAGTACATGTTTTTAATAACTGGATGCAACCTAAATACCTTATGTGCATGTACTTCGTTTTTTGAACCAGAATCAGCAATGCAACTTGATGGAAAACACTCTTTAAGCAAGAAGGATTTTCCAAACACAACTAAGCTCTGAGATTACTGTCTGCAACTAGAATTGTTTTTCCCTTCAATTGTTAACCAGAACTGCCCTTGAGGAGATTCAGATGAACTGCTTTCTTTTCCCATGCCAATGAGGAACGCAGTGCACTCTGTATGGATTCTGCTCTCCATTGTTTTTGCTTATAATTGGAACAGCCCAGAAGAAAAGCCAAAATACAGCAACAGAATGACATTTGCTACTGTTAGTTTATAAAACAAGCCACCATTAGTTTGCAAACTGAAACCAAGGAACAGAAAATGGACAACAGAGGGAAAAAGTAGTTCTAAGCACAGCGCTGGGGGAAGTTTTTATTGTAAATTAAAAGTTCAACTCCATTTCCATGGGCTGCAGGCCCAGTTCTTATGAGTGTGAATTTTAAGGATGGAACACTGGAGTGACCCATGAACTGTCTGCAAGAGACATAAGCAACACGAGTGCATATAAGCAGAGCTGACCTTCCCCTGCCATTGGCTCAACGCAAAATGAGCTCAGTGCGGTCCTCTGACCCCCAACAGCGCCAGCCAAAATGACGCTGCCATTGGAGCACTCGGCAGTGATTCACATATTCAGAGAGAAGTCCCCTTGGGAATCAGTGCTGGAGCCAAAAGCAAAGCAAAACCAAACCTCAAGCCTGTGAGTGCCCAGCACAGTCTCAGTGGCAAAAAAACAGATCACACATTACAACAGTAAGTACATCCTGAACCAGGTAAAATCCCTCTGCATATCTGTAAAGCAACAGAGCGGGGTGTGCAGGGTAAGCCCAGCACACCTACTTGGGGGGATCTGGTTGCGCGTGCACAGCAAGTGCTCTACCAGCACAGCAAAAGTCTTGGAAAAATAGATGAGGTTTTCTAGAAATCCCAGGTGATGCAGGATTGCCCATATGCTGCTGTGAAGCCTGTTTTCCAGTAGGAAAAGCATGCAGAGGACAGGTTTTCCAAGTGCAGGTTAAGTATTTCACCTAAAATTACTTTTCAGCAAGTTTGTGGTATCACAGTGGGCTAAGGTCAGCAGAACTGGGCAAAGACTGAGCAGGCAATTAAAAAAATCAGCCCATCATACGTCCTCCCTGCCCTCATATACACTTTACTGATGGGAAGAGTAATTTTCCAACCTGAGGAAAGGGAGGCCACCAAGGGCAGACATGGCAGCTCCCACTGCCCAGCTCAAAGTCGGGGTGGGAGAATAGGCTCCTTCCCTGGGGTGAATTTGTTTGTTTATTTGTGCTTGGCTGATGTTTTGTTTGTCAGGGTTCTGCTTAAATAGGCAAAAGCTGGAAACATTTAAATTACAGTTGTTTGGGAAGTCATTACTCTCCTTTTATCACCAGCTTGTGAAAGCACTAGTTAGATGAAAGTTTTCTTTTTCTGCGTCTTTGGTTGTCTTCTGCCTGTTTAGCCCCTTGTTTTTTCCCTTTTCTTCCTTCCTGCTCCATATCTTTACCTTTCCATCCCTCGCTTTTCTGTTTTGGCTATCTAACTGCAGTTGGTACAAAGTGCTCCAGTCAGTGCTGCTCTATCACGATGGGAGTGGAAACATGAGCATTAATAATGTCGTGCTGTTAGCAAGAGGGACGGCGATCACATTTTTAAGGACAAAGCACCCGACCTTAGGGAGTATATACAATACTTAGCATAATTACAAAAGTCAAGTTCCCTTTGGCAGCCTATTTTTATTACATATTTTGTATCAACCACAGGAGGCCCTGGGGCTACTATTTTGTTTGTCTGGAGTCTCTGCATTAGACAAAATGCCCTGGAAAGTCAGTTCGTATTTAACCCTATATTTTGTAGATGGAAACCATAATGTAATGCACCTGGATTTCATTATTGATCAAACCACCGAGGAGGGCACTTCCATAGAACTCATGGCTGCCAATTTTAAAAGTCTCCAAACTGCTTTGATGCAAACATCAAAAACTTCCAGACTACATGAACAACTACTTGCCAGACCTCAGCATTTAATTGTAGTAATTCTAACTCAGTTTGCCACTCACAGTAATTATGCAATAGTCTGAAAGATCGTTAATTACACTGGTTCATTTGGGGGCAAACAGTCTGTACTGCACACTACATCCACAGCACTGCTGCACTCTGCTGCATGAGGCTATTCTCAAGACACTAAAATCTATATTTTAATTCATACTGTATCTATATGCGATCTCAGCTGAGCTAGGTGACCCTAACCTCACTGAAATTTAGTAGATTCTGCACTATTACTCACGGTGATGCTTTGATAGAGAGTTCAAAATCACACGGGACAAGGAGGATAGTAGAAGAAACTCTGACACTCCTCATTTTTAGTCCGATCGCTGAGTAATATAGCTCCTTTCAGGGGCATTGACAGTGCACATGGGCATGTTAGAGGTGCTGAAGCTACTCTGAGGGGATCCATGGGCTTGGCACTTCATGGGACTTCACTGTTAAATCACATGCAAAGGAAGAATTACTAGTTTATGGAAACATAAAGAAACTCTCTTGGCAGCTGTGAAATTACAGCTGTTGTATATGTTTACTTTTCTAGAAACAAAACAGAATACAAAATCTTATCCGCTCTTAAATTTTCAGCAAAACCCCAGCATGCAGTGCATTTCACAGCAAGATAACCGGAGATTAAGATCCCCTTTGCTCTAATCAGATAAATTTTGTGTTTATAACTGTTACATTATGATGTCAGTCAGGGTTATTTCAATTCTATTAAAAATAAAACCATCAGCAAAACTTTGGATAGGAAAGACAACAGCATCAATAAAACAAATCTCTAAAACAAAAAGTCTGGAGACGACATTGTGTCATCTTTGCTTACACCAGCTGAAAACTCCAAAATTGTATATAATATCTTTTTTTTTTTTTTTTTCAATTGGAAAGCTCTGAAAAATGCTCTTTGAGTATCTGGGAACCAAAAACTGAACATGGTCCCCAAGGGCATATTAGTGAAAGTGCTGCTCTTTGTGAAACAGCTACACTCAAACATGCAATTACTTTTATCTTTTAAGAATGTGCAAAATGATACAGTCTATAAAAACAATAGTCTCCACCAGTAATATCAGCATTCAATAGAATCCTTTTTGAGGCATGGGATCTCTGGTTAGCATCAGAATTAAGTAGGGTATAAGTGTACATACACTATCTTTTGTGATGCATTTAAATTGTCTTTTTGTTATGAAGTGTAATGTAAACTTTGATGGCAAAATTAAAAACCTGAAGTGTAGTGAGCCAAGATTTGAACCCCAGAACACAGCCCTTATTTGCATATGCAATATCTTGTCTTTACAAAGAGTAATCACAAATAAGGACGGTTCTGCAAAACACCACCAAACAACACTCTGGGAAGGTACTGTTTAGGTGACTCAATACTACTTGCAAATTGAGAAGGAATTAGACTGATAGCCTAGGTAAAAGAACAGAAGAAAGAAACCCTCTTTGCTAGCTACGACTAGTAGCCAGAGTATACACCCGCAATGCATAGATCCAGATTCAAAGGTCCATCCGTCCTACTTAACACAAGAATCTGCCAGACATAGGGCACTATCCTTTTCTGCATGCTGGGTTTATTCGTTTAGCCCTTTACCCTTGTCAAAAATCCTCAAAAGGAGTGAAACTATTTATTTCAAGTCACCTTACAACAATATTTATCTACTGCACAAAAGATTTACATACAATGTGGAAACAAACACACTCATTTTCACATCTGTTTCATGCTCAACTCTCCCTATGGCTCGTTGTGCCTGACAAACAGAAACATATCTACTATAATTAATATCTGATCTCTCACTGATTTCACATTTATCCCTCCCAATATACAGCAGTTCATGGTGTGATCAGGTTTTGCCAGTGTGTTTTTAAAATGTGGGCATCCCCAATCATTAAATTTGTGACTGCTTTCTGACTTAATTATACCAGATTAGGTTACATACTGGGGTCGCCTACCCTTGGAAGTGACACTTAGGGGCTGCCTATTGCCACTGCGTCTCGTGGAGCAACCATGGTCATCGCCAAGCAGGAAGATCAACCCAACTGGGGTCATCCTGTATCACTCCCTACGCGCTGCAGCAGCAGCATCCTTTGGTACCATGTCCTTTTACAGTGTAAATTAATGGAGTGCCAATCTGTAATGCAATAGGACTATTACTAAGATGTACAAAAATAAGTTATTAAATACAAGCCATGTAACACACATGGAAGCACTGAAGAAAACTTCAACAAATTCACCTAACTTGCCAACAAACTGTTTTAAAGTCCATTTGAAGGAGTTAAGCAGGTTAACATGACTTTCAAACAGCTGAGAGGGCAGAAACACATAATTGGGGCCTCATGCTCCCTTGCATGCAGCCCAGATTTCATCTGTTTCAGCTGGAATTTTGCATGCAGTGAGAATCTGAAATCTTACAACACTGTTACTGTCTTAAAATTCCACTACTCATTCCCCATACCTACACACACTTTTACATAAAAGAGTTTAAATAAGTTTAAATAAGTTAAATAAGTTTAAATTAGTTTAAATAATAAAAAAAGATTTGCACTAAAAAAAACTGTACAATCTCTAACTTCTTTTTGTATTTGTTCCTCTGTACTCTTATGAAAATAAATAGAGGACATCTAAAAAATACAAATCAAATGAAGCCAAGGGCCAGACTGCACACATTCAAAAAGGAAAAATACATCTAATTATGTACAAGGTTGCTATGACCACGGGGAAAAAAGCCAGTATATTTTCAGTGCTTGGCCCTGCTCTTGACTTGGCCCTGCTTTTGGCTCATCTTTATTTATGATTAAATCTGCTAAAAAAAAAAATTTCAAGGAATATTTTT
>JAUBNY010000700.1:419395-441912 GCA_032275445.1 Crypturellus soui
CCCAGATGTGCCGCCACATGTGGCCCGGGGCGCCGGGCATGGGACTGGGTGCGGGGGGGGAGGGGGGGGAGGAGGGGGACGTGCCGCGGGACAGGCGGGCGCGCGGCGGTGGGCGACACTTCCAGATGTGCGGGAGCCGCGGCAGATGTGCGGGGCAGGCCCTGCGCCCCCCGCATGCGGGAAAGGTGCCGGAGGGCAGCGCAGGGCAGAAAGCGATGGAAAGGGAAAGGTCCTAAACCGCTGTATGACAAGCGGCTCTGGGTGCACCAGCACTGATGCTTTCCAGATTCGGCTTTATCTCATATCTCTTTCCCAAAGGAACGGAGCAGTTCAAAGCCCCTGTGTGGCGGCTGTTGTTTATCCTTGTGTACGGAGGCCGCTTCCCCGCCATTCATAAAAAGGATATCGACGACAACAGACTTTGATAAAGTAGTGCATCGGGTCTGGCTCGTTGGATCATATCCTGTTCTCATGGAGAAGCCGTCTGGGAGCGGGAGAACAAACCTGCAAGGAGAGAGAGGTTTTGCAAAGTGTTTGGCCAGCACTGTGGTTCCGATCGGAACAAAACCACCTATAAACATGAAAGGGTTGGGGGAATTAAGACTCTGTGATTTAGCCTTACCAGCACTTTCACATACAGTATAAATAGCCCCATTTTACAGCCAAAAGAAATATTCCCCCAAAAATACAAAACCAAAAATCAGAGATACAAAGTAACATCAGTGGAAGAGGGCTTGAGCAAACTGTCTTCTATTTTGGCCTCAGCTTCTGGTAGCATTTGAACAAACTGCTTCACTCCTCCCTGCCTCAGATGCCCAGTCTGTTATGTGAAGACCCTCATGTTTTTTTTAAAAAAATGCAGAATTCCACAAATAAGCCAAGGTTCAGCTGTTAACCCTTTTGATAGGTTTTCCTGTACTCAGGAGAAGGCTAATGATAGGCTGTTACTCAGAAAATTTGGGTTTTCTCAGAAGTTTTCTCTGACTTGCTGAGCCTCTGCTGCCACTACAGTCTGCTGTATGTACTGTGAACTGCCAAATTCAAAGTATTTCTCTGCTCTAGGAGCTACTGTATATCTGTTCTAGTCCAGGAAGGGAGCTCTGCATGGCAGATTTTTTTCTCAATTGTTATTCCTTTTGCTATTGACACGTTGATTTAAATATTTATTTCTTCACAGTTACTTATTTTCCTCTATAGAAATAAGGAGTAAGCAAAGGCAGGACCTGACTATTTGAAGGCAGTGAGACCTGTGGGTGTTTCTCGCAGTGTTAAGCTCCCTGTCTCTCACACAGACACTGCTGATTCCAAGAAAACCAGGAACAAAAGCAGGACCTGGGCACTCTGATACCTGTGCGGTGGAGACACCCGTCTCCTCTAAATGTTCTTTGCCCACCCTGTCGAAGTGGAAAGTATCCAGTAACAGAGTCTAAAATGAAGAGAGGTTTGCACTGCTGTAACCCCTGCGAAATCTGCCTACAGATAACTAAGGATTTAGTTATCTTTAATTTAAGGATTCAATTTCACAATGTAGACACATGCCCTTCAAAAAAGTGATTTTTGTTTAAGAAGCTGAATCCTATCAGAGCATAGAGCTGAAAACCTTTGGATGATTTCCAGTCCAGAACAGTGTCTGATTTGGGAAGGACTCTCATTTTAAAAAGATTACTATAAAGCCTGGGGATACCTTAAAGAGGTATCCATAACTTTGCAATTCATTACAGATCTAATTCGATATCTGAACTGCTTAGTTCTGCTCTCTGCTTTTTCTTTAATGCCTGCCACCCACATAATGCTGTACTATCTACACACTATGCTATCTTTTTAATTAAAAGTCTTACAGGAGTTTGCATATGGTCTTCATTTAGCACAGGCAAATAACTTTTTTAATTTCAGCAAGGCTAGTTGTGGGTAGAAGTAATCATATACTCAACCCTTTGCTAAAGCAGGCCTTAAAGTTTCAAACATGAAAGAATTTAAGTGTGATCAATAAGAGATAGAAAAGAGGTTAAACAACACCATGCAAGAAAATCCATATGTTGCAATAGCCCTAAATACATTAAAGTTGAGGATTTTATCATTTTACTTCATCGGCTTCACTTCAGCTTTAACTATCATGGAGCCGCAGCCATTGGGGAACAAGGGTTACTTCCTGAAAAGTGTTGAAGGGTGCCAGTGGTTAAGGAAATATTGAAACGTTCCAATTGCCTTGAGGAAGCAATGAGCTGGGACTGTTCTCACATATAAGTAAATGAGCAGTGATTTCTCGTGCAAGGGACGCCTCTTGTATGGGGTCACGTGAGTTCTGAATTGCCCAACTCAAGCATGTGTAAAGTTGATCAGGCTGGAACACTGTCAAAAAAAAAGAAAAAAAAGCAGCAAAAAAGAAAGAGGAATGCAATGCAATAATGTGATTATCAGTGGTTATCTCCACGTTGTTTATATAGGAACAGACATTGTTTCCTACAATTTTTTTAATTCTTGATGATGCTGTTCAATTAACCATACAGACTCAAGGCTTTTTTTCCCCCCCTCTCTTTCTTTCTGGATTTTTCCAGTAACTGGAGTATCTCAGAAACAGACTTAGACTACCTTTCCCCAGAACCATCTCCTTCAGAGGAGAACTTACCCATGGGGAAGGCACAAGGATGAGAGGGGTGAGGAGGAGCTACAAAGGCCACAGGGCAACCCTGGCTCTTTAGGAACACACTGAGGTCACATATATACGAAGCAACTCACAAGACCTTGAGTAGTTCAGAGGCCTTGGTCAGACCCTTTCGTGCTAGGCACTACAGAAACACACAAGGGCTTCAAATTTTAACGATGATTCTGAACAGAGGAGATTATTTCTCCCCACTGTTTGGCCCCATCCTTAAAAATAGCATAACATCATGTTTTGGGTTTGACAATTGTTTTTACATGTTTCACAAGAGTCTTCAGAGGTATGAACTGTGCATCTTCTTAAGCCATTTATAACAGACATTTTCATGAGGGTGTTTTCTGTCTTTTTCAGTTCAAAAGCAAGCAAGCAGTTATTGTAAATAGCCTTAATCCCACCACAGCATTGTGTTTGCAGTGAGTGTCCTCATGGCAACTCTACCAGGTCTCCAGCTGTCAGTGTTCACACGGTCAGGGAGATCAGAGCAGAACCGAGCACATAAACAAACAGAAAACAGAAGTTTTAAAGAACACCTTGCGCCTATGGTAGTTTTCTTGTCTGTCTTGAGGCCTTTCAAGTTTGTCATTTGTCAATTTAAAACCAAATACCTCACTGCATCTGTCCAGCTCCAAACTTGCCATTCCAAGGATTATTCCACACACTGAGCTTAACCATTAAGTACTTACCCCAGCCTGCATAAAATGGGAATTTCCCATAACACTTCAAATCCAGGAGGCATCTACAACAGTGTCTCATCCTCTGAGTCAGAACTGGATACTAGAGAAAAAGAAGTTACTTCCTGAGTAACCAGCCCATAAGAGAATTGAAATTTCTTCCTAATCTATTTGTGATTTGCTTAGTCAACAAAGGTCAGGTGAAACATGGAAGAAAGAGGTAGAATAAAAACAGAGTGAAAGCAAAAGCTGTTAGAGATGATCCACAGGTGGAGAAAGGAATATGGCATCAAGCAAGCAGGAAGAGAAGGGACAGAAAGAAAGCACCAGCAGCAGAGGAGAAACAAGGAAGAGAAAGGAGCCAAAGAGATGTAAGGAAAACTTTCAGCTGTACCCAGATATAAACAGATTTTAAAGGCAGAAAGAATATGGTAGGACAGACAGGAGAGCATATGTCAAAGAAGAAAAGAGGCAGAAACAGACATTGGAAAGCTCATGGTGTGATCACAGTGATAGGTGTTCGGGTGACAAAGAGCAAGAGGCCGGGAGAAGGAAGGCAGAAACACCAGGAGAACATGGTTACTTGTCTCTTCATCTTACATAATGAAAAGATAACAAACTTTGTGAAAGTGAAAACAGCTTATTTGTTTTGCTCAATACTACCCGTCTGATGTCACTTCTGGAGCCTGACGTAAGTAGCAAAACGGGCATTAAAAACAGAGGAAGAGAACAGATACTTAGTGTCATGAACACTGTTATAGCTCTTAATCCAAGTAGGGGACAAAAAAAGTCTCTGATTTCTAACAAAGGTATTTTTAGTAAGATCTGCTAATGCTGGATAAAAGATGACTGAGAAAACAATGGAGATCATCACACATTGCGTCTAGAAAGCATTACAGCTACTCAAAGGAACCACCCCAGACTGCTCCTCCATTTCACAAATAATTACAGGGCTCATCTTAGATTAACAGCAAAAATAAACATCTTTGAAAATATCAGCTAAAACAATAGCACTGCTGGCTAGGCAGAAAATAGGTAAACGATAGCTTTAATGTACCAAAAACAAATACTGATGCATACATGGGACGGGACATGACACTAACCAGACCTGACTTATTTTCACTGGGGTTAGGTTTGAATTCCATTTTGTTATAAGAGATTAGAGCTGAAGAATGTGAAATCTTTCATGGCATCCCAGCTATCAGTCACCAACGGCCTCAGAGGTGTGTATGTGCTTCTTGTCAGTTCCAGCTCCTTTGACAAGGCTTTGGCTGTCATGCTAAATGCATGGACAGCAAGATAAACACTTGCCTTGTATTTAGACCTTGTGATAATTCGAACGAGGTCCCTGTGCTCTGGGTTGAGTTTTGTGATTTACAGGCTCTTCCAATCAAATAGATGATTTCTTACATAATGCTCCTCCCATAGCAACGCTGTGCCCTGTTAGCCCTTGGCAGCATTGAAAATTGCAGAAGATCATCAACCAAGCAACTGTTGAAGTAGTGCTTTTTAAACACTTCTAAACAGAGCATTACTTGCACAACTCCTGTGTGTGTGCACAAGTCAACAAGATCAGTGCAAAACCAGAACCAGTACAAATTAAACTACACTGACTACTCACTTGTGCTTGCAGACTGGATCATGGTGACAGCACAGAGGAAGACCTTGGGAATTGGCCTTTTCTTTTTCTTCTCTGAAAGATTAAATGGTCTTTGAATTAAAAAGGAAACCCTGTATTATTGTGCAAGATGCTCAAACAGAAGACAACACTCAAGATTCTTGCAGATCTATGTGATCAAAACTACTCATATATGGCCAAACTCAAACACTCACATTTGGCATCGTGATGGGATATTGATGCCAGCAAGGTGGAGGAAGGCTGCAAGATGTGAGCAAGGCACAAGGAAGGCACAAGATGTGAGCAAGAGGAGATGACAGGTAAAGACCCAAAAATTACACTGACCCCATATTTGCAAACTAAGGAGTTTGGGGTTCTTTTCAATTGCATATGATCAGTGGTCATGCCTTTCCTTGGAATACGGAATATTGTTCATAGCACAATATAGGTACAGCAGTAAGGCATTAAGCTACATATGTGCAAGACATCAGAAGGGAATGGATGAAGCTACTGCCAAAAAAATGTGCTTTTAAATATGCTCACACACGTGCACATGTAGTTCCCATGCATACAAGCAAGCAAGCAAAATGTTGAAGAACAAGCGTTCATTATTTGCTCTGTCCGAGACTACTTAGGAAAATATCATAGGTTCAGAGTCTCTGTAGCTCAGAATCTAGAAACCTTTAAGAGTCTGGGCCTTAATCTTTGAGCCTCAGTGGCACACTGTCCACAAAATGACCTAATCCCTTCTTTCCCACCTTTGGCCAGCTTAGTCTATGTAGATTCCAAGATTTCTATCTGTGGGGCAAAATTTTATCCTGATCATAGTGTGGAAATTCAACATATGCATCCTTAGAAGGGTAAAATATACGTTTCACTTATAAAAATAGATGTTTTAGCCTATGGAATAGATAACGCAACATTCTGCCCCAGTCAAAAGCAGCTCAGGTAGAGCTGCGGGTGCGTGGGGAAGGGCCACTTTTGCACAACGAGCTTCAGCATTGTTTTAAGAAACTGCCCTCATCCAGAGGTGTGGAGGGAGCTGTGAGAGGCTGCGACGCACTGGGAACCCAAGCGGCCACTGCAGGCTCAGGCTCATGGCTCTCCTTGGAGCTCACGCCAGAGAAAACACAGCCTGGAGACTTTGTACACATGCCCCTGCTGTGGCATCTCCACCCAGCTGTGTTTTCCTTGGCTCTGGCTCCCGCAGAGCAACGGCCACGCCAGAGTGACAGGCGTGTTAACAAGGCCGCGACTGGACAGGAGCCCTGAGGTTTGTAACCCCTCTCTGAGCCCTCCCTGGAATATTATGGTCCAGGTTGGGTACAGTGAGGCTCCTGCAAAGTACAGACATGGCACAGGCTTGGAAATCTGCCTTTCCTTGTCCTGTGATGCTAACTGTACCTACCCTCCTTGGAAACGTCGGGGCGCACCCACGTTGACACTTGCCTCTGTATTGCACAATGGAAGAATGTTTTTATTTATAAATGGACAGAATTTATTCAAACCTGAACCTCTCCACGTACAGACAGGGACAGGTTATTTAAGCTTACAAGCGAGCTGGTATGAAAGTGGAAGCAATAGCTTTACATTAAAGGTGTACAGTTTCCACTGCCATGGAAATAGTGTATTTTGTGCTTTTTCTTTTCTGCATGCCATTTTTATCACCTTATTAGTACTGATACGCTCCTTTCCTCTCAACTTCCTTCTAAGTGAGACAGCTTTTACTGAGGTTTTGCTATGACCCTTGGTGCAACACATGTATCTCATCACAGAAATGGGCTCCATTCAGATCAGTCACCCATTTCATTGAAGTCAATCTGGCGAAACACAAGTGGGAAAAAAAGAAGAATACGACCTTCACTCTACAGCTTGTGACAGCTCACTCACTGCTTATTTATTCTGCACTCCTTGCAAAAACACTCCACACATTCAATCAAATCTCAAAGAAAGGGGTCAAAAGGCAAGTGTTTTTAAACTGTCTCAGTTAAAGAGTCCCTTCCCATTAAAGCCATGCTGGCCATGTCAGAGATAAAAGACTGTTTTCAAGGAGGCTTGACTTCGCTAACAAATCAACTGTAAATTACCCAGAAATAAGTTCTAACATATTCATTATGGAAGAGCAGATCTCTCTAGGCACTGTCCATGCCCAGCAGTGAAAACACAGATCATAATTCTGCTAATGAGTTCATGAAAAGCATAGGAAGTTATCTGCAGTTTTTGATATCTATTTCAAGAGAAATTATATTTCTTCTCATCTGAATTCTCTACAGTGGATGGAAAAAAATAGGAAGTTTAGAGCAGTGGCATGGAACACTTATAGGAAAGAAAAATCAGTGACAAGAAAAAAAATCCCTTCCTTTGAGCCTGCAGAGTGTTAACTGCTCATGCTCAATGATGCAGGCAGGTGGGAGATTTCCAGCCTGGTTGAGCATGGGCAAGAAACAAACAACATGTTGGGAAAGATTATTTTCCTGCCAGAAAAGGAGGAAAATCTGCATTAAAGTGTGCATTTGCTGAAGTGTTAACTGTTAAGACAAATATAAAATCTCATCTTGAGAAGGACTTCTCTTCCTAAAACAAGCAACATCCATCTGCTTGGCTTCGGGCTGTTGAGACTGATAGGCTACAACATGAAATTATGGGTCCTTTATATCAACGTGTCTGACACACGATCTTTTTCTTATTTTCCCCTTTACAGGAGCTCTGATATTACAGTCAGTCTGGGCTTGATCTCCTACATTCCTTGCATCTGATTAGAATAGCTTTCAAAACTCATTACATAATGTAATTCCCAAAACACTCAGGCACCAGTGCTGCCTTTTGCAGTATCGCTTCTACTCCTGTATCATATATAACAGTTTAACAACTTTATCACAGCTTAGACTAAAAGAGAGAAAAATGAGAATGGTATTTCTGGAAACAAAACCTTCAATTCTATTCCCACTATAAATACATACGTCCACATTTCAACACAAAGACATGACAGTAACTCATAAGAGTGGTTGCACTAGCTCAGATCCTATCTAGCCCCGTATTGTGTCACCATGGGCCTAGGGTAGTAACAGCCATAACGCAATTTGGAAGCACACATGATAAACACATACAAACACTTTCAACTCTAGGTCTTCCTTTGGGTCTCAACACCGATGCATCTTGCATGCTTTATCCACAATTCATAGAGAATAAATGTAACTATTACCCTGGTCTCCTGACACTGCAGTGCAATTAATATAATTCTGTATTAATTCGAAACAGAAAAGATACACAGCAGAGCTTGCACCAAGTCACTTCAAGTAGAGATACATATACTAAACAGAAGAAACTTTGCCCTAAAATGCAAGTAGAGCACTACAATGCGCCCTCCATTTCCTCTTTCTGGAAAAGGATAGAGGGTGTTCAAAGTCATCAGCAGCCAAGACAGAGAGCTAAAATGTTGTAGACAGCCCTCAGCAGCTTGGCTGGCAGAGACTGCTGAGTAATAGCTGACTGTTTTCCTCATCAGAAGTTTAAAGAAAAGCAGTGGCATCTGGAATGATTAACAAGGACTCCAAGTTGCACTCAGTATACGAGGAACTGTAACAGAGGATCAGGTGTCTACTAATGATGTTAAGGAAAAAAAATCCTGCAAGGAAGGAAAATGAATTTGCATGCAACTAAGGAAGCTAGGGCAAATCCTATCCTAAATACAACACACCTTACATCCCAAGGCTCCCTAGCCACCTAGGTACTTTTAATCCAAAACTAAATGTTGTGGATTATAAAGCAAGTAATTCATCAAAGCAATTCATATAACTACTTTTTGGGTAATTGGTGTATCTGCAAAATTGAATGTAGGCATGCAGTTATCCATATGGTCCCAGGACATAAAGGAGATCCAAGGAAAACAACTACTGAAGTGCTGAACAGGTTCCAGCATCTCCAGCAGAACTCTGGAAGGACAAAAACTCTGGAGCATTCTTTAGGTTACATTGTCCTCATAATCCAGCAAACCATATTTGCATTTTACTATATAAAGAGTAGCAAACAGGAGTAAAAAAAGTAACAAAGAAAATAATTATCTGTCAATTCATATTTACTTCCATTTCTAAAGCGTGATTTCATGAGTATGATTGGAGCATGAGAGCATGATTTCAATATCTTAGAAAATGACTTATTTTTTTTAAATGATGACCTTCTGTAGCTATACCCCTTAAAATTAGGTTGATAATTTTTCCACTTAAAAGGTAGGGGAAAAGACCAAAAAAAAAGCAAACATTGGAACAATCCTCTTGGCAACGTATTTCTCCTGAATAACAAGAAAAATCTCCTCAATAACAAGGCAAACTAGAAGTGCATGCCTTGGCACTTATCTGAACCAAGCTGCTTTTCCTTACTGATTCTTCCTTCAGACAACGCATCCAAGTATTTCCTTGGAACACATTCCAAATGTGTGCAAGAGCTATTTATAATCTACAACACTTATTTTTGGATTAAACACATCTAGGTGGCTACTTGCCATGAGAGCAAAGGGGGTTTCAATGAATTACAAAATATGTATGAAATACTGCACTTGGGATAAGGCGCTTCCAAGCCGGGTGGCTCGTACAAGCAAGCAGCCCGTCAGATGTGGTGGGAGCAGGCAGAGCGCGGAATCCAGCCGTGTGAGGCATCTGTGGGGCTCGTGGCCCTTAAGTCCTCTGCTTGTTTTGGTGAGGGATCCATCCAGAACCTTTTTCAAGCCTCAGGCCAGGATAAGGGCAGCCAAGCAGCAGTTCTGTGGGGCTCTTCGGTTTATCCAGTATCTGCCCTGACACTAAGTGTGTCCATCAGTTAAAGTCATTGCAATTGCGGGCCAGCTTCCTCCTCCGCAAGAGAAGAAACATCAGGAGAGGGGCTATCTAATGTCTTTCGAGCTGAAAAGTCTGCACAGCATGGCCCTGTCCTCCAAGTTATTCCCTGCAGCCTGCTCCTCCAAGCTTTTTCCCTCTGCCTTTCCACTATGACGTTTTACCCATCCAACCTTGAAGTCTCCCTCTTCACCCTTCATTCACTCCTCTCATTGCCTCCCTCTGGGTCTGCCCCACTGTTGTTTTTCCCCCTTCTCCACAGCAGTGTTGTGTTGGAGCCCACCATAACAAGGCCAGAAAATCATCCCTGCTTCCTAAAGCACTCTTGACTTGGTGTTGCATTTGACCCCTAATACTGGCAGGGCACATGTTCCAGGAGCTGATGGCATCAGTGACTCCTCAACGCTAGTGATTAATGTAAAATTCCAACAGCACCTTCTCCTGTTGGCAACCCAGCCTGATCAAAAAGTGAAAGCATTCATCAGCCAGCTGCTAGATATATCAGCGCTGCTATTTATACTGCTGCATGGGTAATCATTAATAGTGCAATAAATTAATAAATTAGTTAATAGTTTATTCTTCAGTCACCTCTGACCCTCTGCAGACATAACTGACCTAACTAAAAGGATTTGGACATCCCGCTTCTGTACTGCAATCCTAATTTGTATTGACAAAGCCCATGGTATATCTAACATACAAATGCTGCCAAAGATACATTTTAGCATTTATAACTGAAATAGAGTGGCAAAAATGTCTTTCCTTATATTAAGCAATTTTACTGCCAGAATGTGCACTCTGGTCAAGATACTGCCATTTACACTCTTGGCACATCTATAGTTACAGTATTGTGTGGTTCATGTTATTCTAATCGGGAGTTTTACTGAAAAATGTGTAGCTTTCTGCTATGGAGTGTTTAGAAAGAAAGCTATGTGGACAGTTATATGAATATCTGGCAAGCAGTGGTAACCACCACACCAATGCTCAGACCTTGCAGTCCCATTTCAGGCTGTGTTTATTTTGCAATTGATAGTTTTATTGAAAATTATCAGCAAGAAATGATATAAGGGGTAGGTTACTAACAGACAAAAAACACTAGGCCTAGATTCTGCCTTTACACACACACAAAAAAAAAATCAATGAAAAACTCCTGCTCAGACTTCTACCAAAGGAGAGTTGGGTCAACTTTTAACTGTATATGCCACAGGTTATCAAATTATTGAAAGAAATATTTTGAAAGATTAAAGAGCGCAAAGTGACTGTGTAACTCAAACAAAAACCTGCATTTGAAGAGTTTTTTTCCATCAAGTTGTAATTCCCAGGAGAGTACTACACTGAAAGAACTTAGAAACTTTCGTGCCTGCAGTTATACAAAACCCTGCTTGTGGCTGGTACCTGCATATTCTTTCTCTTATTCTTGCAGTTGTCCGTGTTGTCTGCAGCCATTTGGAGAAATGAGTGCTGCACCTGCACAAAATGAATAATAATTAATTCTCATCACAACTACATGGAAATACACAGGATTTCTTGTGTGTGGACAACATGAAGGGAAACAACAAAACACAAAACCAGAAAACCTTGTCCCTGTAAAGTGAAGAGGGACATCCTCTAGCACTACATAAGTAAAGCTGCTTCAAAAGCCAGGTCTGCATTACCAAGGAGTAACCTCAATCCCAAGCTCAGAGCCCAAGCCCAAACTCATCTTATACATGTACATACAGATTACAAGCCAGCAATTAGCTGCAGCTTTTTAATAATTTTTGGACCACATGGACCTTTGATTCTGTGAATATCACAGATATAAAGGTATCTCACATTAGTCATCATTAATTCAGTAGCACAGCAATAATTCATAATTAATAACAAGAGTGGACCTGGTTTAATAGAAACACTGGGGTAAAAGGTCTCTTTTTAAGACTAAGGTTGAATGATGTTGAACATGGCAAGAAGTTCCATTAACAGGAAAGGCCCAGCAGCCAATTCTACCTGGATTTTCAGAAGCATGCAAGACAAACCCTCCTCAATTGTGTTCTTTGAAAAATAAAGAATATGAGTTAACCATAGAGTAAGTGGAAGTAAGAAGCCCAAACTGATCTTTTGCTGTAGTGTCAGCTGCCTCCTGGAGGAGAAACTGTGTGCCCTGTGACCATTGGTGAGGGATGTCATGTCAGTGAGATCCTAAAGGGGCCACGTAACAGCCGAGCCAATTAAGTCAAAGAAAGGCATAAGGCAACGGGAAAATTTTCCCAGCCATGACTTCATCTATCTGCCTGTGTGGACTACGCTACAAGAACACAACCAGGTAAACATTGCAGCAAAGCAGTATAGTTTTCCAGTGATAATTTATCAGCTGAATTATAAGCACCTGCAAATCCAAATCTCATTCCAGACCCTTCAGATTCATGTAAATGCCCAGAACCAAGCTAGGGAGAGGTGAGCAGAGGAGTGGGACAGAGACCCAACACACCTATGCAGGGAAACAAACACACTCAGCAGGGCACAACTGCCTGAGGAGATTGCCCATTGTATTCCAGCATCTGTGAAGAACAGGGAAGTCTCTTTTCTCACCCCTCCATATTAAAAACTTGAAGCAGAGACAAAGGAATAACTAGAGATGAGGATGACATGCAAGCATTTGTTTTTGCTCCACAACTCCGAAAAATGCCAGTTAAACAAATGCAGTCTTTTTACACATATCCTCTCTGCCCACTCCAACAGGAATCCATGTATGAACATCTCTATGGCAATGTCATCCCTTCCTCTGCCCTTTCAGCCACAGCCTGGGTTTGCTGGGCCTCGTTCCAAGGGCTTGCATGCAGGTAGGAACTTAAGGCCGATAGCACCCGTTGGGTCAGTGGGAGCAGCTGCCTTTACCCTTAACCCAGGCCGAAGCAGGATGCTCCAGCAGCCAGCTTTTCACCCAAGCCCTGTTTCACTACACAGTCTGCCAACGGAAGCAATTACAAAGCCTTTAAGCTCCTGCAGTGGGAAGAAGAGCTCTGTCTTTGTCAGCATTCACAGGGCCTTTGCTTTGGATGAAGACCAAAACTGAACCAAAAGCTCTGCCCACTTGTTGGCCCAGCTTGCTTTCTGGGTGCAAAATGTGGCTGGCTTCACTTAAAAAAGGCTCCAACAACAGACTTGCAAGGTCTATCCCACTGCATCTCGTTCATACCTAAAGGCATTTGCGATTTTGCAGAAATGGGTCTCTTTTCTATCATTCATACACCTCTGTTAACCTGCACAGGCTAGTACACTGCTGTGGGGGACCAGCTGTCAGGATCAAGCAGCTGGAGGCAAAGCCAACAACAGAGTTTCATCACACATGGATTTGTCCAGTACTCAAAAGAGAGCTTCTGTATGCAAATACAATAGCAAGAGAGGGGGAAAAAGGTAAGAAATGGTGAAGAGCATGTCCAGATCCTCTTGGCACAAACCACTGCCCAGATAGTTCAGATGAGGTGGAAAAGGCAGTCGATGAGGAGAAATGAAGGGGATGGCTGACTAGATTTCTTTCTAAAAGGAG
Organism: Crypturellus soui; assembly: GCA_032275445.1. Lineage (NCBI taxonomy): Eukaryota > Metazoa > Chordata > Aves > Tinamiformes > Tinamidae > Crypturellus > Crypturellus soui. Next base: position 432,696 of record JAUBNY010000700.1, read on the forward strand.
TACAAATATTAAAATGATGAGCACAAACATTAAAACAATGAGCTTTTAGAACACATGACTGAGGGAAGTTGTTCTCCAAGCTAAGAATGCTGAGATCTATTCTTGAGACACTGACCTTGTACGCAAGCCACCAATCACACTTTTCCCAGGGGAGAACAGCTTGTGCATCACTGATCAAGGAGAGCTCAGAAAATCGGTATCATAAGTTTTACCAGCCACCCAATCCCATTGTTAACATTTCTGCATGGGAGTGGGTTAGAAGCAAACTTATAGAATATGGTTCAAAACTGCAGCATTTGTACATCAGTTCAAGAAATGTTGATGGTTTCCGAGCATTCCAGGTTATAAACAGCACTTCCAAGGATTTTGCCTGGAAAGAGATTTCGCTGTACTCACTTAGCACTACTATTTATTTTTTCCCCCTCTCAGAAAAGTGTTGCTGGCTTAGGTAAGAGGCTTTTCTGCAGAAGCTGTCATACAAGGCTTGTTGAATGAAAAAGAGTCTTTAAGTGAATTGGAGCACAGTGCATTATTGCAGGAGAAATTCTTCCCATTGCTCCAGGAAAGGGACGGTTGGGTGGGTAGAGTAAGCTAAGATAGATCAAGTAAGAAACAGCATCCCCAGATGGGAGAGGTATGGTTACTAACTTACTTAATCTCTATTGCACTAAATAATAATTGGGTGCAAAAAAATAAAACCTCAAACTTAAAAAATAGGAACAAGTGAACTACATAAACTGCAGAAAGGGTAGATTTCTCCAATCGGCATGAAATTTTTGATTTGATATTAAAAAATTTCTAAAATCCTTCCTGTTGCCCCAGTTGCTATGTAAACAGAAACAGTCACCCTGCCATGTCCTCTATGCGCCAAATAAATTCCCACACAGAGAATATTGCTCTTTCTCCTGAACTAGCTTACTATCTCACTAATTCCCATCACATACAAATATTTTTTGGTCAGATTTGAAAGACTAGTTATTAAAGGAGTTGCTGTACTTGAACTGTGGCACAGGGCTTACTGCAGTCAACTCAGAAGCTGGGAGGATGGAAGACCATCCTAAAAGCCATTTAGGATTCCATTTTAAAGTTCAGCTTGGGTCAAAAACATTAAATCCTAACTGATAGTTTCCTTTACAAACAATCTTTTAAACTTTTCATTCAAAATGTTCAAAGTTACATGAGATTTAACAGAACTTCATTCTGGGTGGAATTTAAGTGTTCAAGTGAAGAACTGAAATTCCTGGTTGAGCGTGCACTGTCTGACACTGACATAGAGAATTCATTTGGATTTGTGCAAATGAATCATTGTTAGGACAATACTATGACTATGGGGTATGTAGGGCCTTAGCCAAAGTGACCTTGGTGCAAATCAATTAACACTGGAGGTGATCCTAGTCTGGGGTTGCCCTACTACAAGCTTAAAGAAGCTAGAAAGAGAGAGAGGAGATTAAAAAAAACTATATGTAGTGCACCAGAATCTCCTCTTTCCCTCTTATAGAGGGCATAGACAAACGATCTAGAAGGAAAATTTTCATCCTGAACAATCTCAGCTCTCACTCCTTACCCGAAACCATGCAAAGATTGAAAAAACCCTGGTGAACAATGTTTGATCAGTGCTTCTCTGATTCCATCGAGGAAAAGCTTCCTTTTCCTGAAGCATAACTCGTTTGCATGCATCTTCCCCTAGGACAGAGAGAAGAAGAGTCTTTATTGCACATTAACTTCCTTATGAGTATTTCCAGAGTGATCCCTCTCCCCTCATCCAGCAGTTGCTTCTTTGAAGGCTGTACTGGGTTTCCCTTCCCCAGAGGGACAAGCTTATGGCACCGATCAGTCCATGGGATTGACTAAGGACACACTCTATTGCACACTGCCAGAGTGGCTCTCACATTCTTTTAAGTGTTTTAGTCATTTAATCCAACTCATTTTTATCCGCAGACATTATGGTTATTCTGAGATAATTTAGGCTCAGCCTAAATTATATGAAGAGATATGAATAGAAGTGTTAACCATTTGTGTCAGAGACTTTCAATGCAAATCTAGTCATGCAAATCCTAAGGAAATTAAATAATTTATAGTTACAATTTTTAACCAGCTGGACTTTTTCAGGCATTGCTATTTCTTTAACTGCTGCATTCTTATGTGGTCATACCCTTTCCTTTCCTCCTCCTTCAATTAAACTTGAGATGTAAAGAGTAATACTTAAGATACATACTGTTTTTCAAAGTATTTCCAGGTGATGTCTTCTGGATATCAGACACACACACAAGACTGCCATTAACAAACAGCTGCAAGAAGGTGACATAAACACTTCCCAATCTTCTTGGTGTCCTCAGGTGACTACAAGCCAATTAGGACACTCCATTTGCAGCACTGCATGCATAAAAATATTGAGTTATGGTCTTCATATGTACAGGGCTGTAAAAGGATGCACTAAGAGGGGATTTAACAAATGATAATTGGTACAAATTGATCAGGGAATATTTCTAATATTCCAGGATTGGCAGGTGCTGAAAACAGGAGGTTGGATGAGTCGGATAGAGATCAGGTGAGAGAAACAGGGTGTGCAGGGATTTCAGGGAACAGTAGTAGGAGCAGAGTCAGGGCTGCAGAGACCACAGAGAGAAGGGCAGAGTCATCTTCACATCATTAATCACATGCCGGCTTCTGCCCAGCAGAAATACTCCCAGCCTTTCTGGGAAGGGTATTGGTTTTGTACTTTGAAGAATTCATGGCAAAATGAATCTACGAGTGTATTTTGGATGTGTTTGCTAGTGGCAGAGGTCAGAGATGAGCTGGATTTAAAACCTCTTCTTTTGAAGAAGAGCAGCAGCAACTTTAGTTCGGGCCTGAATTCATTCCCTACCTTGTATTGCTAGGAGCGACAATAAAGCCAAAGCCAGAGGAAGACTTCCCAAAATCTGAATTCAAAAGCTCTCTGTTGACCTTCTGTTTTAGGAAAGGTCATTAAATTTAATGACACACAGACTCAAAAATTCTTTAGATTACATGACAGTAAAATACAAGTATATTGCTTCAGTTACACTTTTCCCTGACCGTAACAAGGATGTGAAAGACTGCCAGACCTCAAACACTCAGAAAGGGGCTCTGCACATTATCTCCAGCAGTGTAATTTAAATACAGTTTTCCATAATGGAACAGAAAGTCTTTCCATTTCTCTTTCTGAAGGTAACACAAGCCAAGCTATTAGGTTTCCCCTACTGTTAAGAGAGCCATTAGATGGCAGTACATCCTAAATTATTCTTAGCAATGCCAATAAAACCAAACTATCACAGTGGTGACCCAAATAAATACATTTCATCGATCATTGACAGTGTAATTGTGAACATCACAAGCATTTATCATGAAAAATTGCATTGATTTATTTGGCTAATTGGAAATAAAATGCGAACAAATTAATTATAAGAGGCAAGTAGAGGAGAAAGAGAAAACTAAATATTTCTTCAGAGCAACAACTTTAATCTGCTGTGATAGGAACCGAATGGCCTTCATTCTGCAATTGGAATGTGCAATAAAGCCAAGCTTTAAAAAAAAAAAGTCAAGCCAAGCAGAACCAAAAATAGTTCAGTTGTCAGAGATATTTATTAGTATTGCCACAGACTACATGAGTCCCAGTTACAGATGCTGATTGCACCAAGGGCTTTGCAAGCACAAAAATAAGCAAACAAGCAAGCAAACTGCTGCCTGCCAGCTGCCTGCACCATGGCTGGGGTCAGCCACCACGCGGATGCAAGTAGCTGCATTTTTCCCATGAGAACGGCCGGGATGGTCGCACCGAGCTCTTCCGTGCCTGGGGCACGTTTCAGTGACAGATACTTTAATATGAATGACACCAATGTTTACAGCACTGCAGAGAGGAACCATGAGCGGGGTGTTTATATGAGGGAGGAGGAGCACGCTACGGTGACTTGGTGACAACCAAGCCACAACCTAAGTGCTCTTTAGCTAACCTTGCAGAGCCGTCTTAAGCTAACCTTGCAGAAATCTAGAAGTGGCCCTCCTGGCTAGTCACATTGCTACCCTGCTAGAAGCAGAGCCACTTCAGTAGGCAGCAGGCTCTGAAAAATCAAAACAAAACACTGAGCACGTCAGAAACTTGGCCCAACCTACAGCAAATGCTGATAAGGTTCAGGAACATGGTGTCATCATAGCAGAACATATAGACCTAAGATATGATTTTATTAATTCATAAAACACTATGAGGAGTTACTCATTGTTATTAGAAACGTGCTCACCCTCCAAGCTGTGAAAAGTCATCTTTAAATGGATGTCTGCGAGGGTTTAGGATGCTTGGCCTCCAGGGGAGCAAGGCCCTTGCTCTACCCCAGTGTGACCAGCACAGGAGTCCATTGCAAAGCCTGGCATGCGTACAAAGGCGAGAGGCCTGCGGAGAAGGAACTAGTCCTTCTGCTACTTTCCAGCAGGACATCAACCTGTATTCCCTGGATGAGCTGCTGGGTGGCTGGAAAATTGCAGTTCATTGCATATGAAACTACTCCTGAATTTAATCTGAATTTGCCAAATAGTTCTTGGGCAAATATACGAGGGGGTTGGGGAGAGGAAAAAGAAAAAAGACAGGATTTGGAGCATCAGTGCTGAAAACAACTGCTGAAATGCACATAGTCATAGAGAGAAAACTTGTCAGTGGGAGACTGGGGCCCCAGGTCTTAAAAAACTCACCCTTGCTTTTTTTTTTTTTTTTTTTTTTTAAAAAAAAAGCCTTTCTTATCCCAAACTCTGCTTTTAGACAGAGCAGCTGTTCACTTCTACCTACTTAATAGAGTATCTAGTATCTATTCGTCATAATAGCTGTAACTGTAATGCTCTAAAGGGAGACTGCAAAACCTCTTCATAACTCTTACTCCAGCTTGCACACTAATATCTCATACACACAGGCAGCCAGCAATGAGAGGTATATCCAAGCTCTTTGGAGACATAGTCTGGATACAAAGCATAAGCTCCATACACATGTACAAGCGGTCATACTGAACCCTGCACACCTATGCTGTACAAGTCACAGGGCCTGTGCAGTTTTATATTTCACTAGTGCTTTAGTTACTGTAAATATACTTATGTAGAAAAATTTAGAAAGTCTTTGTATTTGAATCTGCTGCAATGGAAGAGTTAAAAAAGCTACCAGGTAGTGCACTAGGTATCAGGCTCGCTGCTATTACCAGTGTTTCTATTGTACATTACACAGTAGATACTTTCCTTGGCACTACTTCCGTAAGGATTTGGAAAGTCCATCTGCTCACCATTGCACCAGAACTTACATACAGCATATTTGTTCACATTAGTGGGGACTTTATTGCTATGTCTACTTATCCAGCACTTCTTTGTTGCTTTGGGGTAACAAATCTGTTTACAAGACCTCCGCAAGAAGCTGCCCAACAAGCACCATTAGATGCAGTGTAACATAAAAGTCAGGAAGGCCAGCTGTGAGCTGGTTTCCAGGCACAGACACACTCAAAGGCAGGCTTCATAGAGACAAACCAGAGGGATTGCTTATACCTTGATTCTTTCATTCTCTGAACTGAGCCCTGAGTTAACCCTATTAATTAACCTTAGAAATGGTGAAAACTCTTTGGTACCTAAGCTTGTTGGCAGGGACTTATGCCAGGACTGTGGCAGGGCTTTTTGGCAAGTCTGTGGCATGAAAGAGCATTTTGAAAGCATGGGTGACACTGGGATGGAGAGCTGATAAAGGAAGGGTTTTAAAACATTTGAAATTTCTGAAATTTGTTATCGTTCTGAGAAAAACACCTCTAGGTAGGGGTGGAGATCTTTTAGCTTGTTACAACATATGCCCTTGCAAACTGTGTTTGAGGCTTCAGACACAATTTGCAATTACTGTACATTAGATACAGTTGGGCACTTATCCATCAATTCTACAAGAGGAATAACAAAATTAGAGAGATCTTGCAGACCTTTCTCCCGGATAAAAAGACAGTCTGTTTAGCCCCATGCATTGTGCTGCAGTTTCCCATATGTCAACACATCTGCTAGACCTTGAGTGCGGTTTCATCTTGACTTCACATTTCTCCAGAAAACCTTTTTGTTTGGACAAACGACCACTTCTGACAACAAAACCTGCCAACTGCTCTCATTTGTGCTGCTACAGAGGGGAGGCTGGCCCAGCCTGTGAGCAGCACACTGCTGGATTTGCTTTGAGTCGTTCCCCAGAAGGGTGCTGGAGCCAGGCCAGTGTGTGGGACACGGTGCTGATCAGGAGGTGACCAGATTTCTAATGGACCCAGCTGCTTGAGGCAGTCTATCTGCTAGCTCTGAGCACTATACTGCACAGGGGATAAGCCACCCCTGCCTTGGTGTTCATAGTATGCAAACTTATTCGACATCTCATTCCTAGCCAGGACTGGCAATATCACATGGAAATGTTATGTGACCTAGTAATGTGGAAGCACAGGGGTGAAACTCAGTCTTGTCCACCATTCTCATGCGTGTTGCAAGCCAGGCATATTCCAATACTACACTATACCAGCCCAGCGCACAGAAAATTCAGTAATGCAAACATTGCCTGATAGCCTCATTTTTCAGTCTTAAGCCATCTCTAAACAAACAGCAATAGCAGGAAGCTGGAGGGATTTACATTTCCCACAAAAGGGCACTGACTCCCTTGTCTTCATCCAGCACCATATTTCGTAAGTGCGGCTGGCAGGCCTTAAAAAAATTCCCACCTCCCTAAGGCAGCGCAATGAACGGGAGGAGCCTGCACTTCCTGACAGCGTCCTGGAACATTCAGAGCAGCTGAAGTGCTGCTGCTCTCAAAGCTGGAGGCTCATCGCATAAAAGCAGAGAGACAAATATTCTTTCTTTCCCCCGACAGAGGAACATTTCATTTTGAGACCCAACCATAATCTAGCAGAGCACTTTGTCACTCCATTGGCTAAAGACGAAATAAACTCAAGCTGTTCCGTACACCATGTATGAATAGTGAACCTGCCCTGCCAACACGGTCTTGGTGCAAGAACGATGCTGGGCGTTTGTACTCATGCTTTGGTTCATCACAGCTGTTGAGCTGAAGAGCAGAACTGCTTGTCAGAGAAAAAAAAATCAGGTTTCCTTTGCCAGGCATCATAGCAGACAAAAGCGGCCTCCTTGCTCCTACCCTTCTGCAAAAGCCTATACCTAGCACAGGATGTGATTTCTCCCTTCCTGACCCCGCACTCCAGACACAGCCAGTTGGCTCCTTTTCTTTCTGATGGAGACCAGGAGGAAGGCCAGAGCTCATGCTACTGCCAAGATGGCATCTAAGAGCTTTCTGATGAAAGCAAAGCTGTTAATTCGTGCTCAGGAGCTACCAGTGGAAACATGGCACACAGCCCGCCTTTTCCTGAAAGTAAATCCCCTGTCTAGCAAGAGTTTGTACAGCAAAAGCAGGTACTGTGGGTTTACAGGGAATGAAGCCATGCTCAGACTCAAGCCTTAATATATCAAATAAATATAATTTATACAAATTTAAATATATGAAAAGTATCTACTCATTCTGAAAATCTCATGTTTAATATACTCGGCTCAGGTTTCTGAGATATCTACACCCAGAACAGAGTCATTGCTAAGAATAGCTTTGACATGGACTCCTTCAGTATATGGAACCTGGTGCTTGCTTATGGCACAGACAAGGTGAAGGGGAAGTCTTGCTTTAGTTGCTAACAAGTTTATTTTTAGCTTGCCTAATGCTTTCTAAAAAAGACGAATCTCAACGATCTCCTTGCATTGAAAGCAGTAGCATTTGCATGCTCCTGTATTTATTGCCAGGAAGTAGCTGTATAACAAACACATAGAAGCTATGCAGAAAAAAGCAAATACAGCATTAAGAGTCTTCAGATTATTACTTGAGAAAGGACAATAGGAAATCCAGTCGCAATACCTTCCAGTAATAACACAGAGCTAAGGTCAAGCTTTCTGGATCTCAGCTATGTTGGCATTTGTTCCTACAAGGAAGAATAAGAAAAGAAAAAAAAAAGCTAGGTTCCCACAGACCTTAAAAAGCAGAAACATCTGTTGCTGTTCTGAACAGCTTGTGTGCTGAGTTCAGCAGCAGAAAGTCCAGCAGCTAGGCCAGGTCGCTGCTTACCACCACATGCCTCTGTGCTCAATGGGAAATGATCAGAGACAGTTTCAAGGGACATATCAATAATTTAAAGCAGCCAACACAAGCATAAGCAAATAGGAATTAGTGCTCTCTTCCCTCTTCTGCCAGCAAAACTGGAAGATGCTATTGATGCTTTAGTTTTCAGTCTCAAACATCGCTGTCAGGACTGTCCCCAGCTGATGAGTTGCTCCACATTGTGCATTTGGTTTGCTTTCTAAAGAACTATTTTGAACTGAAACACAGAGTAGAGATTCCAGAGATGTGAGTTCTGTTCTCAGGGAAATGATTTTCTGTGTGACCAGGGAGAAATCACGAGTTCTCATTGATTTGTTTCTTTCTGCTTGAGAAATGAATCCTTGTTTTAGAGACTATTTTCCACTCTTTTCCCAGGGATTTTTTTAGGCTTTGGGTATGTGATTTTTAAGACAGTATTTGTACTAAAATTTCAAATCTTCTAATGCAAGATGAAAAAAATGCCAAAGATACTATCTAGTTATTGAATTGATGCTAGCCCTAATCTGTAGATCTCTATCTAAATATCTTTTCCAAGCCAAACCTCTGAGCAAATCTGAGACCACTCACAGTAACTGAACTGCACTTCTGTAAGTAATTGGTCTGTAATAGGTAAACATCCCCTAAACAACACTTCATTCTACTTGGAAAGCACCAAACCACATGGTTGCAGCAACCATAAGTCCAGAAAGGAAAGACTGATGACTTAGCCTATCGTGGTTAATCTCTTAAATACTGCATGTGGGAAGCCTCACAGAAAAAGTCCTGTCAAAGGAAAGAATCTGTTTAGGCCAAATTTTGGTGTGAAAACAGATTCCTAGAAACAAAGCTTTATTTTGCTTATCATTTCTTACATAAAAATCATTCCCATGGTGTGCACAGCTAGTGTAGGGGGAAATGAAGTCAAGACTTCTAAACCTGAAGGAGTGAATCTTGGCCCTGCTTTCTCTTCACTTCACTTCCTGGCATAAGTCTGGAGCTGCTCTTTTTCATCCTCATATAAAGCAACATAGAGAGAAAAGCAAGCCCAGTTTCTGGTGAGAACTGATTGAGGAGATTGGAAGAAGAAGG
>JAUBNY010000700.1:450253-467018 GCA_032275445.1 Crypturellus soui
GTTGGACTAGATGACCTCTAGAGGTGCCTTCCAACCTTAGGCATTCTATGATTCTATGATTCTATGATTCTATGATTTCCATAAACATGAGAGGTTGGACACATATCTTGTTCCTACCAGAAGGAGAGAACTTCAGTGGAAGAGACAGCTCTTATCTAACCCAGGTACACAGCACCTAAAAGCTACTGTGTAGTCTAAAAGATGCAATTCCCTCAGTCTAAATATGTCAGCATTTCAATCAATAGGTCTTTGTGGAGACCACCTCGGTAGCATTATACCAAACCCAAACACAAACCCAAGGAAAAGTGCTATATGGGCTATTCAGCAGGTAGAGAAGTGTGCAGTCCTGCTGTCACTCACCTCTGTGCTAAAGTTCCCCATATTTTCCCACTGGTCTTCCCTTTACTTTTGAAGGCCCTTCAAACATCTACCATCTTATTTTCGTCTTAGGTAACAGGTGACTTCCAATCTGTTCTGATAAACATTTTAGCCTGACAGATAACGTTTTTCAATCTTGTTCTGTCTGATGCCTTACAAGGGGAGAGGCTGTAATTCCCTTCCTTCTCTTCCCTCCAAACATATATTTCATTCCAGAGAGCATATGAATAGGTTTTGTTTTTTGTCATTTTGACGGGCTCTGCCCACCAACACCAGCTGTTAAGTAGATTAGACAGCCCTCCAGCATTGCATTACCTGAGAAGTGATGACCACCTCAGCTCTCCCCTGCTTCACGGCTGATCTCAAAAACTGGTGCACAGATTGGAAGCCACTTTTTCCCTCAGCTCTTTCTGCGCAGTAACAGCACCACCCTATGGATCCCTGCATGATACAGGGATTTGCAGGGAGCTGACATTTCCATTGTTCTGAGAACAACTCTTCTGGTGGCTTAATGGTGCTCACTCCATTTGCAACAGTTTTGCCTGAAGAAGAGGGGATCTCATGAGCTCATGAGTCCAGGAGTCATTCAGTCACCCAACAGTCTGTCACCTGAGCGTTTTTTTTTCCCCCTAGCTCAGTGGCTTTCCAGATAAGATAACTGGTTAGCAATTAATTCCACCTCCACCCAGGTCTGCATTCCAAGCCCAGCAGAGTGGGTCCTAGTACCGCCCGGAATACACAGTCATTTTGAGCCCTAAACACCCATAAACATGCCAGTCCTTTGATCCATCTCTAATTGGGCCTACCTGCACAAGGTCGCCAAACACACAAATAGCAGGCACAAACACAGCTTCCTAGAAACAAACAGGAGCGAACAGCGTGTCTGAAGCTGGGTGTGCAGCTTGCAGGGAAACAAAATCACGGGAGTGTTTTGAAGTGAGGCAGTAAGAATGTGAGATACAAGAAAAGAGATTATAACTCACACTTAAACCCTCGCCTTAGAGAGGCTTGAGCCAGGGCCTGAAGCCTTGCACAGCTGTCTTCCTTTGCAGGTGGTTCCAGTCCTACACTTATAACTTACCACACTTAGAACTATTACAGCACAGACCACAGTCAGGCAGTAGCCCCCTTCCTTCCCCTGGCTTAGCTCTGATAAATCTTCTTATTTTGTCAGTCAAATTCACCTCAGCTCAGCTCTGATCCTTCTGCCTCCCTAAGGGGCGAATGACCCAGGCAGAAAGCAAACACCTCTAATCAGATGTCAGGTCAAAAAGATGCACTCCTTTAATGATGCACATTCAATTTACTTCCAGCAAGGAAAGTGTTTTGTTCAGAACTCAGTAGAATCAACTTCATGTTGGGGGTAAATCTTTCACTTTTAAACCCTGGCAAAACACCTTGAAGAGTGTGACATCAGAACCAAATCATTTTTAAAAATCATTAAGCAAATACAACCACTGTTAGAGGATTAATCAGAAGATGCAGAGCAGGTGATTTTAGAAGCCTGAGATTACATCAGTTACAGGCTGACTCATGTTCTTTTGGATTACATGTGTGCGTCTTGATGTTTACAGTGGTAGAAAGTGAAGTAGCCAGGTTGTTCACAGATACCTACCTTCAGATTTATATTGTATTTCACCAACTGTGAATTAAAACCATTATATCCAATCAAATTAGTAGTTATTTGAAATCTCTTTCAAAATCTAAGCATAACTATGCAACAACTTTCCTTCATTCCTTTTGATTCAGCTATAAACGACTCCAGTTAGTATTGTTTTACTCTTCCAAAGCCCAGAAGTCTTATTCCACTGTGCAATGTAAACATTACGGTACACAAACACCATCATGAACTGCAGAGTCAATGTCATGATCTCATGTGCTCACGTGCTGGCAATCCCTAGAAAGCTAATACATAAGAATGCAAAATGCTCGGTGTACTTTTGTCTCTCCCAGTTCAATTCTTCCAAGAGCTTGACTCAAAGTAGCTCTTTGTATTTTTTAGGATCATGTTTTGGCTAATCAACAGCTATCTCTGGAATGAACACTTGGCTGAAATGAGTCTATTAGTCTTCCTGTCACGGTACCTAATCTGAGTTCAAGTGAAAAACAAATATGCAAAGACTAGAACAATGTTTGCCTGTTAAAACAACCTAGATAAAACCAGCATAGGAAGGAAGTAGCTTCCTATGCTGGAAGCTCAGGTATTTTTACACGGTAAGGTTGAACACAAGTGTTACCAAAACCACAGAGCTCCACACGCTCAGTTTAAGAATGGATACACCTGTTCTGGGTCAGGGAAAGTGTTTAGTAAGTCTTAAGCTTATTATGGCACAGCTTAGAACTATCTGGGATGCCTTAGATGTAGAGACCCAACAGGCACTGAAGATGTTTTGCTGATTCCTGATTCTAGCCAGCAGAGAGTTGTTCAGCCAACCTCTTGCACTGACACATTGATTGTTCCATCTGAAGCCAGCAAAGACCACCAAGAGACCAGAGCAGCTGGAGAGAATTCCAGAGGTCATAGAAAGCTATTTGATGTGCTTTACCGTTTTAACTTAATGAGATCTAAAAAATTAATCATTCTAATTCAACCACAAGATAAGCACAGATAGTGAAACAACTCTGTTTAACTGCCCTGAGGGTATCTTTGATAAGATAGATGACTTCCAGTGTGAAGTAATCATAATCATTTTCAACTTACCACAGTGTCCATGAGAAGTACAGTGCAATATCATCGAAGCCAAACAGAACATCAGCAAGGCAAATAAAGAAAACATCTGGGGAAAGCAAATATATATCCTAATTTTCTCTTAAGGGCAGACAACTCTCCTACCAATAAATAGTGCAAATGTTGCACTCTCACTGGCAGGAGAAACACAGAGAGCAAATAGTGAGCCAGTACATTTGAGATGTGACTTTTATTCCCCTGGAAGCTGACAAATCCTCACCTGTCTCAGCCTCAGGCTCACGCACACAGCAGAAGAAGCAAAGCCACTGGCAAAGGGGCAAAGGGGCAGCCTCTCCTCCTCGTCCTGAAGAGCTACAGACTCTACCCAAAAGGGCAACCCACATTGCTGCTCTGCTGCAGCAAGGTCCTCTTATCCAGACAGAACCCATTGCGTGGCATGCAGCAAATAAAAAGCTCCTGCTGCACTTCACAGGAGTGCATGTTCACTGCTTCTAACTTGATCTTTCAGTCTGTCATTTTGGGGAATGTTTTTCAAGGATTTTTTTTCCTACAGTTCCCATTTTATCAGCAGACTTCATTTTACTTTTTTGGATTCAAGTCATGATGTTTTATGCTGCTGAAGTGGCAATCAGATCTTTTCCTTTCTGTACACATTCTCATTCAACCCTAGATTTCTGTTATTTGATAACTAGCTGTGTCTGAACATGAATTCAGCCAATATCAGTTAGACCTGGCACTCAGGTAACTGAAACAACAGAAATGGGTGAAAAAATCCCATGAGTTGAAAACTCAGTGTCTGCCTTACATGGCCTTCCAAATTCAGCCTCAGCTGAATATCCTCTCTTTGACTCAAGATCATACTTTCTGGAACAATCAGAGTCACTTCACCAAAATGACTTCAGTCTGGCAACTTTCTGGAAATTATGATAATACAGAAGGCATAACTGTTCTCACCATAACTTGCAACACCACCAAAGCCACCACTCAGTAGATGAACAGGGTCCTTCAGATTCCAAGCCGGGGTGAATCTCCCCATCAGGAGGTAAGTGTAAAGTCCAAAAAGAGGACTTAACTCCAATACAAAGAGCCACATGCATTTCTAAAGGCTCACAGATGTACACCTTGCGCTCCCACTCTTGCTCCTGCCATAATGCGCTGTGTGCTATATAAACATCACACTTCTCTTATTGCCCAGACAATGGCAGTCTTTCCATACACATCTGGAAGAAGGACATCAGTCCAAATATTACTGGGCGGGCACTTTGCGACTTTTTAGCTTAGGCCCCAACATTGACATTGACGCAGTTTGGTTGCTCTAACCCTTCTACTTCAGAACAGGGTATGCATTTGTATAAAAAATGCATGTTTGAGCCTATCTTCTTTTCTTCAGCAGTGAGCAAAAAGACTTCTGCTTTTTTTTTTCCACTTCCTTTTCTTAAATTTTAACCCTTACAAAAATAAGGGGTTTTAATAATTCTTCAACTCTAAAATACTGTTAAGGACTAAACATTACAACACCTAGGTAGCAGAAGGAACTAGGACTTTCACAATTTACAGACAAGGGAACCAAGTCACAGAAATTATGTAATTTTTTCCAGAGGTTAGTCTTGTCCTTATGCAGCTTGAGTTTGAAAGCACTCCTATAAATATAACAATATTGTGCAATCCTATTAGAAGTCTGGAGTATTTCAACAATCAAAACTCAAAAATGGTCAAATAATTGCAGTCATTAGATGATTTTAAATTACTTTCAATTTTAGATTCTGCGTAAACTGTTTAACAAGGTACTCAAACATCACATATTGGCTGTGTCCACTAGGTGTCATTTTTGCTCGCTGTTACTCCCTTACTAGAGCTTAATTAGAACAGGGGAAAGGTCAGAAGGTATTTTCTTTACAAAGTGAGAAATGCAGGAAGAATCATTGCTTTCCAAGGCGACCCGTGGTATTTGGGAGAAGAAACCATGGCATATGCAGAAACAATGGTTTGGTGTAAAATCCTTCTGCAGAGAAGTGGAGCATTCAGGCTTGGCTTAAGGGTAACACATGACAGTTTCTGGACAGATCCGAAACCTTCACGGGCAGATCTGGGAAGCTCAAAACCCAGTTCTGGAGGGTTTGATATGCTGTAGTAAGGTCTCTTCACTGGTGGTTCTGTCACTTCCACCTCTGCATATCTTTGGCCATGCCTTAGTAGTGCCCGGTCACCACTCAAGAGTCAAAGCCAGGTCAGAAGCTCTGGCGGGTAAAATCCAGCATGGCTGTGGCAAGGTAAGAAATTATATAAATCACCAACTTGGTCCCTTTATTGGAAACTACCACCCCACAGGAGAGGCTGAAGAAAAACTGTGCTCAAGGCAAAGCCTGGCATCAATCTCTATCAGAAGTATTTTAGGCTAAGTGATTGCAACTTTAAGTCCACTTGAGCATTTCCTTTTGCCAGTTCAGCTAACGTGACAATGGCCCCTGAGAGAAGGACTGGGCAGACAGCAGATTAGCCCTCGGCCTTCACTTCTGCAGAGGCTGCCTGAACCAGTGCGAGAGGGTTCAAACACCCAAGGGAGAAGTTACCCAGCTACATGCAAACGCAAACCAATATGCAGAAGAACTTGCTGGGGGCCCACAAGGCTTGCAGGTGGGGTGAGGAACAGATGTGAAGTTAAGTCAGCTCCAAACACAGAGCTCCAGCTGGCTGGGCAAATGCCAGAAGAGTTGTACCCATTTGCTTCACTTCAGGATGGAGACAGCTTGGAGCATCAAAGTCACAGGCTATTTCAATTTTTGTTGCTTGAAATACTTTTTTTTTTTTTGGCATCAGTAAGTGATACAAGACACTGAACTTCCAAAATATTTTATATGACTTGGGGCTTGGCTATTAGGTGGACCCTGCACTTCAGATGTTCAAATGCTCAATCTCTGGCCTATTAGCACAGTGCCTGCCTCTGAACCAGCATATCTACAGAAATCTCAGCCTGCTGCTACTCAAAAGTCATTTCTTTCCATCTTCCCTGCTATCCATAAAGGGTTATGGATAGCAAAAGTTAAGTGAAGCTGAAAACTTGACCCCTGACTGAGCAAGCTGCAAACTACAACTGCACATACAGAATTTCCACTCAAGCACCTTCAATACTTTTAAACAGAGCTCACATGAGCACAACCTGCATGCAGAACAGATATAATCCTAACAGATGTCTCAGGCTTAACAGATTACAGGAGCAGCAAAAATTTCATTTAATCTTCCCAGTAAGACATAATTGTTAATAAGGACCACCTAAGTGAAACAAGCTTTGTACTGTGCATCCAAACCTGCTTTGGTGAACCCACACAAGCCAGGAGCCCTCCAGATAGCAGCTGTGCAAACTCCACAGCACAACTGGGATGCTTGTAGCACTGTTGCTGCACATCTCATGTTGCTTACTAGAGCAGCAACTAGAGAAGATATCATTTTGACTGGCTTTACTAGTTTCTCCATCCTAGAACTATCCCCAAGCAGATCATCATATTCTAAAATCTGTTTTATACTCCAGATAATTAGAGACTGTTATTGCTTCTTTTCTCTGTTGCATAGATGGTTCACAACTGACAAGAATTTCTGATTCCCTCTGACTGATAGCATTGATTCTGTCCCCTACCTCGAGGAATTTATGCAGTTGAGTGTGAATTTCAAACACAGAATATTAAATTAACTATTGCAAAATATTTCTGTGCATAGGTGAGCTTTGCATGGAGGTCTAACAGCGTCACACCGGAAGTCATTTTCATTTGAAGAATTGGTAATTTTTTCCCAGAGTGGGATGCCTTAACTTCTGTTGCCCAAACTTAAAGAAACTTAAAAATTTCCTGAAGGAACCTGCCACTTGCATATAACTGGGCCTTAGACCCTTCCTTCCAGAGCACTATTATCTAGGTAAGAGCAGAATCATCGAATCAAAGAATCATTATGGTTGGAAAAGATCTTTGAAATTATCAAGTTCAACCATAAGCCCTTCAACACCATAACTGTTAAACCATGTCCCAAAGTGCCTCATCTACACGTTTCTTGATCACTTTCCTGGGCAGCCTGTTCCAATACTTCACTACTTCTCCTATGTAGAAAATTTTCCTAATATCCAGCTTGCACCTCCATTGACACAACTTGAGTAAAAGTGAATGTAAGACTCTGAGTTAGGAAAGTGGCATCTCACTTTCAGCTTTTACAAGTAAAGACTACAAAGATGTTTCCTTGCTTCTTCAGTCATCCAGCAGTGACAAAGCAAGATGAGATGCACTGAGTAAAATCTAGGTGAATGCAAATGCTTTTCTTCAGCAGCTTATTCAGGCAGATAAACTCCTGCTAGTTACACAGATGAATGTTGTCTCAATCAGACAGCATTAACTGAACAAACCACATCTTAATGTTGCAAAAGAACTATTTAGTTCACTTTGCTCAAGGGGTTGTATTAGCTTAGCTGGATAGATGAAATGGCATAATTCAGGCAGGTCACCATAAACTACAAGATAAAGAAAAAAATCATACATCACCAATTTAAAAATAAAAAATAGGATACCTGCAATGAGAAGGACATCAGGGAAACTCTGAGATTTCTTGCACAGTTTGAAATGGAAAATATTTTTGTTCTGCCTTTTTACGTCCTTTTAATATATGTAGATACAGAAGTTTGACACTAGTTTGCAAGTAATATTGTGATTGATTTCAGCATGCTTTGAACCAGAGACTTTTTTTTAAGATTAAGTCTTCACCTTCAGGGGTTTCAAACGGCAAGTAATGTCTGAGAAGCGACATTTTCACAGTGTTCGAGAATTTAGATGTTTCATTTCTTCCACCTTAGAAGAGTTAGTTTTACTGTGGTTTCTGAAAGAGTAACTCTTTTTTTTTTTTTTTTGAAGAGAATAATTTGATATATGACCTGCACAAACCTGAAGAATGGAAGAGAATTTACAGGGCAATGGGAACTTCGGGGCATGACTCACTGCTTCACTGGCCACTGTTGGACAGTGTGCCATCTCATGCAGAGCGATATGTAAGCTTTTCTGTGAGAATGATGCAGTAACACCCATTTTGCACAAGATTTTACAGTCATCCCCCTATCCCTTCCAGATTATCTCCTGCAAAGCTTTTGTTTTCACAGGATGTATTGCTCAAACACTTAGATTTGATTGACATTTTTCCACTCAGAAGCAGCTTACTGCTTCCACTCAAGTGGCACAAAAACACCTGTTTTCCAGGAAGTAGCATGAGCAAAGCTTCAGTAACAGCTTCCTGAGCCCATTGCATCATCCAGGCTCAACGGGTTTTGTGAACTTTGTTTTGTGGTAAGGTGATGAGCGAACACTTAGGTTTGCAGACTTCTGCTACTGCTTCCAGGGCCATTTTTCTGCTTCGCTTTGAAACAGGTGGATCTTTTGGTCAATGCCTTTATCATCTCTCCCATGTATCTCCCTTTACTGCTACCCCTTTTCTCCCTGAGCCTGAAACAGCATCAAAGGCTCTGGAAACTTCAAAACTTCAGCTGTCCCCTGACACCTTTCCCTCTATTCCACCTTGTTTCTCAAATCTAAGGCCCAGCACATCTGGGGTGGACAAAGCAGAAGCTGAGATACAGAACATCGTGATCATGGTTTTCTCAGAACTAAACTGAACAAACTCCTCAGTGAGAAAATGCCCTCCAATTCTCTTGGGAACTGGAAAGCACTTTAGGAGGATGACATTAAAATAATGAAAAAAAAAAAAAAAAACTTTGGAGCCTATTTGAAAGTACAAAAGCTAAGGTTCTATGTGGAAACTTGTTGCATATCCATCAGATCTATCTGTCATTACCATCTATGTCATCTATATCAAACATAATGGTGCTGCATTCCTTAAGACAGATGTGTAAGGTTTGGTGTCTTGCTCTGAAAATCAAGCTGTTCTCACTCTCCTGTTCATTCCTTCCTTTTTTTATTTTTCAGCTGATCCTTTTACATAGATATGAATGAGCCTTGATTGTTTTGTTCTTGCTAACACAGGAGGGAGCAGAGTAAAGTTTTGGATTCCATTTAGGAGCTTTGGGGCTCTTTTTTTCCCCCATAATTTGCTTTTTTTTTCACTTAAGCTTAAAACTTCTAAACTTTACCCTTTTACCTTCACGCCTTTAAAAGGATGCTTTCTACCCACATCCCTGCCATAGCCACACTGTCAGCAATTGCCCTAGGTATTAACCTAGGGCAACCAAGGTTAACCTAGGTATTAACCAAACTGTGGAAACGTCCATTATGGCTAAAACAAAGACAGGTAGAGATAAATGTCAGTTATGCAGGCTATTGCCCAAAGTGAATGTTCAAACATATAGTTTACTGTTTCCTCTATTTCTTTTAGTAAATGTTATATATATATAGCCTATGATTTCATAGGCAAGTTTTGACAGCTACTTCCTCTTTTGAATGAAAGGTTTCTTGGTTTTGTTCTTTAACAGACTCTCCCATCAGATGAATTTCTATGTGTACAGTCATAAACTAAAAACATTAATCAGACATACCTAGAAACCAATAGATTTTCCTAGGTTTATGCCTATAAATGTACTTCAGCATTCCTTGATTTATGAAATTAAGTGCTGTTATATAGCTCACATTTCTTGCAAATTATCCAAACAAAGAATGAGTCTCATAATCAGTTAGCAAGTAGATGATTAGATGACGATTTAAGAGCGATGATAACCAATCTGAATCAGGGAGTCCTTAATCTTGTAGATTACCAGAAATTGGTAGGCCAAAAGAGGTGAAAGACTACTTCATGCTTATTTTGGTTTTGATATTCTAAGAAGGGACTTCTTTTTTCAGGCATCTCATAACCATCACAAGAGGTAACTTTCTCAGCTGACCCTGTCTGGCAGTGGTTAATGTTTTGTGCTATGTACATTCTTCCTCATGCCCAGAGCATGGGATCAAATCCTTTAGAAGCTTAGGAACAAGTACTCATCCCATTGTCCCAGGGACCACAACAATCTTTCTATTACTGTTTTGCAATTGAATGTCACTTTTGCAATAAAAGATCATATTCCTCTTGGATGTTCCACTCTTAATTATATTATTGCCACATAACCCTAGGCTCATATTTGGAAATTCCCTAAAATTTCCTTTTATTATTAAGTGTGGCCAGCAATCAATATATATAATATATATCAATATATATCAATCAATATATAATCAATATAATCAATATATATCAATATATATCAATATATTGATTGTTGACCACGCAATATATAACAATCCCCACGAACAATCAATATATATTGATTGTTCCCCCTTCGTGGGGAAGGGAGAGCAGCTGTATGTATCCAGTTGGAATGACGTTCGATATTAAGACTACAAACATGAAAAAAGATCTCTCTCTTCATAGTAGATTGCACTGCTGTGCTTCAGCAGCAGGGCTGCACAGATCACTTCCTCTATACACTGTAGCTGCAAACTCCTGGGTAATAGTAGAAGTAAAAAGAGAAAAAGAAAAGTATCTACAAATACCACAGCTGCAACTCCTAAAAAGTTTATTCTTATGAAATCTGTCTTTCTCTGTGCTCTATAGACAACACATAATGTTATACTCCTGGGAAAAAAGGAAGTCTGTAAACCACTAAGGCTTGTGACCTCACAGGAGGTCACAGAATAACCTCCATTTCCTGACTGCTAACTGCTTGATTTCTCAATTTGCCACTATTTTATATATAGAGAGAAGCTGAGTTTATGGCTTGTTGGATTTGTAAAGTGCTATTCTAATGGGAGGATATTAAAAATAACTGAAATAATGAAACTCTCACCTTAGAATGGATATAGTAAAGTCCAGTTAAGGACATTTACGATCTCTCTCTGCTCCTGACCAATGAATCTGGCCAATGTGCTAAAAAAAGGAAAAATAATACTTTTAGAGCACAAAGGAGATTCTCAAGAAGAGTTTCAGTTTAAATGTTACCTTTCCAATAGTTCTAGGAAAGGGTGTGAATTTAGTTTCGCATCTCCTAAGTATGAGGTGAAACTTTTTTTTGTGCTTTTTGCTCCTGTTATGTTTAATGACTAGTTCTATTATAAATGATCTAGGTAGATTAATAGTGTAATTTGATCAAACATCTAAAAAATACTTGTAATATCAATTTAGTATCATTTGACACTCTGGTCTCAAATATCTTACAACCAAGAGTAAATAGACTACAAAAAAAGAAAAACTACAACAACAAAAATCAAAAAGAGGAATAGTATGGCTCTTTTTCTCCCACCCCAATTACATATCAGTGTTTTCTTTATTATAAGGATGTTGTTTGTTGACAGGACAGAATTTAGAAAGGTAAGACACAAATGATTGCCCCAAACCCAGGAGCAACACAGGAAAATTAAAGAAGGGGAAGCCTGGGACCTGGAAACAAATAAAATCACAAATAGGCACTGCAAAGAATATCTGGCATAGATAAAATAATTATCAAAGTTTGCAATAGCAGACTCAGCGTGATGTTTGCTGTGCATGCTGCAATTCTTTCTACTGTTTTGTCTTTTGAGGGAGAAAATACTAAATAGGTGCCCTGGAGAGTCACCTCTATATCTCCGGTGTTTCCCAAAACCGCAGGTTCAATTGCTTATTTGACTTACTGCCAGCCTTTCTCTTGTTTTCCATACATGGTCCCAACTTTTTTTTTTTTTTTAAATTTAAGCTGAGTTTTCTAAAAAATGATAAAATATTCTACTTATTTTTGTGTGTGCTGGCATATCCTTCTTTTTGGTAACTGCTAAGATACCACAGAAAATATTTGTTTTGATCAACTCAGCCCTGAGCCAAAACTGAAATTTCCTATTATTTAGTTCTGCCTAAGAATCCCAGTACCTGTGAGCTGGCCTGACGTGCAGGTTATTAGACTTCAGACCATCTCTGCTGGATAATTCTCAGACTGGCATCTGCACGACATGGATCTTACCAGTTCCCTGTTGACACTTATATGATGTGGGCTCTCTGGAGATGCCGATGGCAGTGGCTCAAGGCCAGATCCTGCCCAGCCCTCGTGGTCTGTGGCCAAAGAGCTAAAGAGAGCTGTAGCTGAGGCCAAGGAGAGATCCAATGAGTTCATCCCTGCTATGGGACAGCTTCTCCCACCCCCATGGTCTGTGACAACCTCTCCCAGAAAAGAGGTCTTCATTCTCAGCGAGGAGGAGGAGGCAGCAGCAAATCCAGGTCTCCTGGGGAACTCACATCCCACCAAGTCACCACAAAGACCCTGTGGGATGGCAGCAGGGATATCCAGATGTGGGGTACGAATCCCACCATGGACACCAAGAGGAGATCCATGCCAGAAGCTCAAATCATGCACAGCTGGAGGTAAAGTTCACATCCCCTGGGGTCTTCAGAGACCCCCATAAATTATAGTCACCAAGGAAGTTCAGCAATCATGTTCCCGCATGGTCATCAGGGACATCTAGGGCAGTGAGTCACACCCCACTGAGGTACCACAGGACAGTTGTGGGAGCTTCTACCTCTTCACACAAGCCCAAAGGACCAGGGTTCAGGCATAGAAGTGCCTTTAATGCTGTATCAGTGGCCCACCATGCAACTACTCTCTTGACTCATGTCATGAGCTCCTCTTTACCTCTTACAGCTTGGCAGCAACAACAATCACAGGGACTGTGTGTGGCTAGCTGCCCTTCTGGGGACCACTGCCTGCCATCGGCCTCAAGCCCTCCAGCCCAGCATCGTGCCAGTGTGGAGGATGGCAGTCCAAGAGCTGTCACCAACTGCCCTCCTTGACTGCTACCCAGGCCCTGTGCAGACTGTGGGGCTCTCCCTCTGCTGCCATGACCACAGGCATGGCCTCAACACACCAAACATATCAAACACAGATCAGTGACAGATCATTTTCAACACCTATCAGTAACAGTCAAAAAAAAAAAAAAAAGAAAGATGGATGTCCAGGACCTGCAGCTAGAAAGAAGGACAGGGCCACTCCTGACTAGAGAATGTAGTTCACATTCATATCCTTAAAGCATGTATGCTTTAAATATGTGCCCAGGATGGCCACAGAGCTATTTGCAGATTAGCTGCTTCGCAAGCCTGGCCCGCTCCCCTGCCCAGCTTTTCTTCTATGAGCAAAGCATCTGGCACAACTCCAGCACCCAAGAAGGAGATGATGAAACAGAGAAGGTAGATGTCATCACTGCCACCAAACTTTATGTGAACCAAGAATGTCTGCAGTGCTGAAGTCACTTTGGCCTGCCAGCAAGATACAACCCACACACTTCCTCATCACAGTCCCCTTCATTTCCGCCCCTCAGTCCTCTCTAGCCCTATCTCATTCTTTTACTCCTCTCCTGCATACACAAAGTTGGAGGGGACAGTGATGGCATTTCAGAGGGGCATGGTGGGTCCTCCTTCATGGGATCCACTCAGCAGCTAGACCTCAGGAAGAGGAGAGCAGGGAAGGCAGCAGCAGGTGTTGGGGCCTTCCCAAAGATCAGAGATTTCAGCGAATAGCTCAGAGAATTTGCTGTGAAAAAAATGCTGTTGTCAAGTGTAAAACCCTTTTCCTGTTTCCTCTATTTACTTCTCCTTTATAACCCTTGAAGCTGGCTGATACATCTGTACAGGCATCTGCACAGGGATCTGGTGGAGAAGAACACAATGTCCTGAACCTTGAGGGCTTTTTTTTTTGACTTGATTGTTTTTATTCTTAATACCAAAGGTCGTCCCAGTGGCTTTCTCTCTCTCACCAATAACTAGCAACACAGGCCAGCACATCCATCACTGAAGGCACCTTTGGAGACACTCAGCACACAAGGGGGAAGTTTGTCCGCACGGTTAGAAACAGTATGAACCTAAAAAAAAAAAAAAAAAAAAAAAACAACTTTGAATCTGGTGCTGGTTTTGTCCTCCCTGGTATCATCTGAAAATGAAGCAGGATCTTGCCCTCAAAAAGGGTGTTAGGATCTAGAAGATGCAGGCTGGTGGTACCACATGAAACTTCTGCTCCATGGCAAGGTTCCCGCTGCAGTCAAGGTCACAGGGAGGCTGTGGATGGGAACGGCCTTTAGGTCATGACAGCAATAAGTCAGCCCCCAAAGAGTACAACATTCTCCCACCAGTCTTCCTCTTTGCTGTGAGCTATCTCATTTCTTGAGCAAATGCTGAGAGCCCCAAAAGGAGCCCGCACAGGCAGGAAGGGACAGGCCTGGACTCCATCTGTGTGCCAGCTGTGCCACAAGGTTATTGCCTCCACCACATGTCCCCAGGGTCTGCCGATATGCCTGCAACCTTGCTGTCTAAGCAGGGATATGCCTGCAATCACAGAATGGTTGAGGTTGGAAGGAATCTCTAGAGATTGTCTAATCCAACTCCTCTGCTCAAGCAGGGTCACCCAGAGCACGTGGCACAGGGTGGCATCCAGGCGGGTTTGGAAGATCTCCAGAGAAGGAAACTCCACAACCTTTCTGGGCAGCCTGTTCCAGGGCTCTGTCACCCTCACAGAAAAGAAGTTCTTCCTCATATGGAGATAGAAATTCCTGTGTTTTAATTTATACCCATTACTCCTTGTCCACTGGGTAGTGTCCACTGGGCACCACCAAGAAAAGTTTAGTTTTCTTGGACTCATCCTCCCTACATTCTCCCCTCAGGTATTTGTATGTGTTGATAGATCCCTTTTCAGTCTTTCCTTCTCCAGGCTAAACAGGCCCAGCTCGCTTAGTCTTTCTTTGTAAGATAGACATTCGAGTCCCTTAATCATCTTTGTTGTTCTACACTAGACCCTCTCTAAAAGCTCTATGTCCTCCTTGTGCTGGGGAGCCCAGAACTGCCCCAATACTCCAGGTGCAGCCTCCCCAGAGCTGAGGAGAGGGGCAGGATCCCCTCCCTCGACCTGCTGGCACCTGCTGGCAACGCTCCTCCTGATGCAGCCAGGATCCCACTGGCCTTCTTGGCCATGAGGGCACATTGCTGCCTCATGGTTAACCAGGACTCCCAAATCCCTCTCTGCAGAGCTTTTTTCCAGCAGGTCAACCCCTAATCTGTACTGGTGCCTGTGGTTACTCTTCCCCAGGTGCAGGACCTTGCACTTGCCTTTGTTGGAAGTGCTGATGCATTTGTTGTTGCAGCCCTTCCGTTCCTGCAGCAAACCTGGCGGAAAGGTATCAGCGTCTTCTATCTCCTAGGGGGGTTTTGGTTTTCTTTCTGGTATAGAACTAGCAATGAAAGTAACCTACCCTTCTTTCTTATGTGTGTTTTGAGGTAATAAAAATTAAACACAAAAGGAAACGAACTGTTTCAGTATGAACAGAGGTAAACTTTGAAGTGAAACTATCTCACAACATGTGACATTGGCCAGCCCTTTGGCACCAGATCCAGTGTAAGTCTAGTGATAAGCCAGGTGGTCCTTCACCTTCATAGTCCATGGATCTGAACTGTGCTGCTATAGGCTGCCAGTGCTCATTAAAGTACCCCTCACCAAAAAGGGGTATATCCTGGCAATGTGTACCTGCACGTGTAGATGGCAGCACAACTAGCTCCAATGCTCCTGCAAGCTCCTGCTTGCCCAGACGGGCCTTGACAATCTAATCACAAGTCTTTTGCTTTGGGAACCTTTTATCTAAATGCAACCCCAAAATATCCTGATTTTTACCTTCTTATAGCCCCTAAATTCCAGACCAAATATGGTTCATCTTTTATTTATGTAAACTACCAATTAATCAAATTGTAAAGGAGATTCTTATACTTTTTCACAATGTTCAACACACTGTCTGTCTTTTCCAAATATAGACATCTAATCTTTACGGTTAATAAAATAATTAAGCCCTCAAAGTTTTGATGGAGGATGTTTCACAAAAAAAATATTGCATTTAAATTTGGTTTGATCCTTGCTTTCTGTTATCTGTTTCCTCTTTCTCTAAGTTCCCCAGTTAAAATCTTTCTTTTGTTCCGAATCTGCCTCGTGTGATTTATGGACACTGGATGACTCTTTATCCAGTTGGAGAACATTCCAGAGGGCACTTCAAAAGCTCAGACCGGAGAAAATACTTGGACTTGAAAAAAAAAAAAAAAGGTTTCTTCCTCAGCCAAGAACATTGGAAAGGCCCAGAGAGGATACTGAGGTACTGAAGGACTGTTCGGTGCCAGGCTGGGATTGCAGGCCCCCACACCGGTACCTTGCACACTTCAGTTGGATTCATGAACTATAACATAGGTCCAATGGCCCACAGCGAATCCCTGAGAGACATACAATTGTAGAATTATTTTGACTGGAAAGACCTTCAAGATCATCAAGTCCAACTGTCCTGCACAATCTGCCAGATTGCTGTCTCAGCTGCAAAGGCAGCGAGGGAGTTGCCACGTATCCCATGTCTGGAATTTCCCAGATTTCAATCCCACATATGCTGTTCTCACTACAGTACAAAAAATTACAATTTAAAATGCAAAGGGCAGGGGAAGCTCTCAGGAACAGGCTAAATAGGAGGGCCTGAGAAAGATCTGGCAGACAAACACAAAATGATGTGCGCTGTCTTCCAGAAGTGGAGCTCATGCAAAGTTATAGCAAAGATAGTAAAGAAGAAGTAACCACAGACACCATCTCTGGAAGGGCTTGCACAAAAAGGGCAGTGATGATCATAGAATCATAGAATAAAATCATAGAATGCCTAAGGTTGGAAGGGACCTCTAGAGGTCATCTAGTCCAACCCCCCTGCATACGCAGGGCCACCTAGA
>JAUBNY010000700.1:471539-489815 GCA_032275445.1 Crypturellus soui
AAAAAAAAGAAAAAAAAGGGGGGGGGGAGGAAGCAAAGCTTCACAAATGTCCAATCCTTAAGCATTAGTGTCCACTTCTCAAGCAAATGGCTTTGCCCCATCTTCATGGTTTTCTTGCGATAGGTGCTAAAAGGCTTTTTTGCTGCTGCTGAGTTCCACTATGGTGAGGGAAGGGGGTTAATGCAGATTTCAGTAGCTACAGGAAGGACCGTCTTTTGTTCTGTTTTATATACCTGATGCGATTCATGGGGCAGGAGTAAACGAGAGAGGGTGTGCGGCAGCCAGGGAACAAACCGGAGCTACAAGCAGCTATCGGTGCCCTTGAGGCAGTGCGACCGCATCCCTGCGGGGCACAGAGGGAAGGTGCGAGAGGACGAATCTCCTCCCTTGTCCCCGGCAGGGCAGAAGGCAGGCGCATCTCGGCTCTGCTTTCGTGGTTGATGCTAAAGCAGGAGCTGCCAATGAGGACCTCAACCTAAGCAGAGCATCCCAGTGCAGATAAAACTGAAATGCCGAAGAAGCTTGTGACGAAGGCAGTAGAGGGGCTCACCTCCAGATGGGACTTCCGTACTCCATCTTCTGCCTGATAATACCCAGTAGCATTAGAGGGGACCATTTTCTTTCAAGTTCTATGATGTGGGCTGTTTTATTCAAGTCGGACGCTGCTGAGCGCGGACAGAGGTTCCGCGCTCCTGGCCCCATCGCGGGGGCATCCTGGGATCCGCGCTCTCGCCCTTGAGGCGCTGCCCAGCTCGGCTACACCCGCTTCGACCACAGCGCGGCGGGATGGGGCATCGCTCCTCGCCTCCCGCGGGCAGGCAGGCGGCGGCAGCGGCACCGCGCTCCGCTCAGGGCGCCGATGCCGCGCAGCACACGGCGCGCGCAGCTAGCGCAGGAGCCGCGGACGGCCGCCCCGCGCGCGGCGCTCGCCTCGGACCTCCCCCAGGCGCGACGTGCCATGAAGGTGGAGCAAAGCCATTTGCTTGAGAAGTGGACACTAATGCTTAAGGATTGGACACTCCCGCCCCACCCCCCTTCTTTTTCTTAACTTGAAGCAGCAAACAGAAGAGAGAAGAGGAGCCAACGGTTAAAAAGGCAGGCTGAGCTAAGAAATGCCAAGGAGAAAGTAGTCCTACAGAGCCGAACGCGGCTTCGGGGCAGCTACGGTGCCCACACTTAGGACCTGCCTTGCTTTCATGGGGCGACCTTCAGCATCTGGTATGTGCACAGAGCTGCATCTCCTGCCCGAGCGTCCCGAGTTGAGAGGATAAACGGGAACAGCCCGCTCTGCGGTGTGCCGAAACAAGAGAACGGAAAGAGGTTTCTCAGACACCACAAAGCTGCCGTTGGTGGGGGACACTTCTCGTAAGAACAGGAAAAACAAGTCTGTTAAGGAAGGTAGACAAAGACTTTACTCAACATTTTACAGGGAGACACACACACACACAAAAAGACCTTTAAGTTGTTTTAGCAAAATAATGCAGTACAGAAAATAAAAGAGGAAGCTGATCTCTTTAATTCCTTTCTTGCTTGTTCCCCCCCCCCCCTTTTTTTTTTCTGTAACTTAGATTTCGTCATGACCGGGTTGCTGCTGCGAGCCCATTTGCCTGGCCAGTCGGACAGTCCCGCTCTCTTTTCTCAATTTACTTCTCTCGCCAGCACTGCAAAGTCAACCACATTCAGTGATCTTGCGCCAGTCCACGGGCGCCTCCTCGCTCCCCTCGGCCGGGCGCTGTTTGCCGCGAGGCCGAACTCCGAGCGCCGGATGCGTTTTCCGCGGCGGCGCCTCCTCGGGGCGGCCTTTGCCTCGAGGCCGCCCCTCGCGGTGCCCGAGGAGCCTCCCGAGCAGGAGGCGGCCGAGCAGCAGGCGGCCGAGCAGGAGGCGGCCGAGCAGGAGCAGGAGCAGCAGCAGCAGCAGCAGCAGCAGCAGCAGGACGGGGCGCGTCCCCGCCGGCCCCGCCCCGGGCGCGCGCCCATTGGCGGAGCGGCGGCGCGGGGGCGGGATTCCCGCCGCTCGTCACGGGGGAACCCCGCGGGCGCCGCCGCTTAAGGCGGCGGGTGGAGCAACGGGCAGCGCTGAGGCGCGCGGGGCAGCAGCGCGCACAGCGCCGGGGGCGGCACCGCGCACAGAGCCGCGTGTGCGGCACCGCGTGCAGAGCCGCGTACGGCACCCCCTAGAGAGCCGCGTCCAGCAGCGCGTATGGCGCCGGGTACAGAACCCGCTGCCGCTCCCGCTGCAGCTCCGGCTGCAGTGCTGGGTCCAGCCGTGGATCTAGCTCCGCATGCGGAAGCGGGTCCGACTCCGGCAACAGCCCCGCCAACAGCACCGAGCACAGCAGCGCGCAGCGGGCAGCACCGAGGCGCCCCGAACCGCGGGCAGTACTGCGCGCCGCACCGTCCCGCACTGCAGCGCGCAGCGATCCGCGCAGCGTTGCGCAGCGCCGCGATGCTGCCTGGCGGCAACGTGCGGCAGACGGCGCCGAGCGCCACCCCAGCAGGTACCGGCGGGTCCCGCGGGAACGGGAGTGGCGGGAAGCGGGAGCGGGAGCGGAGGGGTATCCCCGACGGCGGCGCTGCGCGTCAGCACCGCGGCCGCGGGCAGCGACCGTGTGCGGGGAGCGCGGCAGAGTGCGGGGCGGGCGGCGGGAACGGAGCAGAGCCCCTGGGCAGGGTGTCGGGAGGGGCTGGTTACGATCGAGGCAAAAGGCTTAGCAGCAGGTTTGAAACCAGCTGTGAGAAGAAATCGCGGGAAAGAGAATATTTTAATCCTGAATAAGTCTATTTTCATTAAAAATAATTTAAAATATTTAAAAAGATTATTAAATGATGGGCCCCCACTGAAAACTTAAAAGCAGAAAAGATGTCCCCTAGAAGAAAATAAAAAAAAAATCCTGAACATACCGGGTCCTATAAAAGTTGT
Source organism: Crypturellus soui (assembly GCA_032275445.1). NCBI lineage: Eukaryota > Metazoa > Chordata > Aves > Tinamiformes > Tinamidae > Crypturellus > Crypturellus soui. The sequence continues at coordinate 474,460 of JAUBNY010000700.1, forward strand.
AGAGTTAACAACAACAAAGACAGGCATTTGTTGAAACAACCGCTCCAGGTAGGAACTTCCCTCCAGAAACAATCATCTCCCCTGGAGGGAGAGGACCAGGCGGGGGAGGACGCGCGGCGGCGCTGCGGTTGCGCGGGTGGTCCCGGTGCTGAGCCCCGTCTCGCTGTGCTCTGCAGATCAGGAAGTGGTGGCCGAGTGTGCGGAGCAGCTGCGCCGCATCGGCGACAAGTGGAACCTGCGCCAGAGGCTCCTCAACCTCCCCATGAAGCTCCTTGTGCCCGCAGACGAGGACGGCCGACAGCGGGGCGCGCACGATGCGGGGTTGCCACAGCTGGAGCGAGAGACTTGACTTACCCGGGCCACATGGAGGGAGATCTCCTCGCTGCTGCATTTCACTGCCTCTGGATGCTGAAGGAAGGTCACTAAACATGATTTCTTTGACGTATTCTACAGCTCTCCTCCACCCGCACAGAGACACGGGAATAACGGGGTGGCAAGCCAGAGCACAGTGCGTGGAGCACCTGGCATCGCAGCCCTGAGTCCCACGGCACCTCCGCAAGCATCGGAAGGTGCCCACCTCGTGGGAGAAGGGACCCCGCACCACGGGGCGAGCACCGGGCACCAGGTTTGCAGGTGTTCTCGTGTCCTGAGGCGCCGCTTCTACTGGCCGACATGTGGTGCTGGGATTGCTTCATGTCTTGAATCAAAACTACTCTTTATTGAAAGACTATATTGGATTCAAAATGCTGCTTCGCCGACTAATAGTTATGATTCTGCAGATCAAACAGGATGCTGCATAATTTATTATATATTATAAATATATATATTTACAAATACACTTTATTTACAGAAATAATCCCCACTTGTTTGAAGTGCGTGTATCGTGAAACTACTGAGTGGATGGTACACATTGAGGCTCAAAAAGCAGTATTAAGAGCTGTACCAATCACTACAAAAGTGAATCCCATTAACTAAAGAAAGCCTAATGCTTTCTGACAATAAAGGAAATAATCTCATCATGCTCCCCAGCTCCCATTGCTGAGGGGATCGTACTTTAACATAACAATAAATGTGATGAAAAGAGATATATATTATAAATACTATACAGAGAAATATGGTTATTAGCATACGTGCATGTGGCAAAATGATTCTTTTGATATTAAAAAGAATTTCTGGAGCACTATTATTAGGAACAATAACCTATCAATGGAAGACGAAGGTAAAGTTCAATGTGAGGGTTTCACGAGAACATTTTTCTTGAAGGAAGCAACTACCTTCCTTTAAAGAAATAATGTCACTGAAAATGAACATTTCCAGTAACTTTAAGAACCTTGGATTTCTAAATAGACAAGATATTGCCTGCTTGTCCTGCAGAACGGTCACGTTGCACTATTTTGGAGGGAGCACTGGTGAGTTGGCCACAGAGCAAGCGGCAATGCTCCTGGCCCCAGATGTCAAATGTGTGTGTCCCTAAGCAGTGCTTTTCAGGACAGAAGTATGGCTGCTACTGAATAAGATTTGTGATTGCCATCAAATCAGCGCATAGACCTTTCCTAAATCAACATCTCTTTTAGGAGCTCTAGTGGGAAGAGTAACTTCAAGTCACATTCTTGCTGCTCTTACTACTCCCTACATTGCTCTATAAATACTTCTGTGTATTACAGGGGGTTCTATTTGGACTTCCTGAATTCTGGGTCACTTCAAGTTGAAATTGCTGACTTGTACAGCAGTGTGTTTTCAGGTATTTCAAAGTAAATGCAAAGTTGCTGTTAGGCCAAGCAGCAGCTTTGAGACTCTGCTGCATAGCAGAGGTGGTGATTAAAGACACTCCGGGACTCAACCGAAAAGGTCCCTGTGTGTCTGCTGGGCTCAGTGCAGGCCCATGGTCCTTCCCAACCCTGCAGGAAGCTGGACACTGATCAGCTCTGACTGAGACCCTCAGCAACATTCAGCGTTACTAGGCACATTGATACAAAGTCATTTATACTCTCCAGTACACATGCAGTTGAAAGAGTGTTTCGATCTATGTGCCCTACTTTACATTTCAGGAATTTAGAAGCTTGGTGTGAGGCTCGTAGAGCGCTATGAGTATTTTAAGCTGTAAAAGGGATGTATGTTGTGAAACTTAGGGGAATGTATTATCCTCCAGATATCTGGTTGATTAGTGCTGCTGTATTTTTTGTGCCTACGTCTGTGAGGAATGCTTATTTTCCATGAAGTGTTTCTCACCTTGAGCTCAGGAAAAAAGAACGAGATCCAAGCAATCAATCACAGTATATTAGCAAGAGCTTGATGATGTCTTCGCTATGCACTTGTGTTACATCTCTGAATGATCTGCTGCATGGTTGCTTCAAACTGACCTCTCTTGGATCCATGCCAGATATTTCAGTGTATGCCGCCTGTATGTGTGTCTTTGTTGTTGAGCTAATAAATATGATGTGCTAGCAAAGAAAATGAGTCATTCTTTTTACAGCTCTGTTTTTTTCAAGCAGCCTTTTCAAGTTAAAAATTCATAAGTATGAAACTCATTTAACTATGTAATAGAATTTACATAACTAATATATTATATAATATAAATTCATTCCAAAAGCTTAGAAATTTTAAGTCCCACATTAAGATATGAGGAGTCTGTCAGTAGGTGTATTTGGTGGGCATTAGTTTTTATTTCTAAGGTGAACGAGACCTAACCTGTGTTCAAGAAAATTTGCCTCTTTCTATGTTTTGGCAGCCTAAGGGGCACCATTACCTTTACAGGAGGTGTTGCAGTTTGGAGAAAGGGGATCTGTGGGCACTGATGAGGGCTACAAGTTCATGGCAAGGAGTTAGTGTGTGTGCAGGCAGAAGGGAACAGAGAGAGTTTGCCAAGGGGAGGTTTTGGCTTTCTCCAAAATGTTTGGAAGCTGGAGTTTTGGCAGGGGGATTCTGTGACACCATGAGAGACTAGCAGAGGGATTCTGCAGCAGTTATTCTCGCTTGACCAAGTCTTGCTCCCAGGACGGATCCATGGAGAGGAGGGCCCGAGCTTGTTGCCAGCTGCCCCGCACCACCAGACATTTCCCAGGACTTGGCGCTGCTTCTCCCTGTGTCACCATCAGGCAGCAGCACCCTGGGGACACGTGTTCCCAGAGTGCAGAGGACAGAAAGTTTGCTTGCCAAAGGCTCATCTTTTCAGCAGATGGAGAAATAAATCAGAGCAAAGCAAGTCCCTACCTCTTCCCATCCCTGTCCCGTTGGCTGCCAGCTGAGGCTTTGAGGAAGATCCATTCCAGAGATAGCAGCAAAAAAGCCTAAAGGAGGCCACCAGACAGGTGCTGGGTGATACCACGGATGCTTTTATCCACAGTCCAAACAGGAAACAAATGGCAATGTCAATCTCAACAATGTTGGAAGACGACCAAAGACACCCACCGAAGATCCACCGCCCCACGGAACTCAGCACAGCACCAAAGGGAAAAGCCAAGGGAGCCATGGAGCAGGCGGCTTCCCTGGCACCCTAAGCTCTGGGCCCACAGGCACCAGCCCTGCCAGCCATGAGGCACCGTCATCACCAGGCCACAGAGTCTGAGGCGAGCGTGAGTCCTCTCCCCCACGGAGGCTGCACACACGGAATTTCCTGAGCACACGACAACGCAGCAGCTCCCTCCTCTTCACTACAGGATGTTTTGCTTTTTTGGAAGTGAAGTGAAAAGCGGTGCCTCACATGCTGCCAATTCTGTTTAGCTCTTAGACCTGAGATGGAGTCACCTATGGCGGCACCTGACACTACATCGAGGGTACTTGGAGGGCCCCAAGGTGGCCGAACAGGAAAGGCTCAGGAATGTGAGGCGACGTCTCAGTGCCTACGGACTTTCCACAAGGCAAGTGACAGTCTGATGGCTCAGCAGCTGGTGAGTGATAGTCCTGGCAGTTGACACAGCCAAAACAAGGGACTTCACACTGGCGTTGTGAGGGCAACGCTGAAGGGAGCCAGCATGGAGATGAGGGTGCCCCTTCTCCTGCCCACTCCCTTCACAGTGCAAGGCGTCTTGCAGCTGAGCTCCTTCACAGTATGAGGGAAAACCTCACCCATCCCTTCAGCAGCAGCAGATAAATCAAAAGATAATGTGGAGAAACCCCAAGTAGTTTCTTGGATTTCACCAGTTTGTCATCTGGATCTTTCCTTATGTTCTCAGGAGAGCCGCTATTGCATCTCCCCGACTCATGCATGTCACCTATAGGTCTCCCTTGAGGAGGGGTTTGGGTTCATTCCCTGTGGCACTGCAAAAATCATCCCTGCTCCCCCAGCTCTTCCACATCGCTCTCCAAGTGAGACACCAGCCTCCAGGGGACAGCCCGTGTTTTGAAACTTGAAAGAAAATGGTTCCCTCTAATGCTATTGTGTATCGTTAGGCAGAAGATGGGGTGCGGAGGTCTCATTTGGAGCTCACCCTCCCCCCGACTTTGTCACAGGCTCCTTTGGCATTTCAGTGTTGTCTGCACTGAGGCACTCTGCCCGGCTCGAGGTCCTCATTGGCAGATCCTGCGTTAGCACCAAACACGGGAACAGACCTGAGATGGCGGCTGCCTTGTGTCTTGCAGCCTACTGGGGACAAGGGAGGGGATTCCTCCTCTCGCACCGTTGCTCCTTGTCGCACATGGGTTTGGCCGTGCTGTAGAGGCACCGAGGTGCTGCCAGACTCCGTCATAAAATTTGAAAGAATATGGTTCCCTTTAATGCCATCGGATATTACCGTGCAGATGACGGGGCTATGGAGATCGCATCTGGAGTTGACCCTCCTGCTGGCTTCATGGAGGAGGAGGGCAGTGCGTAGATGTCCGGAGTTACCACCATGAGCACCTGGGGAGGCTCTGATAAGAGCACTGCTACGCTCATCACAGGCTCCTTGGGCATTTCAGTTTTGTCTGCACTGGGGCACTCTTCGTGGCTCGAGGGCCCCATCAGTGCCAACTGTGGGACCAAACCTTAGATGACAGCTGCTGCCTTGTGTCCTGCAGCCTGCCGAGGACAAGGGAGTAGATTCCTCCTCTCATACCTTCCGTCTGCATCCTGCAGGGAAGTGGTCACGCTGCCCAGAGGCACCAAGGCGCCACAAACTTGGGTTAGCTTGTTTGCTCAGAGTTATCTTCTGAGACTGATTCAGCCTCACGCTAAGGTGAGGCCAGTCTGCGCGGTGCTGTAAACTGAAAGGCAGACGGGCTCTGTTTATATTATTGATCCGCTTTAGAAATGCCCTGACTGCTGAAAAACATCTGTGGTGTCAGAGCTTGGCAGTCTGCATGACACAAGGGTGAGAGGTATTTCAGCACGGGAGGGGTATTTGCACCAGGAAGAATTTTGTTTTTGTTTTCATTTTCTTTTTTTGTTTGTTTGTTTTGATGATCACTTAAAGAGATATATAAATATATAAACAAAAATTGCCAGAAATCATTGCAATAATGACTCACTTGGGAAATGGTTTTTAGATGACAAGCATTTTGAGGAAGGTATGACTACAGAGGGAATAGGAAGTCCTGGTTGGCTTTCCCAGTAGATGTGGAGCCTGCAGCGGCCCAAGGCACTTTGCAAAGGGCAGATAATGACAGCACTTCTTCAAGGACAGGCATGGCACAGCCTCCTTCTCCTCCAGAAGCAGCAGGGATCAGTGTGTGGCAATGCCACACCAGAGCACCGCCATCAGAGCTGCTGCTGGAGCTGCCCAGCACCTGGGAAGAAGGAAAAGCAACAAACTCCTGGACTGAGTTGGCAAAGTCTCAGCCCGAGGGCAGGGAGAGGTTGGGGGCTTGCAGTAGTGGCAGCAGCCCCGTGCTGTGCCTCAGTCACCAGGAACCGTGAGGCCGGCACCCAAGCACAGGCACTTCCCCTTGCTTGCCATCACATGCTTCTCTCCGTGGTGTCACCTTGCCCTTCACAAACAGGCTCCACTTTCCGGCTGCTGCACGCCCTCTTCTCCTCCCTCCTCCCCAGCACAACAACAACATTCCCTTCCCACGGCTCTCCTCTACATCACCCCTGCGCAGGGATATGACATTTAGCCCTTGGGTGAATTTAGCACGGTATAAATTTGAAATAGAGAAGGGAAATATTCATGAATTCCTCAAGTCTCAGAGACCTAATAACTATCTTTGGACTTCAGCCAGGACGACGGATGCTAACAGGAAACAACATCAGGAAAGGCAGCAAATGTGACAAATGACAGGATTTTTTTTTTTATCAAATCATAAGTTTTATCACAAATAATATATTAGGTATTGCCACTTATCTCATTTAGATAACAGCTGTCTATGTTAGTACTACAGGAATAAAAGAAACTGTATTCGAAACTGCAGACTTCTCCTGACTTTAGTACCCAGTTTCCTATCTGCAGAAGCACCAAGGTCTTCAGAAAACATCAGGTCTCCAAAAGGCATCTGCATTAGGCAAAGCAGAGCCTCTAAGGAGACCAGATTACAAATGTAATTTTCTCCTGCTTTTGGATGGTTTAGTGCATAAACGATGTCATGGTGCTAATCCATTTAGGCATTAAGCCCATGGCCTCATCTGCATTGTATTCCTTTTCACTTGGGCACTATCCGGGGGAACCAACATTTTAATTAAAGGCTTTGAAGGTTGATCTTGGGAAAACCCCCTTCTTTGATACTTGAACTCTGTTGGGCATTCGGAAAAAGAGGGGAAGGCGAGACCGGAGGCTGGGTATATGGGGGAATCAGGGGAGAGGAGAGAGGGGAGGGAGAGAGGCACTGAGGGTAGCAGGGAGAGGGGAAAGCAGAGGAGATGCTGGAAAAAATGCCCTTTTTTCCTCTCTTTCCCACCAAGGAAGGGGTCGTGGTGCATACTAGAGGAGAAGAAGAGCTCCCGCAGTGCAGATGCATTGCAGCTAGCCATCCTAGGTCAGAAGTCATGCAAGAAATCTCTGTGGTCCATCTTGCTGCACCTAACATGCCACCCTCTCATATTATTGTGATTTTCATGATTCTCATTTATTATTATTATTATTTCTTAGCATTCTGCACCTTGCCCAATCTTGCCCAACGGGAGCGGGCAGGAGCAGATTCCACCAGGCGCTGGCTCAGCAGGGTAGCGCCCACAGTTGCAGCCGTCCTCCAGGGAGGAAGTGCTGGGGAAAGGCAGTGGGGCACAATGCGGGCCTGGGAGAGAGCCAAGTTGCCCCGCCCAGTGCCGGGCACGCTGCGACATGGGTGGCCTCCCCAACTCGTGATCTGCCGGGGTGTGGGGTGATTCAGCAGAAGGGCTGGGACTTCTCACTCGGCATGTGACGTTATCTGGTCATGCTTCCAGTGCTCGGCACTCAGAAACTGAAAGCGAATGGGCAGGGCCTGCTCATGTTACCACATGCAGCCGTGCCCTTGCTGGAGACAAGCGTGAGGAAGTGCCGCCGCACTCTGCTGAGGAACCAGCCTGGGAAACAGCAGGCCCTCAATGAGCTGCCCTCAGGGCCATTGAGACAAAAAAAACAATGTCTTCCCTCACCTAATTTCAGCTCGCCTATTGCCTTTCTGGTAGCCTGGCAGAACCCACATGGTTCCCCTGCTCTGCATCCCAAAAAATCCCCAATAAAACTGGCCTCCTGCCAGAAGGTGCTTAGTGCACGTGGGCAGCACACTCCCCCGTCTCAGGCAGCTGCAGTGATTTGCTGCAATGCCCCTTTGCAAATTTCTAGAGCAAGGGAAAGACCTGGGTACCTCATGCAGGGTTGTGATGTGGGTATCAGTTCTTCACCCAGAACAAGGTCTCTCCTCCAGCTCGTCCTGCCTCGTAGGGACCAGCTGGTGTGTCCATCCCTTTGCAGGTAGCACTGGATTTTGCATATCTCTCAATGTGTTTGGCACTCCCCAATGCCTTAATCACAATTATACTTTATGACAGCTCTAAGAGGGTGCGTGTAGCACACACACAGCTCAACAATTTCAACAGACTTTGACCATGCTCTCCAGAAGAGCTTTGTCTCTGTGAACCCTGGTCACATTTCTGTCTCAGAACAGGACAGACTTTGGCATAACAGAAATAAATATCTAGAGGACTACTAAGGATACCATTTAATTTCAAAATCGCTAAAAAACCCAAATAAAACAGTTTATGGAGATACAGATTTACATAACAGAGACAGCAAATTTGAAAATGTACAATCTATTTCATGTTATTGCACTCACTTTTTATAATATCAAAGGCATTTTAAACAGTTTTCATTAGAAGAAGTTTTATTTATATAAATAAAAGTGTAAATATACAGTATCATACAAGTGTATCAGCTTAATACACAAAATCTACCTAGAGTGGGATCCCCATTTCTCACATGATCTAGTCTACCCCTGCTCAATAATTCCATATGTAAAGTTACATACCATAAGCACAGAAGCATGTAAACATTCCTCTCTGGGAATGGCTTCCTCTGCTTTTGACAAGAAAAACTGCAAAATATTAACCAGCATTATTTTTAAGTGAGAGTTACTAGGAAACACGAATCACTCAACAGTTTCTTAATACGTAGTTGCCCTTAAATGAATATTTTTTGGCAAGAAAATCCCCTGATATGGCTCCCTCCCCAGCTGATATTGCTTCCAGGTGCAAAATGCCGGAGGACATGCTACTGCACTGTGCTCTCCTGCCCAGGATGTGCATCCTGCAGAGCTGCTCTGGGCCCAGGAGGCAGCAAACAGCAGCCCTGCCAGACTCACTCCATCTAGGAGGAAGTTCAGCCTCATCTGGAAAGCCCTCCAGACCCGTCTGGGATGGAGTACGTAATTATAATTTCACTTCTTGTCTTCCTAGAGGTAGCTCTGAGTCACCATCACCTTCCTTGGGCTTGGGCAACTCTCCTGGGCAGACAAAATTGCCTCAGGGACCGATGCACCATCAGCAAGGCTAAAAATTCTCCCAAACACTGATCAACTAATGAAACTCCCTCTGCCATTTTAGCATTATGGAGCAATCAGAAAATAACAATTACTCTGCTATATTGCTAGTTTGCGTAACAGCAGGTTCCCTACCTTGGTTTATCTTTCCAACTCGTCTTTAATAAAGCAGAACCATCTCCTACAAATTCTGGGGTTTTTACAGGAAATGTCACCTCAACAGAGGCATTCAGAAATGCTACTGCAATGATATCCCCAACAGTAGCATCACTAAGATGTTTCCTGTTCCTTCACAAAAAAATGGTTGTTTTCAGGGACAGAAACAATCAGGGCTAAAGTAATACTTTTCTTGCTGTAAAGTTAGTGCAGAAGCGTGTCATTCTATCCATACCAACTACTAGACTTCAAACATTAAATCTTTTAAATTATAGTCACTACTGAATCACACACAAAAACTACCCCCCTCGCTTTGTTGTTACTGATCCAACACACATCTACGTGCATGTAAAAGAAAATACTGAACAGTATTTGCTTACTGAAAAACAAAAGCTCTCTAAATCACTCACAATGAACAGTACCTGCAAGTAAGTGTCTGAAAACAGTCACTACATTTCCTTTTAAGACACCTCAAATTAAGTTTAATTTACAAAACGAAGATTTCACCTTGGAGTTCACACTGGCTGGGGAGTGAGGGAGCAACGTGCTCCCTGGGTCGGGACTGCAGGAATTTTAAACCATGGAAAGGAAAGAAATACCATTTCCTAAAACACAACTGTGAGCTACCCTACGGAAGTAGCAAAAAGTCAGTACTGCACTTGTACGTATTCTACACATACAGGTACGTAGTCACTACGCTGCATTAAACTCCACATGCATTTTATGTATCTATTATACACACTGCCGGCTACAATCAGATTTGGGGCATTCCTGAACGAGGCCTCACAGTTTGTTCGTCACTGCCAAATGTCTTTGTCTTGTTTTTCGAGCAACAAGTGCGGCTAAACTCTGTTTCCCAGCGTGTCCCCGAGAAAGACTGAAACCTCTGGATTTATCAGCAAGTGGGGCTGGGGCAGGCTCCCGCCGCCAGCGCAGGCCTGTCTGCTGTGGCTGCCCGGGCTCCTGGCTCCCCACGGATGTCGGCAGCGCTGCAGGCCTGAAGCGGCTCCCGGAGCAGCCCCGACAACAGCCCGAGGGCTCAGGTGCAAAGGAATTGTCCTCAGCTGCTAAAGCTGGAGGGCTGCTTCCTCCTGTGCCTCCTAGATGCTGCTCAGCAGTAGTTCCTGTTGCTCACCCGTGCGGCTCCGCCTCAAGCTGTGGTCTAGAAAACCCTTCCACCCCACCACACAGGGCCCTGGCACCTTGCATGCAGGGCACACGTGCTCGCCTGCGGGCGAAAAATACACAGGGGGCAGGGAAAGGTGGAGACGATGATGGAAAGTATCACACACACAGCCAGCTCAGAGCCAGTCTGTTAAAATTCACACTCTTGGGCCACTGTTTTCCAGCTTGTGTTTTTAAAGTTAGGCAGCCATAAACCACTCGTCGTCAAAGAAAACTGTCCCAGCTTTTGGACGCCATTAGGAATTGCCAAAGTCTGTGCGATCGGCGAGTGCTCGGCACTTGCAGTTATCCCCATTTTTAAAATATACAGATTTTAAAGGTGCCTGAAGTTTGAAGCCCAAATCTTAAAATTCAGACCCCAATCTTTAATTGCTCCCATTTTAATCACAACTGCTCAATGCACCCTTTCTTGGTGGACAATCACCTGGTATTTGAACACAGATCTCCACTGTGTTGATGTCAAGTAACCTCTGGATACAAATTGCCACTAGAACAGATTACGTTGTGATGGATGCTGAGTTAGTTCATCAATTTTACAGGAATTTTTCAACTTTGCGATAAAACACTCCTGCTTTAAGCTTAAAAAGTTGTGCAAAATTATACTTCTTTTTTGTCACGCATTTTTAGCAAAACTGCACTTAGAAGAATAAAATGAGATTGTTCCAGACATTCTCTTATTATAAGAAATAAAGACCAGACCCTAAACAAGTGTCCTGAAGTCAAATTAGTAAGCTCAGCCATAGCTAAGTGATATAGAATAGTCTAAATATCCATTCTTGTCAACAGGAGGGCAACCAAGTTACTCTCCCAACACTCTGCAGATACTAAAAATATCAGGGACAGGCACAGTGTTATTTATCTCGGTCAAAATACTTTAAGCCAAGCCTAGACAAATGCCTTGAAGTTCCAGCAAAACTGTCACATAACACAAAATCCTCCGCAGCGTTCGGCTTCCGACGCGCTTGGTAACTAGGTGAGACGGGACGAGGCCCATGCTCAGGGCTTCATGGGGCAAATCACACTGCCCAGGAGGACATTAAGACACTTCTGTGTGGCATTAGAAATGTAAAGACAGCTTCAAGATGTTTTTAAAATGCTTTGACTTAGCAGGTGCGGTTAGATGCAGCAGTTGCATCATACTGAAGTTCTGTGTTTTCTGATCAGCAACTGGACAGGACCCTCCGGTACAGATTTAATAACGTTCCAGGCATCATAATGCATGAGGCCAAGTAATGATTTTCCACTGATGGCGAGAATTTCATCACCAGTTTCTATTTTTCCAGTTTGTTCTGCAGCACCACCTATAAGCAAAAGGGGAACAAAGTCAAAGTAAAAGAAAAATGTTTTCCGGTATAACAAATAGCAACACAAGTAATTTCAACACTAGTCACTTATACTTAGTACTAGCAACTCAGTCTATGCTGCATCTCTTACAGAAGGTTACTTTAACCAAGATAAAGCTAAATTACTGCTCTCAGACAAAAGTTGTGTTTTTGAAGAAATATGCCTGAGAGCATAAAAGATGGTTCATATACATATATATTGACAGACACACACACATATATACGTGGTATATGTGTGTGTATGTATATATTTATGCAGGCTGCATGCAATACAGACCGCTCTTCATCAAACAGCCTTTGTGTGCCACAGGTGGAAACGAATACCAAGGGCTGCTGAGCCTGGCTAGTGGGGAGGGCCACAGCAAGGCCAACCAACAATCCCCCTGGCACACAAATGCCTCCTAATGAGAGCTGCACCCAATGCTGCTGCTCCAGACACATTTCTGTAACAGTACCGTTTATTCAAGTTAGCAATCATGGGCAGAGAGATGGTGTGGGGGGAAAGAAAAGTGTAACCAAGGCCATAAATTAATCACTTCAAAAAATAAACATGGCCTCCACCCTCAGAATTGCTTCTGGAAGAAGAGAAAACACACACACACCCTGACCCACAAAGCAGAACTCAGGAAAGTGCAGTTTCATTCTTTCCCTTTTAGGAGGAAACAGAAAACTGAAATCTGCTCCTGTGAATACGGTGAACACACTGAGCACCAATTGCTTCCTTCCCCTAGAAGCAAGGTAGCACGGTTCTTTTCATTAAACTGGACTCCCATCTAAACAGGATTGCATAATGGTTTCGGTATTAGTTTCCTTTCTATACTCAGTTTATTCATATTCAACCACAGAGCATCGAAGAGTGGCAGTTTTTGAACATCACATGCACATAATACATTCTTGGTGGGAGCTAATAGTTGTAACTAACAAGAAATTTGATAAAGATAGAAAAAAAAGGGGAAGAATAGTAGTTAGGATGTAGGATGGTGCTTTGAAAACATGTTCTTTATCAGCATTATGCTTTTCACAAGGCAGGAGCTTCTCAAACCTGGACACGTGATGCTGCTGAGACTCAGTATCTACAGCAGCAGACAATTCCAGAAAGGAACTAAATCTTAACTCGTAAATCAGATTTCTCTACTAAATGTATATTAGCACAGGCAGACCCCAACCAGTCCCGGGAATATTTTTAAAATAACCATTTGACTAATAAGCAATAATAAAGGGGAGTGACAAAGAAAATCGCTTCCATCTGAACAATGCCCCACAAAAAAGAAGTGGGATAACACCTATTGCCTGTGTGTCTCTATTACCTTTAAATATTCTTTTTACAAGCAAGGGCCTGTCTCCAGCAATTGAAGCTTTCCCACCATCAAGACTGAATCCCAGGCCTGCAGAGGTTTTCAATAATTCAACACAGATGACATCGTTCATATCTAGGTTTGGATCTGCAATAGAACACACACAGCATCTTGTTATTCAGTTAACAGTAAGTTGTGTGTTGTGCTAACTGTTTTTTGATTTTTTTCACGCTGTAGCAAAGCGATTCAGTTTAGTTCATGCTCAAACTTGAACACACTGTCACTCGGTTTCACCTAGAAGCAAATGCAGCTGCAAGGAGAACATGGTGCAAATGTAACACACATTTAGGTTTTCCATGTTAACCAAAACATGACAAGGTGTTTTTTTGTGGGCAACATAAAGGCTGCACAGGAAGTGGCGAACAACTCATTTTTTTTGATCTGATACCACCTACAGTAGTAGTGAATCAGACATTACATTAAACAAACATATTCCAGCTTCAAGGGGTAAAAGGTGCAATCACTGACTAGCATAAATAATTGCTTCTGTGGTCAAATCTATGGATGTAGCTTAAATTACCAGTAGGTGCAGTAGGTGCTTGCAGAACGTGATACTGCTATAGCTAATATAGGTCATGATTTCACTCAGGAGAATATAAACCCATAATTCTGGGGCGGGGGGGGGGGAAGGATTCTCTTTGTCCTGAATGGGTGTAAAATTTACATAGCTGGATTAGCACAAAGTATTGCTACCGTTATCTTAAACTTCTAAAGCCAAACTTTGCCTGCACACCAACACAACAAATCGCTCTTCTACTCCACGTTGTTTATGAGATAATGTTGCCCTCTAGTGCCCACAGCCAAGAGATATTTGGCATTTGCCAACTCATGGGGCATGTGCAGACTTGCCCCATGACAGGGATTCTGCAGTAGTTATATATATTAAACCCATGAGAATGATGACAGCAAGGCAGATCTGTTCATTTACAGAGCACTTCACATTACCTCTTAGCTGCATTGCAATGCTGTACTATCAAACCCAGTTAAAACACAAGATGATGAAAATAGGTCTATAGCCAAGAGGTTTAAGAGGGGTGGGTGGCAGTCCATGGCAGCAGCTCCCTGAGCAATGAGCCCCAGGCTGATCCCCCTCGGGGATGCAGGAACCAGGACTGAATCCAGCCACACAAACCTCTCAAAGCAGCACAGGACACTAAGACAGTGGCTGAGGGTTACGTGTCTTGGCCCTATGAAATACAGGAGATCTGCTTATAACACCCACAGGCTGCCTTCGCTCTGAAACACTGCCTTGTGCCCAAGCACGAACTGACTCATGATTTCACGGACACCCAGTCAAATCACTCATTCCTACTTTCCTACAGGATGGCTGCCTTGAATTTCATTTAGTTCCATTTACTGCAACACCAAAATAACTTTTGCTACATTTTTACTAGAAACAGTATAAAATAGTATAAAAAGAGCAAGTTCCGTCCCTACAAATAATAAATTGCAAGCTTTCCCCCCCGCCTTTTTTGATTGTTTTCTCCTTGCACTGATTACTGTTATTGCTTTAAAGGACTTATCCTGGCCTTAAAAATATATGGAAAGGCAACCACTAACTTCAGTAGAGTTGGATTAGGCCCTAAACCTCCTTTGAAGTCTCTGCTTATTTACGGTCCTAAAAAAAAAAAAAAAAAAAAAAAAGATGGATTTGGGCTCCAAAGAGTACAAATATAAGTTAATGGTAATTTCTTGTCCTCCCTTCAGCTGCATGAGACACAGACACTTCTAATCTAAAACACATGGACTTTTTTGCTTTAGTCTGTTTGGCAAGGGATTCCTTCCAACTGTTCTTGGACAAAGATCATACCTGTTCCTATTTCCATGGCAACATCCTTTCTAGACCCCATGCATTTTCTGCCAGTAGCTGATATCTCCAGTCTGGAGAAGTTGTTTGCTTTGTCCTTTTCCTTCTGGATGACGATGACGGCATGTTTGTGCAGCCTCGCCTGATGCAGTGCATTCAGCACATCCCCGTGGACGGAACTTGCCAGGGACTTGCCGTTGATGGATAGAACAAGATCTCCTCGATGAATAGTCCCTTCCTGAGATGCCACTCCCTTTGAAAACACCCTGTGGACCTACAAGAAAAGACATTAACTTAGGGGCACTTCAACCCCCTGGCTTGCACCTCTAAGGAGAGCTAGAGAAGGTGCCATCACAAACCATTTGCACAATTTCAGTAAATTCTGTAAAGGTCTTCAGCCAAAGTACCTCCCATAACACACATTCACACCACAGCAGACCCACCAAGGAAAATACTGCACTGTGTGATACTCTCTCTCCAAATTCCCACTGACATCTAAGTCGTGCACAGCAGCAGTGTACAGAAAGGCTCTGATGTATCCAAGCTCTACATTAGAACAAGTATCTGATCGTTTGTCCCAGTTTGGATGGTAAACAGGCACATACATAGATGAAAAAAAAAAAAAAAAAAAAATATGTA
>JAUBNY010000700.1:492954-537947 GCA_032275445.1 Crypturellus soui
AGCCTGGAGAAGAGAAGGCTGAGAGGGGATCTGATCAGTGTCTATAAGTACCTCAAGGGAGGCAGTGAGGAGGATGGAGCCGGCCTCTTTTCAGTGGTGGGTGCCGACAGAACTAGAGGAAACGGCCACAAACTAAAACATCAAAAGTTCCACAGGAACTTAAGGAAAAAAATATTAACAGTGAGGGTGACAGAGCCCTGGAAGAGGTTGCCAGGAGATCCTCTCTGGAGATCCTCAAAGCCCACTTGGACATGGTCCTGTGCCATGTGCTCTTGGTCACCCTGCGTGTGCAGGGGGGTTGGACTAGATGATCTCTAGAGGTCCCTTCCAACCTTAACAATTCTATGATTCTGTGATTCTTCCCAACAGTTTCACCCTCTTGACATCAGGACATAATTTGCTTAGAGTGGTAAACAATTCATTAGAAGCCTCTGGTCTTGGAGGGCTACATGAGGATCACATATACGAGCCCAGTTACCAATATAATCCAAACACTGTCTTTCTACTCCTAGGACAAATTTTTCCTGATTTCCCAGCTGCCAAAGTCCGTCCTCACCAACCATGTGTAATATGGGTCACAGGTTCCTGCCTAGGTGTGCTTACTGCTTTAATCAGTCACACCGTGGAAGTACAAGGCCTACAGTAATCCCAACCATCTGCTGGGCTCTGCGAGGAATCAGGACATGTAACATCTAACATTTCTGTGAGGCAGGTTAGTCCAGATTAACTCCTTGAAGTGCACAGCAAGCTTCTCTGCCCAGAGTTACAGAAGAAATGAGCAACATAATAACAGGAAACTACTCAAATCACCTGTATCTCTGTTTTGCCTGTCAGCCAAAGATCATCAATCACAGAAGTCTAATCAATAAAAAGTATTTTATTTTTTATATTACCAACACTTATTGAATGCTAGCAATAAATTCGGCAGTGTTCATATCAAAGGATGATGACAGACTCTTCCCAGGGGAAGCTCTCAATCCGAATCAAGCACAGACTTCCATTTCATTTTTCCGCAATTACATAATTCTAAAGAACTATTGTAGATTGAAATCCAGCCTGTGACTAACATAAAGTTTTCCACTGTATGTGCCATATTGGTCTTAAATGTGGATAGAGAAACTATGCAGACAAGAAGTGCATTCCAAAGAGCATTCATTTTTATAAATATCTGAGTCTTTAGGTTTGAGAAATTGGCATGGATAAATAATCTCTCCAAGATCCCATACAAAATACTTTAAAGAACACTTAATTATTTCTGGTGAAGAATAAAACCCAATCCTAAAATTTTGGGTGAAATTACCCAAGCACCTGGCTCACTCAGTTCTTGGGACTTGCAAGGTTTAGCGAGGAAGGAGGCAAAGCTGGCTAGTCTGGGGGCTACTCCCCTCAGCCCATTTTACATCTGAAATTGCAATCTTGGTGATCAAGACTCAGGAACACTCCAAATGTGGCTCAGCCAGCAGTTATGCAGACCAGATGGGAGGTTCCATTCCAGTGCCATCATTAGTATATCAACTTCACTTTGGATTTCAAAAGAATGTGGATACATCTCAAACACACAAACACAAGCAGGACTGAGAGAGAAGGAGCAATCATTTCACTGAGAGCCCTTCTTTAAACTCCTAGCTATTGAATCAGGTTGCCTTGACAGGTAGGTAATTTCTTCCTAGCAGAAGAGCAAGAAGAAACAGAGCAAACAGAGCACAGAGATCTATTCTAAGCCCCTTCAGTTTCCTGGAGTTTCCTGGCACTGCCAACCTCCAGCTCACCATCAAGGATGATTAATTTGATTCCTTTCACCTTACTGCTAGGGAAAGACAAGCCAGAGAGGAGAAAAACCTGCCCTGCTCATGAGAAGAGTGGGGCTGACCCAGATGGTTGGTGGAAAGTTAAGATCTGATGAGCAGTTACTGGGCAATCCAAGAGTTTCTCAGCTGTAATGATGACTGAAATGGAGACATACTTCTCCATTTAAAATTTGTCTATTTATCATGGCGTATAAAAGCTTTGGCACTGGAAAAACACTATTTTTTCGTATAAAAAGCCATTCAAATACACTATGGGTTTATGACAGGTGCTGCAGAAACATCAAAAGAAAAACCATCTCTCAAGGGAACATGGGCAGAGTTCTGAAACTGTTTTCAGGAGATTTTATCTGTCATTAAAAAAAAGTAAAATTATTGCCCATAATTGTTCATTGTTTCATCTTCTGGCTATTACCTTTACTTGTGCTTTGACTTCTTGAAGCAGCGTGGTAACATCACATTTCGGTATTAGCGACGACAGAATGGATTGTAATTTTTGCTGGTCCAGGCTTGAGACCAGCAGCTGATCCAAGCTAAAATAAATATAAAAATATAAATAATGGCTTTATATTTCTAGATTGTACAGAGATCTTTCAAGTACACAGTATAATTTGCATTAGAGCAAGCCATGGAATGCCAGGTCATTAACAAGCATAAATCTTGAAAATGGGTAACAAATGGTGTATATTGGAGTAGGGCAATGGGAAGAACAAAAAGACAATTCAGAAGTAATCCTGAAAACCAGTCCCTGTTCTGCTACCCCCTCCCTTCCCAGTGATTTTAGCAAGAGACATTGGTAACAACAAAGCGACAACTACTTTTGAGAACTGTTTCTAGCAGGGCAAGCTCATCTGTCATTGCAGACTGCACTGACAGCACATGCTGGGCAATTGCCCCCGTTGAGGTGGGCAGGAGACAGTATTTGCTATTGCTACATAACCAAAACCCACGAACAATACGGAGGGACACAGAAAAAGAGTTTGACCCTGCTAGCATAACATACTTCACCCCATACTGGAGTGCAGCCACCACCAGACAACAGCTTTGAAAGACAAAGAGCACTAAAAGCTACATCCAAGTTTTTAGTTAAATAGGAACTTGGGTCAAAGCCTTTCCACTGAAATGTGTTTTGGAGCAAGGCCTAAGCAACTGGAAAGTTTTGCCTCAGAAAAGCCTTGCAGGGATGAAGAAGAAAGACTTCAGAAGAAGAGCTCTTTTGCTAATGGAAACAGTAACAGAAAGATCTTAAACTAACCTGACTGACCAGCTTTTTTCTGAACACGTTCCATCTGGAGAGCTGTCACACGTGGTGTCATCCTCTGATGCTGACCCCGGTGTCCCCGAGCTGCTGTTCCAAGGACTGCTCCCTTTCGAGCTCGCTCTGGTCCCGCTCACGAGGTTGGAGAGGGCAAAGGATGTGCTTGGGTTGGCATCGCTCTCTGCGGGCAGCCTGAGCGACTTTCTGGGTGTGATTTCCAGCTCTGTTTTGAAATATCCGCCTTGTGGGTCCCCAGAGAAGCCCTCACTGCATAGCTTGTCCAACTCAGGCATGCTGAGGGCTCTGAGCTCCCGCAGCTTGGAGCGGGACAGCAGCTGCCGGCCGTGAGCCCGGCTCCGACGGACCTGTGACACCGAGGGTGGGGAGGCAGACAGCTCTCCCAAGGTGCTTCCCTTCCCCGATTTACCTTCCCCTTTGCTGCCATTGGTTGAATTCTTTGCTGCGTGCAACAAGTCTACATTCGCGGACGATGTCATCGGCTGTGACGACATCGCTGGAGTACTGTCCTGGCTCAGGCTGCTGCCGTAGGAGCTTAAGCTTCGTCTCAGTGCCCGCGGGGCCTCCGTTGGGCAGGTTGCAGCTACGGCTCCTACCCCGCTGCATGACCTTCTGCCAAAAGGTGTCTTAGAGGCTGAGTGAATATCTATAGCTTTTACAACAGGCCTATCAAAATTTGCCAGATTTTCAAAGGATTTGATTCGCTGTTTCACTGAGAAGGATGAGGTAGGTTCATGTGGCCAATTCAGTTCATAATAGTAGTAATTTCTCCTGAAATTTCTTAGCTTATCAGTGGCAGGATAGCTAATGTCACTGGCTAAGGAGGAGTCCTCAGGCACCTTTTGGACGTTTTTGGAAGGATATGCCTGCTCCTTCCCAATCGGGCCATTCAGAAGATTGAGATGGGCCATCCTTAACATTCCCATCTCGGAATGGGGGGATTTCTCATCTGCACTGTGGCTCTGAGGGCCTTGCACAGCATGAGCTGAAATGTCTGCTGCACTGCAACCATCTTTTGGGTGACTTGATAACTGAGCTGGCATTGAGTAAGTCCTCGTCACAGGTTTTGACAAGCCATAGAGATTTCTATCACCAGTGACATCCATTTTAGAAAAATACTGTGTGGCCTTTGTCTCCTCAGTCAATCGAGGCACTTCTATGTTTGCCTCTTCTGTTTTCTCCATCAGTGGCAGCTGCAGAAATGGCGCTGGTGAAGATGAAGCAGAGGAGGAAGAGGAGGAAGATGAGGAAGAAGAGGACAATCTCACCTCAATGAAAGTGCGTTGAATCTCCTGTCCTTCCAGCTGCTCCTGCTGAACTGGGGGAGACCTCAATGAAAAGGAGTTTCTAGCAGATGTTCCTAGATTTGGCAGATCTAATTGCTTCAGGTTATCATTACTGACGCTCTTGATTGAGTTTGGGCCTGTTCCGGGTTTCTCAGTTCTCCCTCTGACATATTCAACTTTTGGAATCCCCTTGGGGGATGAAGCAGCTTTTGGCTGATTGTCCTTGGCTCTGAAATCCTCTGTCGTAGGGCCCTTATCCTGGCACAGCTTGGGCTGCGTGGAAGATTGCTTTTCCTTTTGCTTTCCCCACGCCTGCTCCTGATCCATTAGCTCCCGATAGCCACCACATTTAATTTCGCTGCTCTCTACTGGGCTGCTGGTGCCATTCAAGATGGGCAGAGGTGATTCTTCAGAAATTACCAAAGATGGCTTATTTTCTAGCTCTGACCTCAGAGTCCTTGAGACTGCTGAAACACCCTTGCCAGGATCTGCGTTTGTAGGTAAGTTGCGGGACGACAGTGCTTTCTTCCCCAGGAGCTTGGGAGACAGCTGTGGAGAAACAGAAGGCCTTTTCTGATCATCCCCATTGACTTTGGTAGAATTCATCCCAGAAGAGTCTGAATTTGTCTTTGTTTTGCTTTTGATAGTGAACCCTTTCAGCTTTGGTCCTGCTTTGGCCTTCTGGTTATGTAAAAGGGTTTCCATTATAGTTTTTTGTGCTGTTTGTGCCTTAGACTCCTGACAGGATTTTTTCTGTGAGGATGGGCTGTGCGGTATTGCAGCTCCTTTGCAGTGATTTGTGCCCGAGCTTTGGGCTTTTGCATTTGAAATTCGCCCTGAAGTCACAGAATTAATTTTCTCATTTTTCCCTGGTAAATCATTGTTTACATTAACCTTTGGATCTTTAGATCTAGTGGGAAAGGGAGACCTGAGTGATATTGCTCTTTGTGACGATGCGATGCCATGATTGCTCTCAGTTTTAGACAAGTTGGACGAACTGTTATTTTCTTTCTTTGCTAAGCAATAACTAATGGTGTGATTGCAGTCATCAACCACTGTTTCACTTTCAAATTTCGATCTCTGTTCATCATATCCTTCCTTCTCCAAGGAGTTGCTCTCCAGGGCACTGACACTTCCAGCAGAGCAACAGTTTATATTTTTGCAGTGCAGAGATCCTTCCTCTTCAAGGGATTCACAGCATTTCATTTGTACACCACTGCTTCCCAAGCCCATCAGTTCTTCTGCACTTAAGGCACAATTGTTACGCAAAGAGTAAACTTCAGGGTTACCTACTGAATTTTTTATGGTGTCTTTATCGGGTAGGTAAACTGAGGAAGCAGAACAGAGGGATGCAGAGGAGATACCTAAACACTGTGAGGGACATGGCGTGGGGCCACTCTGGTCTTCCAGGTTTAGTTTGTTAATGCTCGTCTCCAGCAACCTACACATTGCGCAGTCCTCAGTCTGCAAAACTTTGCTGTTGTGAGGCTCTGGAGGGGGCAGAGGGGATAAATTTGTCGCAGATGGGAGATGCTGCTCCTGAGCAGGCTTTTGCAGCTCATCATTCATGCAACAAATCTCAATTTGCTCCTCATCTGACTCTGCTATAGCGCATCCTGCAGAGCCATTAGCAGCAGCATAGGGCAGGAGCAACATGTCACTAGCAGTATCCAAGGCTTCTGTGACAGACTCTGTGTCTGAGTGAGAATCCTCTGCGGCCCCATACATAGACTTTGGAAATGAATCACTTCTCTTACCTTCTAGAGAATTTGCTGCAGGCAACTCATCCTCACTTCGACTGCTGAAATTCCTAGAATAGTTATTTAAAGAGTTTTTATTCACAGTAAAAAGTTTGCCTGGGCTAATGGAGTCCAATGCAGCCAACCCCAGAACCCCTTCTGCATTAGCTGCACAGTTCATGTTTTTTTCCAGCTGTTCCTCCTTTGCTGGCTGTGGCTCATTGCTGGGACAGCCTTCATCAGTCCCACAGCAGCACAGCGTGGTGTACTCCTCTCGGAAGGGACTTTCTGCTCGTGATGGGGTCCGTGAAACTCTGCCCTCTGGGGTGCTCATCTGGCCCAGTAGGTCATCAATATTGGTGATGGGGATTGCAGCACTGTCCTCAGCGTGGCTGCTTTGCACATCTTTGCTCCTGGCATGAGGTGGCAGTATCGGTCTCTCCACGGCGCAGCTCGGACCATCGCTCTGCAGACTGGCTCCTTCTTGCTTCCCACAACTCTTCTCTTCAGTCAGAAGGAGGTTTCTGGGATCAGTCTGATTTTGACCATCTAGCCCTGGAATCAGGGTGAAGTTTGAAAATCTGCTGACAGCTGCATCAGGATTAAAAAAAAAAAAAAAAGATATAAAATCGTATCAGATATGGAAAGTGAGATACAAAACACCAGGTTTTATTACAAAAACAGACCCCCACATACTCAGCCTTGATGTTTTCCTTTTGCCCTGCACTCCGCCTCTTCTGTAATTATGTTTACAACAACTCCAATTAATCATAGCCCTGTGTATTTGAGTGGCACACAGGAGGGAGCAATCTATTTTGGTTAGGTTGCCACAATCTGTTTAACTCTCCTCTTTGAAATATAAACAGCAAAGCAGCCAGCTACCGAAGTAACAATACGCAGTAAAGACAGGCTGGGCAGTATCATTTCCCTTGAATTTTTTGATCAAAGATGCCTGCACTGAGGACTCAAAGCCCTGGCAGCGCAACCAAAGGTAAGCAGATAGGAGAGTGATGAGCTGGCCTCAACTCTGATCCTCTAGGCACTTCTGCAGGTGTTTAATGTGACAAACATAGGTGATGTAATGCCCACGTAAGGGCTGTGCATTAAGCACCAGGGCTTTACAGGATTTCTGGCACAGAGCTTTCCTCATTTCCAGTACACATTTAACCCAATCCTAGGCAACCTAGTGATCTCCCTATCACCACTGCACTCAAAAACATTCCAACTCACTCTTTTTTCCAGCATCTTTTCTTTTGATTCCCACCAGTTCACCCCAAACATCTGTTTGCATCTTTCTAGCCGCTGAAGTATTGCCTTGCTTTCAGCAGGCTGAATCACACATCGGAGACCCTCATCTCTGCCATGGCAAAAGGAGAGCAAAGCAGGAAAGGCGCCTGACAAAGCACTGCCAACCCGAACCCACCCTAGTGCTGCAAAAACCACAGAAATCTAAGGAAATTAGAACAGGAATTCCTTAAAAAACAACTGGAATTGATGCATCTGGAAGCAATTTTGGCTCCCAGGTATTAATAGGTACACAAAGAAGACCATAAGCTGGAAGGAAGCAAAATATTATGTTCTTTCTGAATTTGAAAACCACGCTCTTTTTCAAACACTCATTTCACACCACATAATTTGTATAGTCTGTCGATACAAATAATATTGCTGTAGCAGCAAAGATCAACCTCAGCGAGAAACGAAACAGACACTCATGTTCCAATTTAAACTAGTTTTCTTTTTTAATATGTAAAACATGAAAACATTTTGATTAGATTCCAGTTCTTATTTCAGCTTTTCTGCTTCTCCTTTTCGCACATTAGACAATTTTGACCCAGGAAAGGAAAAGAAGAATTTTATTATCTATTGTACGTTCATAAAAACACAGCTTAGGCTTCACCTTTTAAAAGAGACAGACGTGATTTTAAAGGGTAAAACATTTACTGAACAAGAATAGCATAGAATTGGCTATCAATGCATCACTGCTGCAGAGTTAACTCCAGGTCTGCATGAGATAACTCAGACCTGTGCACATGCTGGCAGCAGGGACGTACTTACTATAAACGGGAGCTTTGAGCATGTAACACAGGATCAGGTTTCCATCCCTCACCATGGTGCTAGGGATGGGAAGCCTGAGGCCTGGTACAGCGATGAGGCACTTGGCCTAACTCACCAACACAGTCACTGGTACTCAAAGTAAATGGTATGAAAGCAAACTTCCTCTTACCTGGCGCTGTTTTTTGGATCTCCAGGGTTACAGATGTGGGAAGACACTGCATGAGCAAGCAGATTTCCTCGTAAGTCATCTTATTAACAGGGATACTGTTGATAGTGGTAATCTCGTCTCCCACAACCATCTTGCCCATTGATCCCTGGTGCAATGACAAATACAATAAAACTGTGAGTGTGTCTCAGAAACATTCGCACTGGAGCAAAGAGTGCAGGGAAGTGATTAACGGTGTAGGAGTGACACCTCCTACTTCACATCACTGCAAAGCACAGGTAATACTGCTGGATTTGCCAACACATAAGTAAAGAGCTGACTGTGCTTTGACAGGAGAGAAATTCACGATCAAACTCAAACTGGAAGGTCAAAAGAGATGCTGGTTTTCCAGAGAGAATGATGGGGGGATGGAGGACATAGTGCCTTCATTTAAAGGAATTTGGCTGGATTAGACATAGTTTCTTTGGGATTCCTTGTAGGAGCACCACCTGCCATTTTTGCATTTCACATATGAATCACATTGCTCATCATTATCTCCTACCGGACCAACTGGACTCTCACAAATGACTATAAAACTGACAAGAACCGAGCTCTTGAAGCTAAATCTATATCTCAACATTGCAGATTAAATCACAGGAAGGGGCAAAACCAGCACCTACCACCCCAACTCTCACAGCCCTATCCAAACTATCTCCTCTGCACCCCTCTATGTGCGGCACAAATGTTGCATCCATCTTTGTGCACCAGAATATCCTGTACGTGCACAGTGGGGTCAAGGTCAGCAATCCTGCATCCAGCATGAAGCAAGTATCCTCACTGCAACTTGCAGTGTGAGAGGGGCAGAGGAGCAATATCCTCCTGGCACCCAGGCAAACCTTGCCCGCTGCTGGACCTCCAGGCATGCGGTTCATAGAATATAGGAATATGCACAGATGAAATAATGAACCAGGATTTAAAGCACAGACATTCTGTGTTGCAACATAGCTTGTCTCCTAATGAGCATTTTTGCCTTTTTTTTACACTTTTTCTTCTTATTTGTTCCTAGTAAAAAGGTAGAAAATAAAAGTGCAGCAGACCCCTAAACTGTAACTCTTAATGTGTATGAATCTATACTAGCATATTTGGCTCCTGACTTCCCAGTTTTCAATTAGCAAGGGTGCACTTCTGAATGGAAAACTCTAGCAGTAGTTTTAGAACAACCTGGGGTGAGACATTGCTCTGGAGGAGACAAACTCCGTTGGGCAGCAGAATCTCCTTTGTACTTAATCTCACAGATCACCTGCTTAGTAATGATAATCCCTGCAAGGCAACAGCAAAGCAAGGCAAATGGAGCAGCTCCAAATTTACCCTTTCAGCCGCTCCGCCCGGACGTAGCCCTGTGACGACCACCTTTAAGGGCATGGCCTGGATTTCCAGATCCAGGCCGAAAGACTCGTGCTCACTGCGAACCAAGGTGACTGTTTCACCCTGGCCCTGCCCAGCGCTGTTGGGCACTTCAGTCTTTTTGCTGTGGGGCAGCGTCCTTGCAATGGGTTTGCTGTAGGAGCCATGCTCCTCCATCTTCTGCCTCTGAAGGCTTCGGCACTCGGTGCTCATCATGCTCTTCACTCTTGTGACAGCTCGGTGCTCCAGTTTTGGAGATCTCTTGGATTCAAGCTGTGCTTCCCGGAGCTCCCTCAAACTCAGGTTGCCAAGACGAACTTCAGGCACACTTGAGTAATCGAATGCTATGATTGGGAAGAAAGAAGAGTCTACTTGCTCCGCTGCACGGTCAGCAGCCCCCACAGAGTGGCTGTAGTTGGGGGAAGATGTCTCCCTGCCAATGTGTCTATGTGATTCATCATCTTGGCTATCATCATCGATTTCTATGGATGAGCTTGTAATGACAATGCCAGCGTCCCCCTGGCTTTTGGCCCTCTGGCTTCTTTGCGAGTGGGGGCCTTCGTCATCATCGCTAACGTCACCATCATAGAAAACGACTCTTCGCTGCCGATGGAAGGGGCTGCGGGCAGACTTAGGGCTATCGCTGAGGATGCCAGGCCGGACACACTCCCCGTGCTTGTTGTGAACGCCAGGTGACCTCCCGTTGCCTGGAGAAGCCAACCCATTTGCTCTTGCCACTCCTGCTTCTCTGGCAGCTAGAAAAACAAAAGCATTACATCTTAATTGTATTTATTTGTGATTTTTAATACCATGCATCCCACTGTGGCAGAAGACATGTGTCTTTGTTTGCAAAAGCAGCATTACCTCCCCCCGTAAAGCAGAGTAAAAAGTAGGTTTTTCATGTCCTCTCTCTCCCCCCGTAAAGCAGAGTAAAAAGTAGGTTTTTCATGTCCTCTCTCTAGGTTGTAACTACAGTACAGAGCAAGAGAGATGACAGACGGCTCCACAATTTATGGATTCTTCCTGAAATCAGCTCATGGTACATCTGGTTTTGTTTTCAGCCCATTTCTATATTCTGACTATGAGTCAAAGAAGAAAGGGATGCACATACACATGTGTATATTACTTTAAACAACTGTTTTTTTTTTTCAAATCTTCAAATTCATGCACAGGATTATCTGAATCAACTTTGAGTGAGAAATGCTCTCATGAATAAAAACACAAGTACACAGTAATCGGTTTCAAATTAAAGACTAATTAGTCTAAGAATCCTTTTCACAGCCTTCCTAAAAAAAGACAACAGATTATTTTCTAGAAAGTTTTTAAAATAAAAATGCTTTTGAGTATTGAATAATGAATTTGCAGAAAAAAATAAGTGGTAGACAAAGATATTACTTGAGAAACACAGAAAAGGGAGAACAAATATAACAATATAACACCACTTAAATCTGAAAGCAAGTGCCGGTTGGTAATGAAAATGTAAGACTCATTCAGTCAAGTGCTATAGAGAGGAAGACACGCAGGCAAAATATCTGAGGTCAAATTTAACATTTGGTTGTTTTTACACTACTGCATGTGGCATTGCAAAGCTGCGTATTTGAGGCTGCTAAGAGTATTTGCACTTAAATGTAATCAAGCAGATGACCACCAGCCATCTACGAGAGCCTGTAATGTTGTCAATTTAGTTACAGCCAGAGCAACCAAAAAAGAGCATACTCATGTAATCAGAGCAGCAATTTGCACAAAATACCATGGAAACAGGCCTTTACAGGCCAGTGTCTGGGCCTGTTGTCAATGCTGCCCATTTTCTCAAACTTCATATGAGCAGCCCGGGTCTGCGCTATGTGGGCAGATCTGGTCCTACCAGCACTGGAATCATGGGGTCTTTTCAATAGAGCAATGCAGAGCTCAGTGCCCACCCCCAGCCCAGAGAAATAACCGTCCGGCCAGATTTCTGTTGCTCTCTCTGGTTACCGGGAGGGAGGGTGCTGTCGTCCAATAAACTGTTCCTGTTCTTCTGGCTGAGCTGCTCTTCATCGCAGGAGCTGGTGACAGACTCGGAGAAGGGCAGCTGGCTTGGGCTGTCATGCGAGAAGTACTGGGAAAGTTCTGCCTCCGAACTGACGGATCCCTGCTGAAAGTAAGTGCGACTGATGACATCTGTGCAACTCCCATAAATGCTCATGGGCACTAATAACCCTGCTCACATCACCCTGGTCACAGAACTGAGTTTAACAACAATTTTAAAAGTAGAAGAATTGATGACGTACTAATGGCCAAAGTGTGAAAAGTTTGCTGAGGTGCAGCATATGAATACTTTTTTAGATAATAGAACACTATTTTTTTCACAATTTCCCCTACAAGCAAGGGATGAAACCATTCACTTCCATAATTGTCTTTGTGTATCTTATTCCCTGAGAGAGGATTTCTGCTTCTGGACACATCTCGTATAGCTTCTTTGGCTTTTGCAGGAAAACCGAGACATTTCCCCCACAATGGCTCTGGGCAGAGACCAAACCCTCAACCTCCCTTCAAGGCTTGATCTCTTCTGTCACCTTTGGTCTCTGCTGTCATCTTCTGCCTCAATTCTGCCCTGTCATCAGGATTCAAATATGAGGCTTAAGCATCAAACCCCTTTATGGAGCACCCGTGACAAGAAGGCAGCACAGAGTTTTGGTTTTGAATCAAGTTTAGTCCTTGGGTAAGAGCTGAATTTGAAGCAGAGCTGTTTTTATTGCATTTAAGTCTTTTACCCGGCTTGATGGCTCCAAGAAGCGTTTCATAGTCCAGCTGAGGGCAGATGAGGTCTCTCCTTGTTTGGCTTTCGCACTAGGTGAGGGGTTTTTCTGTGCAGCTCCTGTTAAAACAGCGCATTTAGAGGTCAGAAGTTATAGCAATGGTCCACATACCCAAACAAGCTCCTTATTCACCATTTGAGCTGGGTGCTGCAATTATTATCACCTGTTATCCCAACTGTTAAGATAAAGTGAGATTTATTTTACATGTCACAACCTCTTCCTCAGATCAGGCAAAATGTTATTTCAGAAACCCATTGCATCAGTCAAGCATAAGACACAGCTACAAAGAGCAGGCAAGCTGAAGAGTTTCCCTCACCCATTGGACCACATTACTCATGAGGTACAACTGCAGAAGACATATTAATTGCCAAGGGCAAGGTACACTGCATAAAAATCCTAGCTGTCACTGATGTATAGAGGACAATTACAAATCTGATATCTTAAAATCTTAAAAATCACCTCACAGGTCATTCTGTCATTACAAAGAGCTGCTTTGATCTGTAAGATTTCAGAAAATGCTAAGGCTGAGTTCAAAATTATCAGGCACAAAATTATCTGGCTGTGCCAGAGCACAGCATTTTGACATGGCCTCCATGATTGAGATGGAATTAAAACATACAGTCCAGTATGTTACAGCTGGACTTTCTTCAAATGAATACCCCAGTACTTTTATTTTCTGGGTCATTTATAAGGAGAAATGTACATGATGGATGCAGTTGACTCCTCCTGCCCTAGGAGGACATTCTCCTTCAAAGAAATCCCAGAGAGAAGACAGAGAAACCTCTGTAGGCACCCCACTTTTCAGATCATGGCAGTTTGCCTAGAGAAATCCAAATGAAATGATCTGAGCTACAGAGCTGATTCATGTGAAACAGAATGCTTGTGCTGAAAGTTTTACACTGAGCAGAGCAATCTACCAAACTTCTCAGTTTGAGGGTCCTTAAAATACTGTTAATGAGAAACCCACAAACACGTCCTTAAACCTTTGCGCATTTGGGAAAGGACAAATATTAGGAGAAACCGTGAGAGCAGCTCATACCTGTGACATGAGAGGAGCTGTCCTTGCTCTCTCGATGAGTAGTACGTGCTATTGCTTCATCCATTTCCTGCTCAGAAACCTGAGGTTTAGGAGAAGACAGGAGATCAACACTGAATAGTAGGAGTGGAGAGGAGAGTCTCACCACTACAAGTACGTGACTCATTTCAGACATGCTCCTAAACCTCAGCAAAGAGGAAATAGTCTTCTTTTGGACTGGTGTCCCTGCTTGTGCAGAGGAGTTGGACTAGATGATCTCTAGAGCTCCCTTCCAACCTCAACCATTCCGTGATTCTGTGATAGCTGAGTGCTCCTAAGTTCTGGCCTGTGACTCAGACCCCCTCTTTACTGTTCCTCTGCAGAAACTGGGAAGGAGAAAGCAGCTGAATTCACACAGACATCATCCAAATGTCACAGTACGTAAACAAATAAAACTGCATCAGGCTTGAAGAAATCAAATGAAGCCATTACAGCACATTCTTAACTCGATTAAACACCGTACATTGATTTATTGTGAAATATTACGTTAAAGTAGATAAAGGCTGCTTTGTATAGCCTACGTCAGCAACAGAAGACATTCAGTACTTAAAGAACCTACCGGAAGGAAGCCAGACTTCCTGAGATATTAGCTACCTTTTTAATTTTCATTTCTCCTCGCTTAAACAAACTAAATCAGCAGTCTATAGTTAATGTTTTCTCTGAGTTAAGAATAAATATTGGTCTACAATACTTGAAATCTGCTAATTATGTCCTGCATTACTGCAGTGCACTTACTTAATCCTTACTACTAGAAAACTCCACACAATTTCAGAAGAGAAACATCTAGTCTGCGGGAGTATGTATTTAAAAACAGAAAGTAAGGTAATTCTGTCTAAAGTAATTTCTATATACACTGCTTTACATTAATTAAAATTCAGCATAAAGAGAGATGAGAAACCTGAATCTTTCTGAACCATGAAGATTTGAAAGATTCCTAAGCAAACTCAGCAGTTTCAACATACTTTAAATGTCACATTCACTCAGAATAACAAGAAGAAAGAAAATTTTGTGGTATTTCTCTTGGAAGCACATGAAAATACCTAATTGAATATATTCAGCACCAGAACGTACCGTGGACCTTTTGTGTCATGAAATGGGAGATTAAGTATAAAAATGTCTAAAACAACACAGAAATCTGTAGAAACCTCTCTCTGTTTTCCACTTGTGGCATGACCTTACAGGAAACACCAAGGCTCCCGGTTCCTGGGGCATTCCATGCCTCCTCCAAGGACTGGAATCAAGCACATTCCTGCAGTGTGTGCTCCAGGACCTCTGCACCAGCCTCGGTGCACATGTTGTCCTGAGCATCAAAAGAGGCATGGGGCAGATGGCAGCATGATGGAGAGGATGGAAGTGCAGCCCGTTCCACTCACACATTTGGATGGTCTCCCCATCCAAATCCCACTCCCCGCATATGATTTACCAGGGCAAGTAACTACCTCAGCTACAAACCCAAATCTTACCCCTTCCATGCTCAGATCTTCAACCAACAGAGCTGGGACCTCTTCTTTTTTTTTTTTTTTTTTTTGCATCACAAAACTTTGTAGCAATGATAGCAAAGTCTGAGCTATAAGCAATAATTTGCTTATTGTTGTATATTTGACTTAGCAGAAAATACACAATTAATTATAAAATAAATGCACGCCTAGAACTCTGGTTTATTCTTAAGGCATCTATTTGTTGTCAGAACTTCAAAAGTCAGAGCTCTCTGGACTCCCAAATGCAAATATTTTTACAGCTTCATTGCTTTTTAAACAGGAAGGCTTTGTACATGCATGAAATTCTTTGAAATATTGAAATAAAAGAAGTTATTATTCCCTAAAGATTGGTTAAATGGGTTTGATCTTCTATCACCACTAAAAAACACTTGAAAATAATCACTCACTTTGTAAACACAGGCTTATTTCTTATTTTCCAATTGCCCTTGTACAGATTTCTCGGTAGCAGTACATTCCAGATTTTACTTTTTTAAAAACATTATTCGTATTACTTTACTATAGTTGATCAGTTCAATCTGTTGATGTTTGTATCTGGCCCAAATTATATTCTACTGAAACACACACTAACTACAACACAGATTTAAGGAGGAAGAGGCCATATGCAGTATTTGCATTGCAGCTTGGCCCAAGTATGAAGAATGACGGAAGCACTTCACCCAAGCAGTTCCAGGATAAATGCATTTGATCATTGAGTTACTAAGTGAAAAGCAACAAAGAAGCTCTAACATCACTACAACTTATAAACTGGAACGTATCACTACAATCCTCTAGCCTGACTTTTTGTGTCAGAGAGAGAAAATTCTAAAATTCTTCACTTGCTGCTTTTTGGACAGCAAGTTGCAAACTATGAGATGAGATGAAAGCCCCAGGCAGCTACCTGAACATGTTTCCTCCTCACCTTTGGATTAGGATGCCGACTAATAATCAGGCTGACGGGCCCCGGGCCACACTCGCTCAGGATGGCATAAGCTTCGCTCAGTGCTGCGTGCCGCAGACTCACCGAGTCTGCCTCCAGGATCTGATCCCCACGGCTGCAGGCAGAGACAGAGACAGTTAATCACACTGCCTTATCCAGAAACACTTGTGCTCTTAACTGCTAGCCGAGCTTTTTCAAGGATACATGTAGCCGGGGAGGATCTGGCTTGCAAAGTCACCAGTGGTGCTCTTGCTCCCAGTATCAGGGACAGTTTGAGGGGCCTGTTGAACTTAAGGAGGAGGGAAGTCCAGGGTTCCTTTCTGTACTTACTGTCAGTGCTACAAACCTTAGTAAATCAACAAAAAATTGGGTTGCATTCAGATTAGGGTGAAAGTAAACTCTAATTCCAGTTCTGTATCCTGATACTTGTTGATCACAGGAAAAAAGAAAAAAAGACTTGGTATGGGCTGTTCCTTGCCATAAGACTGAACAACTTAAGGCAGACACCAATAAGAAGTTCACAACTTAGATATGAATTTACAAAATGATTCTAGAAAAAAACACTGGGTGAGATAAACTTCTATTTACTTCAGATTAAAGTACAGAACACATTTAGAAAATAAAAAACACTCATCTGAGAGGGAAGGATAAATTGTTTTGCTTTGTTTTTTTCCAATTTTTTAAGTCTTGATCATTCGTTCCAGACATCTGGAACTATTCAAAAGAAAAGATTATCAAACAGGGATATCATTAAAGCATTCCCTGTAATTACTAAGACATTTACTTTAAATAGACATTTTCAAACAATCCACTGATGCTGATTTATGCTGGATTAGCTCTGACAATGCAAATGAAATCAAACTAAGTCCCTGCGCCAAAGGCAAAATGGCAATTACATATGGCAGGTTTCAGCTGCCCATATTCTGCTACAGGCAGATATCAAAGGTGATCAACTGCTGTGCACCCATGCCACTGCTTTGCCTATCCCTCCTATTAGAAACTATGAAAACAGAATCACTTAGACAAGCACTGGATTGAAAGGGGGAGCGCAGATACAGAAGAGCTGGGCTCAAACCCTCCTGGTTTCAGAAAGCCTGTATCTGATTAATGAGGCTTTCCAAATCAAAACCATCCTCTTCGTTTTGGCCTACCAAACCATAAACTACTAATGGGACAACAGGAGCAATTTCTCAAAGAAGTAAGCTAGAAAACTGGGAAGCAT
Organism: Crypturellus soui; assembly: GCA_032275445.1. NCBI lineage: Eukaryota > Metazoa > Chordata > Aves > Tinamiformes > Tinamidae > Crypturellus > Crypturellus soui. The sequence goes on from JAUBNY010000700.1 coordinate 510,175, forward strand.
GCCTGGATATAATCAGTCACATAACCTAATAAATGACACAGCTGTTACACACAGCCAGTAATGCAAACTCTTCCAAAAGGGCTTACAAGAAAACAAGTTGGTATTAAAGTACTCTCTTCTCCAGGTGTTCCTATTTGGTAGAAACTTAAAAGAGTTTGGGCAGGGATACAACCATCAAATCAGCTTATTCCCCTGTTCTAAAACTCACCTCGCTCTATCCCAAGGGCCATTGCACGAGCAGGGGATTGAGAGCTCTGCCTCTCTGCCAGTGAGCGCAGGGAAACAAGGCTGCTTCAGAGCCCCAGCTTGATGCGGTTCCTGCAGCCTTGCTGCCTTGAATGCAGCCCCTCTCTCTCCAAGCCTCCCCAAGCATTTATGCAGGGATGCAGAAAAGAGGAAGGCCTTGGAGAATTTCCAACAGGGAGTTTTAAAAAATGAGGACACCAGGAAAGGAACAGAAAATAACTCTCTGTCACTTAATGCAATGTGAAGCACAAGGGAATCCTGGGAGCGATTCCCCTTTCTTTTACAGTTCCTTACAACCACTGCAGGTTCCCAGTGGAGTGCACAGGACGGACAGGCTGACCAGTCATACTTCTTGCAGACAGGTAGGGCAGAAAAGCTCTGCTGCAGCCATGGGCACAGCGTACTGCAAGAAACTGCCCCCCTTTAAGAATTTCAGGTTACTGAGCTTTTAAGAGAGCCCGGCAAGCATCCTGCCAATTTGGGATCTCTGGCTGCAGCTCTGATAAAAATTGATAAAGCTGCTTTTCTGTCCTTTCCCCCTTCTTAAAGGGTGCTATTAGGCTCAGTTTTCTATGTAGAGAACAAAAAGAAAAATCTTTATGATTATGCTGCTCCCAATTCACAGAATATCTTTTTGGTATTAAATACCACTTAGGAATGTCTTTATTTAAATATTTTATTTCTAGTGAACACTTATAGTCCCCTCCTTTCTACATCAACTGATTAGTGAAAACAAGATCTCAATCCATTTTACTGTTAAACTATTCCAGCATGATTTTGCTTTAACTAACCTTAATCTGCCATCCATTTTAGCCACTGATCCCGGGGCCAGGCTGTGAATGTATATCCCCGGAGAACTATTTTCCAGCGTGAGACAACAGGCACCAATGCCTAGCCCAACCCCTGGCTCTGTGAAAAACAAAAAGTACAAAGGAAAGTACTGTTGAGTCCTGCAGATTGTAATCACACTGGACACACAAGTGTTTGTGTTCCCATATTACATCTGACACCAAGAATCACTTATTGTTTCAGTGCTGGCCTTAGGTGCAGGCATGCAGGAAGCCCAAGACCTAGAGTGGCAATCAGAATTGAAAATATCTGATCTTGACTCTTTTCTGAGCTCCATCATTGAGACGGCTAAGTCTACTCATGGCAAATTTTCAAAGTAACTTGGGAGCTGCCTGGAACTAGAAATGTCACAGAAGGCTTGATCGATCAGCACTGAGAGACAGAGGAATAGGAAAGCAATAAAATAAAGATGTTTTTAAAATTATTTCAGAAAATGTGAGAAGACACCACCAACTTTTATACTCTCTTTTGTTAAATCCACTTGGCATCCTTCAGCAATGAGAGCTGAAGAAAGGTAACATCATCTATGGTTTAATAATTTCCCCTGTTCTTTTTCACTTCTGCCTTCCTGAAAGGCAGGGTACCCAAAATAGGAATTACTGGATTTCTGATCTTTTTTGTCAAAATTTTTAGTCCAGCCTCTGAAGTCATCCCTCAAGCCTTTAAGATATATATACATCCCACTACATATAGTGCATGCTCCAAGTTTAGCCATGACGACTATTATTGTTAAGGAGAGAAGGTCTCATGAAGAAGTTCAGATAACTCCTCCTGAATGCCCTGCATGGTTTAGCTGCCTTCAGGGCTTCAGGGCTTTACTGCCCTCAGGGCTTTATCCATGTCCTTTACTAGCGGGACACAGATCATTTGGTCTGCAGAGAGGCTAAGTCATGTTTGGGCTGGCACCTTGCAGGCAATCCTTTCAGCAGCATGGACTCTGCTATGAATAAGAAGGAGCTTCCTCTTGACTCTGGAAGCAGCAAAACATAAAAGGGGCACCTCTCCAAAGGGCTCTGCATTACAGCATGTTTCTGATTTTTTTTTTTTTTTGCACAGTCCTGTGGTTCACAGAGGGCTCTCCAAGACCAAAATGACATGGCTAAGTGCCCTGGGCATCACAACCATTAGCATATTCCCAGAAACTCCCCCAACAAACAGCTGCATTCTTGGAGGGCAATTCAGTGAACTTCACCTTTATTGAGTGTCACATCCATGACGATCCGATCCTTGGGGCCAGGGCCTTTGCGACTGCAGGAGGAGCCGTCCATGTCATCGGAGCCAGGGACCGGGGTGCCTCCACTGGCGCTGGAGCTGGGAGAGCTGGAGCGGCTCAGCAAGGTGGGAGTCACACAGGGCGTGAGACTGGGGCTGCGCAGCCTCGTGCGCACAGTGAGGGTCACCACTCCTTTCTTGAGTTGCTAGAGAGACATTAGAAAAATCACTAAATCAGGTACAGCCAGACGTCAACATTACCAGTACAATAAATTGTAACAGCAAAAAAATAAAACTGAAGGTGTTGAATGGCACTGAATGAAGCACGGACGTCTCTCTCACTACATCTGTGGTTGTTACCTTAAACCTTTGAATGGCTTCCTGGTGGGTTAGCCCTTGCAAAGATTCTCCATTAACTTCTAGTACTTCATCCCCTGGAAATCAGATACAAAAATGAACTCAACAATATACAAAGTACAGAGATGTAGCAAAACTTTTCATAAATAAAGCAACCTGCTACCAAGTGAACTCTAATTTACTGCTCAATAAAAAGCCTCTTACTATTTTAAGTTTATTTTTATTTGTCCTAATTGCTTTACAAGTTAATAGAGTGATGCATAATAGATAGCAGAGTAAAGCCTGTTCTTCTGCAGGGATCCTGAGCACTCTCATAATAACAGATTGGAAACACTCCAGATTTTAACAGCAGCCTGAAAAAGAGATACTCATAACATGAGGTCCAAGGGGACCCACAAAACTCCCTTTCTTTGGTGAGTATCAATAACAGAAATAAGAATTTAAGTGAAATACCACAGCATATCAAAAAAGCAAATGTGCTCCACTTACTGAGCATGTGCAACAAGAAAAGCAAGTGACCTGCAAGCTAACAAGAAAAGCAAGTCACCTGCAGGCTGTGATAGCTCTCCTCATCCTAGTGAACAAGCACCACCACATGCCTGCCCACCTATTCAGGCTTCCAGACTCTGGGTCTTGCCACTTACACCCAGCAGTGTTGATCTTATTTTTTTATTAAAAGGAGGAGAAAGTGAGCAGGATCCAGACCTGCTTTCTGTAGTTTTATATACGCTTACATCTGTGCACAATTAGATAGACCAATCTCATCAGCCAAGTTTTCCTTCCCCTCCTCTCCTTACTTAGTCGCAGTTAAAAAAAAAAAAAAAAGAATATGTGAGCTCTGAATATCCTGTGAGGACTTGGTGGGTTTGTGGGACAGCTGCTACTTGTTGGCTTCCCACGGTCAGCGCAAGTGATCCTGCCTTTTTCTGTCAGGAAGTTTGCGAGTTGACACCAAAACCAGCCTCAAATGCAACAAGTGTGATGAGATGTAAAGAAGGAAATGATGATATGAGGAGAGAAGTAACACAGGAGCAGCTTTCTGTGAAAGAGAACAACTCAGCTCCTGCAGAAGAGCTGTAAATCACTGCTCTGCATTCATGATCACTTTGAACTTTTAAGCATGTAAGAGTCTGCCTGGCATAGGAGCACTCAGATCAGTGTCCCAACACACACAAAGAAGCCAATACATCCAGCTCAGAGTTCAAGACCAGAAAAGCAGTATAAATAAATAAATAAATAAAAATCAGGCCATACCTGCTTCTCTCAACAGCTGTGTTATCTTATGACAATACTATCCTTCCCTTTTGCTTTGTCTGGTTGTGACCTTTACTTGTTTTTCACATCTAAATCATCCTGCAAAGCTCTAAGACAGGCTTCAAAGAGGCTCAGAGAGGCCCAGAAATGCCCAGCCGCCCTTCTGCATAACCTCTTTCTGGACAAGCACTTCTAGGCCAGATGCTGGCTGGACAGAAATGTTTCACTGTTACCAATGTCCCACCCTAAACAAAGAAGTGGAACTTAGGGCTTGGTCAAATAAAGTTCACCGAAGATAAAGAAAAAAAACTTCATGCAGTATCTTTTCCTTCTCAAAATGCATCACAATCAAGTTGACTGCTATGATCAGCCTTTCCCAGGACAGTCGCCTGGAGGGAGCCAGGTGCCTAACTAAAGCAGTATTTGATTTCTTCTGTTGGACTGAAAGAGTATCCTACTGGGGTCCTTCAGATGCAGCTGACTTCTTCTACTATACCTTCTTTAAGTCTTCCATCAGCAGCAGCTGCTCCACTGGGGAATATAGTCTTCACAAAAATCCCCATGCGTCCACGAGCAGAATCCTGACCTCCCACAATGCTGAATCCAAGCCCCTGCAGAAAAAGAGAAAGAGATGGCAGTTTATTCCATTATCATCTGTCTGAGAAAGACTATCTGATAACGTACCAGAACAAAAGAAAGATGAAAATGTAATAGCTTCCTGGGAACCACATCGAAATCTCATCTGCTGATTGCATCTCCTGATTTACTTTCCCCCCACAGGGAAAGTTCCCCCCCTAAAAAGTACCAGCGGGCATGTTAAATTAAAATGAGGCAACGAGTGATATCTGAAGTTATTTTTGCAGAGCATCGCATCAGTGCTTCTGTATTGTCCAAATACACTTTTAAAAACTATAATGTGTTGTCCCTAAATTGACAGACAGTGGATTCCCATCCCTGAGATCTATATCCAGGATTAACTCTGGTGTCACAGACCCTGCGTTTCCTCGGGAAAAAGAAAAGCTTAAGAACATGACATAAGGTCAGTGCTATAATGTCAGGAATGTAGCTATAAGAGCTGGCGTGGTGGGGGTTGTCATGCACATATACATTTTTAATTATTATGGAGACATGTACAACATTGTATTTAAATCAATCTTGATCACTCTATTCCCCAGGGCTCCATCTGTTAGTTCCTGCCCTGGTTGGCTGGGGGACCATCTCAAGAAGCTCATCAGGGAACGAAGGAGCAGAACAAACCTCTCCCTCTTCTGCAGTTATTTCCCAGCCAAATTGCTTCCTTGATCCATTCCTCTACATTTCTCCTCTTGTCACCCCTGCAAGCATATCTTACATACTAAAGAGCAAAGTCACCAGCTGGGTGGACAAGGGAAGTGAGAAACTGCTGAGCTTCAGTGATCTGAAGCAATGGTTGTTATTGGAGCCTCAGGCAGCTGCTGGCTGAGGTGAGTTGGCCGAGCAGGCACTAACATTGTGTTTACAACCTGGGATGACACACTTGTGTTCCTCGGAACAGAAGGCAGACAACTGTTTATTATGGATCGTTATGAGCCTTTAGTAATTTGATAAGCTGTTACTGATTTCTGGGTAGGAGGGATCGCAGCTTCACCTTGCAACCCAAAATAACACAAACCAGGGTTTATAGTGCAATAATCAAGCATGGAGCAAACTCTGGTGAGCCCAGGACCCTGGCTGCTCTGATGTGGTACTCCCATGGCTCCAGGAGAAATGCCCTGGAAGGCAGAGTGGTTCCCACATCACTGCATCTTTGTGGAGAGGGTCTCTAACTCCCTGCTGGAAAAGAGTCCTATATAGATCTACCTAAAGAGGCAAAAAAACGCCCCCAATACCCAATGTTTCACCCTTAGATCCAAGCCATCTGAAAACAGGGATTCCATGGAAAAACTCTTCCAAGTCCCAAGTCTGCAGAGAGACCACAGAGCAAGCACTGCTACAGGATAATCCTAAAAGAAGTGATTGTCCAGAGCAGGGTGAAAGGTACCCAAAACAGCAGCTCTTGGAGGTGGTTCACAGCCACTGCTGTTTGCACACTACCAATGGCTTCACAGTGCCCTAAAGTCAACTGCAGAAAGGCAGGTGGAGGCAGCTTACCACATCAGGAGAAAAAGGCAGTTCCCATAAGAAAAGCAGGTGCAAAAAATAAGTGAAAACAAAAATCAAGGAAGACTTACTTGAAAATGTCATGAAAAACCTGGAAGTCCCAAATCAAGGAGAGCTATAGCAACTGTGTGCCAGTCTACCAGAGCAACCCTTACTTCTAACTCTCTGGTGAACACACAACAACAACAAAAAAATCATTTTACACTCAATCTAGAAAGTAAAAATAAGGCATTTTAGTCCAAAATACATTTATTTGATTATTTTAAAACCATATTTCAACAAAAAAGACTCACATATTTTTAGCATATAAAAGCAAGAGTTCCCATACTCATATGGATTAGCCTGTGGAAATCCAGTTCTGCTCTCTCAGTGTTCAGCCAGCTGGCATCTAGCAAATGTGCAAGCACATTAGTTTGGGAGGGGGGAGAGGGGAGAGAACTCTGTGACCCAGAGAATTCAGGACTCTCAGAAAAAAAAAAAAACAACAAACAGGAAGCTATCCTTGGATTTAATTTACTGTGTGTGTTGTGTTTTTTAATGTATATAAAACATGCTTGTGCAGAAAAGCGCACACAAACAGCAGTTCTGCAGCAGCATCAATTCTGTGTAGTCATACATATTTATATGCCTGTTTTTATTACTTGGTAGCTCAGCAGTGACCAGACACAGCAAACGAGACTCAAAACCACCCCACCCCAAGCACGTGTCAAAAACATTGCTTCACCCATATTTTGCAGGTATAATTCTGGTGTTCACTTTTGAAGATGAAATGTATTGTTATTATTATTGGCTACCTTTGAGAGTCACAGCCAGGCACACCTTTACTTTAATAAGTCAGGTGCTGGAAGTCATGGGAGCTGGAGATGCCTCAGGCTCTTAAGCACCAGCGTCTTGGCACACGCGAGGAACTGGCCGCGTGCAGAAGCGCTCACCTTGCCCTGCCCTTTCATGAGGACAATGTTAGAAATAATGGACGGTTGGGTCAGTCTCCACGGAGATTCCACCTGCGCAGCACTGAAGGAGCGGGTAGACTTCTTCACAATATGGTATTCCTAAGAAAAACGAGCAAATGCAGGAAGTTACTCTGATTACTTGCAACAGGCACTGGGACATCACACTTGGAAAACTGCGTGCATCAGGGAGGAGGGAAGGAATCATACAGACAGGAGGAAAAAGAAATATATGATATATTCGAATAAGCATTTAGGGGATAAAATCCTTGCTCATTACAGTCAAAGAGAATTTTGCCACAAATTTCACACATTTTGCACAGTAAGGGCATTTTGCAGTGTACTAGTTCCAATTTAAATTAAAAAGATTAAGGGTAGGCTCATGATATCTTATCTACTAAAAATACTGACATCATAATGTGATTAAAATAAAGGGAAGCAGGGCTTTTCTGTGCTCACATCTCTAGACCTACATCCCATAGATAACAGCTTTTGGGCCTGGCCATAGCAGAAGTACCCTCTTCACCATCCCCACAGCAAAGAGCTTCTCCATCTGTACCTAACATAACCCATTCTGGTGTCAAATTTGGTTTTGGTCCCCATGATGTGCACATGAAACCCCATTTCATTACAGCCACCTTTCTGATTCAGACAGATCTTGAAGGATCAAGCACAAGCTCATGAAGAAAACAACCTGTTCAGAGCCTGCTTCTTACCCACCTGCCTGGCTCCTGCTGATTCCAGCTGCTGGGGGAGAGAGTGCTTTCTACCTCCCCGGGAATATTTCACTGCTATTTCATAATTTGGTTCACCATTTTCCACTGTTAGCTCGTCATCTTCTCCCACGGATTCTAATCGGGATCCAGCACCTAGGGGAAAACACAGCAATGTCTGACAGCTCTCTCAGGACAGGGCTATCCTCACAGCAGCATGCAATAATCACCTGCTAATTCCAACTCAAGCAGTACCATGTACCATGCCACTGGGCAGCTACAAGCTGGATTTGATCATCTTCAAATAAAAACTTTTCCTGCTGTCCCAGGTTTTATAAGACCATTCAGTGAGGCTGAAATCTCCAGCACTGTTCACTTGTGGTGGTAAAAAGACAATTGAATCAATAGCTCTGAGACAGAAAGGAAATTCAGCTGTTCTCACCCAGTGGCACTTGCCACTGCACTAAGTTCTCAAATTTCATTTATTTAAAATTAAAAGGCATGACATTATAGCTGAATATGTTTCTAGGGGTTGTTGTGTCAATCTGAGGGAAATTTCTTCTGGAATGGAGAAAGGAGAAGTGTGCCAAATAAATGTTATTTTCTTTCCTTCTGGCAACTATCTTAGTGTCTTGAAGAGGAGAAGAACATAAAAAGAGAATTCACTTTAGAAATAGAGTTATTTGCCTTGAAGGACATCCTGTAATTAGTCCCCGAGTTCCCTGTTCCTCACGATGGGGCTCCTCCAATTCTCATTTCTTCAAGGTACCTACATGACCCCTGTTCACAGCAGTTCTCTCGCGTTTATCCCTGCAATTTCCCTGTCACACAGGGAAGTGCTGCCAACCCATACTTTACAGATGAAAACCTGAGACGCAGACAAAATTCACACAAGTTGTATGTAAAGATCCCTATAAGACAAGTTAAATTGCAGCTGCCACTGAAGGGGGCACCTCTGCTTTCCCTTCCCTCTCCATCACCCTGTCCTTAACACAGGATGGGACTCATGGGAAATGCACAGGCCAGGCACCCGCTACAAAGTTACCTCGCAAGCCCCAGATCTGCTTGAGGCCACCTGCTCCTCCCCAGGAGGCTGTGTAGCCACTGCTGCTGGCGCAAGGGAGACGCTGAGCGGGTGCAGAGCTGGAGGAGCATTTTGTTTTTCCCAAGGATCAGTGATTTTGCAACGGCTCCCCTAGCTGAAGTTTATGCCCATCTCCAAGAGTGCAGCTCCCAACCCGCACCCTGCTTTGGAGTCCAAAATCATCTCTGTTTTAGAACTCCTGGCTCCTAGGCCTGGAGGTGTGGACAAACACACCCCAGTCGACTATTTTGGCAGGACCCAGCCTCCTGGCATGTCTTTCACTCCCAAACCTGCCAGGGACCCACATCAAGCCTTCTCCATCCATCTGCCTCCTATAGCAGAGCTGGCTACCCTGGAGGAGTACAGGGTGCAGCAACTCTAAGAGTCCTAGAGATGAGAAAGGGATCGAGCTCTGCACACAGCCTTAATGTCGGCAACTCGGGCATAAGGCAACACAGTAGAAAATGTGGGGAGTATTGGCCATAAATGGCATTTTGGGTATTTCGGCACTGGGGTATTTTCAGGATGGCGTTTTGAAAGACTGCACCCCTCCCCTTAAAAACAAAGAAAGAAAAAAGAAGCTTCCAAAACCTTTCTGTCTATGTAATAGTTCAGCTCAGGAAGCTGAATGCAAACATTCTAGAGCCAGACTTTTTTTTCCAAATCAAATGAGGATAATGTCCAAAGGAAATAAAACCTACCTCATTTTCAGAGAGCTAAAAGAAACATTCCATGTAAAAATTCTACTGCCCCTATCTTTTATCAATCCTGCTTTACCTTGGGATCGACTTCTGTATTTCAATATGCCACTTCCCAGAGTTGGGCTCTGATTGTTTCCTTTGGACACTTCTGCACAAGCTGGATCTTGAGACTTCTCTGCTTCCATGACCTAAAACAAAACAAAACAAAGACTGAATCTGATTTACTTGCAAATCACAGAAGTTGATGGAATTCTTTTCATTTTTAATAAAACGAGGGATAAAAAATTCCACTGCATATCCACTGCATTTTCCAAAGCACATCATTGCATTAAGCCAGCACATATTTTAGTAAGTAACTTTCAGGGGTGCCTTTGAACACTACTAAATACTTTTTCCTAAAGGCATTCCTAGACAGTAATACTCTGCAGGCACCATATAACGCCCACAGAGTGCCTCCAGTACCCAAACCAGCTCATTCGGGAGCTTCTTCATGCATTTTCACAAAATGTTAGTATAGTTTTTATTACCGTTTGTTCAGCTCAACAAACTTCCAGAGACATCACAACAGCATCTTTATAGATACGACCACTTAAGGAAAAGTGTTACGTTATTGCTAGCTTCCACAGATGAATAGCAATGAATGTTGTGGATAAAAAGCTAATTCAGTAGAAAGTGTTGAGGGTTACACAGCGAAGCAGCCAAAAGTCTGGAAACACTCTGGAAACATCTTAAATTTACACACAGAACCTCAACCTGAGTTACCCTGAGTAAATGCATGGAGACATGAGGAACCTGCTCATCCACTGCCTGCTGCCTTGCTTTGACAAGTGCAAGGTGAGTGTCAAAGGCTACTGGCATTTATTCAGATGCAGGTGACAATATAAGGTGACAATCTACAGCCTGGCCACCTCCAGCAGTGTGGTCACACACATCCTTTCCATGCTGGTCTCTCTGCAGAGGTCCTGAGCTGCTCAATGTTACTCTTCACAAAACACACAAGGACTCTCCACAACACATAGGCTGTGGAAGAGCACGCTTTCTTTCTCTTCTTTCATACTTCCTTTATTAGGATGCAGTGGTAGGAGATTCTTAGACCAAGCACCACACAAGTGATCCTCAAGGTGCTCCTTCTTCATGCCCTCACACCATGCTTTCTCCCCAACATCTAACGCGTATTCTCTGCATTTTAGAGAGCTTATCACAAGGACAGAGTATATTTCCAACAGCAGCTACTTAATGGTCACAGTACACTTCCAGTCTTTCATACAAACTAACTGTAAGTCTGTAAAAAAAAAAAGGCAAAAGCCACTGAATGCACCTTGTATGGCTAAAAAAAAATTTTTTCAAGACTGAAAACAGCAATGTTGTTTCTGAACAGCACCTGGCTCCCATCCCACAATCCCTCTTCTCCCCAGAATAAGAAAACCAAAACTAATCTTTTGCACAGAGTATAGATCTTACAATTTTGATTCAAAGAGTAAAAATCTCAGGAAAAGATAACAATGACAGGTATTAGGGATCTAGATTAGAAACAGCTCTTTGGTTTTGACTTTTTACTCCTCTCCCTTCAACATTAATTGCTGTGCATTATTTTTGAAGTTGCATATCCTAGCTATTGTTGATTTTTCAAGGTGGTGCAGCATTGATCTCTGCAGCTAGGACCAGCCACTCTGCAACATGGTTCCACATAACGTGATTCCTCCGAAGAGCAAAATAACTACTAGTCTAATAAAACCACTGCTTACCGTTCATCTATCCTTATGAGGGATTTTTTCTACACAAAAATCACATATCCAGAGATTTTAGAGCAGTGAGAAGCAACCAGGCATCCAGAGATAGCACTAATTCTGGTGGGATGGGTATTTGAAGCACAGAGGCAGAAAGCCCAATCACGGGGGGGCCTACGTGAAGCAGCCAGCTTTGTCTCTGCTCTGCAGGCAGGACATGTGCACCAGGCTATACAATGGTACACACGTCCAGCCATGTCCAGGTAAAACCAATCTGCACATTTAATGGAAAAGTACACTTTGTTTACATAATGGCATCACTTAATCTTTGCTCATCCTTATGAGCTGAGCCTCTTTCCACTCACTCTTTTTAACCTCTACCACATTTACTGGTACCTCACATTTCTCCCATCTTCCATTCACCTCAGCTTCTTGCTGCTTCCCCCTTCCTGGCCTTCTCCTCAGGCTGGAAAGCCGCAGCTGGAAGCACTGAGCCTGCTGTCCACCAGTTCTCATGAAGCCCCTTTCTTCAGACTTCTCCATCACCACAGCATGGTCATGGGGACGGAGCAGGGACCCTTCCCTCAGGCCCTCCTGAGCAGGGACCAGGAGGCCCAGAGCATCTCCTGGGGTCCTCCCACATCTCTCCGGAGACCGGGATGGACTTGGTCTTGCCTCTCCACCACCGAAGCACAGACCAGCATGGCAGAACTGCTTCTTTTCCATGCTGCCTGACTTGGCCGCACAGCTCCCCACAGCTCAGACTGATGGGAAGAGACAGGCTGCTCAGCAGCAGCCTATGAACACACATACACACACTCTAATCCACACTCTTATATCCTCTTCCCACACTGAGCCAGGGCTCAAGAGCCAACCTCTTGGTACATTCCGAGATCTGACTGCACAGGCTTTTGTTTAGATTTTGATAGTTCCTGCTTTTATTTAGTTAGTTTAACTATGCAACAGAATCAAGTAGAGATGTGTCTGCAACTACACAAATTTCAGGAGGCAGGAGGAAGAATAAGGGGGAACTGCTACCTCCATTAATAAAATGCAACCCATTCCTTCATGTCACTGCTGTGCAAGTCTGGAGGCCATTGACCTCCAGCCAGCAAACACCCAAGAGTACAGATGGGCCGGAGAGGGTCACGCAGGCGTTAAGCACAAGCACTAAGCACAGCCTTAAGCCATTCTTAGTGGCTTCCTGAAATTATATTTTATACAGCTTGGTTTCAGACTGCAGTAAGAAGTAAAAACATCTAAATTACCTATGGCTCTGTTTATTCCTTATTTTAGCAAAAATACTTTCCTGACATGGATTATAAACATTGAGGAGAAGACATCCTAGCCCTCATGACATATGCCATGAAGTAGATCTTATTTAAGCTGTTGAGCTTGTCTAATAAACCACCAAGAGTTTATCCTTCTCCTAAAACACTTGGAAACCCAATCCACAAAGCTTTTGAGAGCTCTCAGCAGTCGTGTGTGTGCAATCTTTGGCTCTGACGCTGGCTGCACTGTCGTAACTTAGACAAGAAGAAAACACAGCTCCACCTTATCCTTTTGGCCACACGTGAAGGTATCGCTTTACCGTCTCGAGGTGGCTGCCAGGACTGTAACTATGCCACTTTAATTTTCCTTGCTTTCAAGGAAATTGAGCTTATTATTTCAGTTTTGAATGCCTCTCGTTAAATCGAGCTAATAAATCCTGCTCAATCCTGCCATTTCATCGTTAAGGACAAGGCGAGTTTTAATGCACACAGTAGTTTTGAGGGCAGTCTAAAAATAGAGACCATTCTGACAGTTCATTAAGTAACTCCAGGACCAAGTGATGCTGACATCTCTATTGATTTCAAAGGAAACTGTGCTATCAGGAGCACACAGTCCTGGCACGACACCAGGATGAACAACTACTCCCAGAGCCCTTCTTTGGGCACAACTCCAGGGTGACTGGGTCTCTAAAGATGCAAGATGAGGAGCAGGATCATGGAAAGACTGCTTTGTTTAACCACAAACAGCTTGGCAGTCCTTACTGCTTTGCAAAAACAAAGCAGTGCACAAGGGATGATACAATTTAATAAGCAATCTGCTTCGCTGCTGCTCTTTCCGAGCTCCTAAGCTGCCATGTTTCCCAGCAGCGAGCCCATCCGGCTCCATGAGCTGGAGCTTGCTGTACATCTTCGCTGAGGAGCGCTGGCAAAAGATAGACAAGTTTAAGTTGATATTTGGGAGGTGAAACTGGTAGGCAGCTAGTGATGAGAATGATATTAGAGTTAGCCCGAGCTGTGTGAGCCTCGCTAGACTCACTCGTACCAGCACAAGCAAAGGCTCAGACCAACTGCCAGTCCCTGCCCTCCTCCAAAGCTGGAGAGGACTGGGCATGCCTCGGTGCACAGCAACGATACAGGAGCTCCAGGGGACGGATCTCGGCTTCCTTGCTCCTGCCACAGCCATGAGGAGCTTTCCTTAGCTGTATTCATATTCATGATGAGAGCATCAACATGGTTACGTCCACTGGGCAGGATACACCCAACAAGCCCTCCTTACTCTGGCACTGGCTCCCCAACAGTTGGCATCAGCCCCTATAGAGGAGGTGTAAGACGCCCTTACGCAAAGCTGGATTAACCTGCTCCCCACAAAAAGTCTTTCCAGTTTCCTGAGACCAGCTGATGCCTTAAAGGTTTCCAATTTTCCCAAAGTTTGGGAGGATTTCTTTGAAGATTGGTAATAATTTCAGTTGTTCCAGTAATTCATGGAATTCATTTCAGTTGTTCCAGTAATTATTTACTGCTTTCAGGGACGCAGCGTGCTTTAAGCCTTAAATGCGACTTGCGGACAGGGAACTCCACAGGCTCTCTTACCTTGCACGGAAAGTAAAACACCTCCACTTCTAAGTTAGTTCTTTTCGTGTTTAATTGAATCCACCTCCCTCACGCTCCCCCCTGATAAATTACAAAGCACAGCCATGTAATTTAGCAGTGTTAACACCGCAAACAAAGCAGATTTTTTAATCAGGACAGGCGCTGAGCTTTCTGCTGCTTACTGATCTGATTTTACTGCGTGTGCAAAGCCGCAGGGAGATGGGGATGAGCCTGAAGCTACGTGCTGCACCCTGCTGAAAGGCAGCCCTTCCCCATGTCCAGATCGCAGTTTGAGGACAGCGTGTCCTTGGCCAAAGCCAAGGCCAAGCCAGTCCCAAGCCCACGAATCCCAGAGCGAGCTCCATGACTCCCTTCTTTGCTGGGCGTCGCTGCTCCATGCAGTCACGACACCAGCGCTGAGACCCAAAGGGAGTTGGAGGAGAGGAGGAAGACCTCACTTGGTGCCTTAGCTGGGCATCCTGGAGGAACCTGCAGCTTGGGGCTCCGAGGAGGCTCAGATCAGGCCGGACTTGCTTGGCCACAGTTCTGGGAACGCGGCGGCCCAGTTGGTGCTTCCTCCTGCCCCGGGAAGGGGATGTGAACCCAGGCCTCCATTCAATCCTTATAAAGCGAGAGTTGGAAACCTCTCTGCTCAAGAGCAAGGGAGGAGATCAGGAAGTCAGATAAAGGTTTCAGAAGGGGACCTGCCCTGTTTGCTGAATAGGTGGAAATCCTAAATAAATAAAACAAAAGCCTTTAAAGACTTTAAAGTCGTCTCTTGAAGAAAGCATGGTCTATCCCTCTACCAAATGCTTATAACATTCAAAATGAGACAAGTTTTCACTGTAATGCAGTAATTGCTAGAAAGAGCATTATGGGTAGCTCTAATAGATGCAGAATTCCAATTATCTTTAATTGTTCTCTCCCAAGTGTGTAAACTAGGCACACACAAACCTGCATTACGTGAAATGTAACCCGGCACTTATCAACACCAAGGCAGCAGCATCCGCCACTTGCACACGCTCAGCAAGTACACTGTAAACATGCTGCAGGACGAAGCAAATACTCTCATCTTACCTTGTGCTCAGTTTATTTTGCACAGGGAGCCTCCGTGATCCAAAACTTCCATGAGCCTGGGACCGGAAACGCACCACGCAGACCAGGGCCCGCGTGATGCTGGCAGCCTCCAAGTCCCAGTGTCGACAGGCTTCGGCTGAGCTGCTTTCAAAGACTCACTGCTGCAGTGCCATTTTTATGGTCAGGGTCATAGTAAGTAAAGTAGGTTTAAGTTTCAAATTTCCAAGTGTTTGTTAAGAATAACAGAAAAGTTTGGAAGACCCCAACATTGTAAATACCCTTCTAAATAGAAAGAAACACAGGAAACAGTTTATGCAACTAAGTTCTAAGGAAGAGACATCACAGATAGCCATGACTCCTTGCAGACAGTAAGATCTTCCCAGCTGTTAATTCACAATGTTTTGGAGGCCAGATGAATCTTCTGCGATTTATCATGATTTTAACTACAGACAGCATCTGAGATGAAGAAAATCAAATTCAGGCATTTCTGAAATGGTTCACAGAGACCACTATATATATATGCTTTTTAATGCTTTATTTCCCCTCCACCAAACCAAACCACGTTCGCGTGCAGTATGTTCAGAGGCCACGAGATGTCTCTGTGTGCTGCACAGCATTGCCAGAAGATTGGCCCTCATAGGCAGAGGAGACAAACATGGTGCTCAAGTTGTATAAGAGCAGCTTGGAGGCCTCAGCTGTTTTCTTTAATAAATGCTTATGGCTTAGCACAAACCCAGAGCCCATACATTATGACAAACCACAAACTGCTTCTGATCTTTTCTAATTGCAACCTTTTTCCGCAGGGTGAGGGACAAAGGCGGCAACAGGCAATCCCCAAAATAAACAGCTCTCCTGAGAGCAGAGCAAGACCTCCCTAGCACTGAAGTCCACCCGCAGCTGCAGTGAGCATTCCCAGGATGCAGCTGGTGGAAAGCTCTGGATTTCAGTTCTCAAACCAGTTCATATCATCTAAAGTACATGAGAGGATACGGAATCTATAAGCGTTAAGTGCCTTTCATACCTGAAGCCTACACATTAAATTGGCTGCCTTTATTCAAGCACAGTAAATCTAGAATACATTTGAGTTGAACCCAGCCAAGACTGGATCGTGGATATGATCAAGAATTTCCAGATAAACAAACTGCAGATGTGATGAGACGACATCCACGCTAGCTCTCATATCCTAGAGCCTTTATCATCTTTCTGCTAATGTATGTGAACTGGATGGCTGTGACAGCATCTCTCTTGTTCCAGTTCCATGAGGGGGTTATTTTTAGTTTGTTAAAGGCAGTTCATCTCCTCCAAAGCTGGGCAGTTATCCAAACAGCCAAAGCAGAGATGGGCTGTCCTGTATATCCATTGCTTTATGGGAAAAACCCTCATTCAGAAAAACAAAGAACATACAGAACCTGTATTAGAGATAAAGTGTGTTTCTATTACTCTGCTGACTTGGCTTTCAAACGCATTACATGGAAGAGCAAGAATTATAACTCCGGGCATTGTCTATACTGATATTTATGGTCAAGTCAAGAAGGTTATCGTCCACCAGCCAAAGCAACAGGAGATATTTCATCGCCTGTAGCCTGCATCATATCTACAGAGAACCCTGCTGATAATCAGTCTCTGGATGAAACAATTTCCTTTGGGCCTGTCTTTAACCCAGAGCAGCAGAAAGGGGTCTGGGGCAGCAGGAAGTCAGCAACAGGCAGGCGCATGACTGCTGCTAGGAAACCTTCTCCTGACCCCGCGAACGTATCTTCATTAGTGTCTGCATGACGGCACAAGAATTTTAGAACCTGCTGAAAAGGGTAATGGTTTCACTGTCCCCGAGCTGCCTTCCATCACTCCTCCCCCTCCCCGAGCTCCTACAGAGCACAGAAATTCCCCTACCCTGCCCAGGGTCTTCCCTGCACCCCCAACAGCATCAGCTGCCCTCGGCAATTACTGAGCAGCCCCCGGGCAATGTGGGAGGTTTGAAGAAGTTTCTTTTCACATGACAGGGCCTCTGGAAATAACAGGGCTGCTAACACACAAGAGGAATAGTCACACTGAGCAAGCAAGATTTGGTCCCTGAACATTTTGCGATTTTCTCCTGCTCAAATTGCTCACTGTATTTACTTCAAAACTTTGTGTTTGATCAGTCTTCGGCATTTGCTGCAGGACCTAGTGTGTCAGTTTGGCTGAAGCACGAGTGAAGGGCACTGCAGAGGTGCAGATCCACGACATGTTGGGCAAGACTGCATCTCAGAAAGGCAGTGGAGGGTCAGACTTCCAAGAAATGCAGCACCAACAGCTGACCAGCAGCTCTGAGCCATGCTAGGCTGAGGCTGGACCCTACTCTCACCAGTCCCTTCGGGGGCTCAATATCGCAGAAAATCATCAGGAAGGGGGAGGCAGGAATTGCAAATGCTGCCAGCCCTTGCCAGGAAGAGGAAAGGAGTTGCTTTGCCTGTCCCCAAGAGCAGGGCTGGCCACATGCAAGCCTTACACCATGCTCCTCATCCTTCCTCCATGTGACATTTCAGTGCAAAGCAGATTGCTGACAGCAAAAGGTCTTTCTCGCTTTTCCAGATATTAATTCTCTCTGAAAAGTGATCCACGCATCAGCAGCTTCTTCCAAGGCTGCAGTGCCCTAAAAGGGACAGACTCTGGAGCCCTCCAAGCAATGAGGGTCCCTCTTCATGCTCCGCGTGCAGCTAATGGGTGAGTTACATTTCCGTGCCTTTTCAATGCCAGCACCTCCTCTGAAACGCTCTCCCAGGGTTTCCAGGAGAACTTTTGACCCCAACAGTGTTTTTAAACTTACGGCATTGTTATCCCTCTTCCTTATTATGCTTGCACGGCTAGAGGTAATTGCACACGGATTCTCCAGCAAGACAGAGAGGCTCGCAATGGGAAACAATGAAATGTTCCTAAGGCTCAGAGTTAAAAAAAAAAAAAAAAAAAAAGAAATAAAAACGGTGGGGGGGGGCAAATGCATTTCTGCATATTCGCAAAACAGGTTTATTTATCCAATTTCAGTGGTATGTCTTGCCAAAAACGTAAGTCGGTTTTGGCACAAATAAAGCAACTCAGCTCAGACAGAAATAATGTCTAAGTACTTTAACCAGCGACATCCTGTTTCTGCTACAGTAGGAGTATCAGTCATGGGTGGGTCACTGCAATCTCCAAATGCAACGTGCCCACAACTTGGATCACATTGAACACTTGAGGTCAATGCAAAATGATTCAATACTAGCAAAAGGCAGGGAGCGGGAAGGAGAGGAACAGACAAGGATGGAGTCTCCTTCCTCGCTCAAACACTGGCAACAAGTGTCCCCAGGGTTGTGCTCCCCCTGCTTTCTGGGGCTGCACACTCAAGGCCCCGCTTCGTCCTCTTGTGCTAAATTACTCAAATTTCTCATTCAACCATTTATATGAACCTGGCCATTACAGCTGGATAGTTAATTAAGAAAATACTTCAGCATCATATGTTGAAACAAGGGCACAATCTTCCAGAAGCACCTAGCAATGGCGCACATCTCCACGTGGACGTCCAGAGTGCTCCAGAGTCATTAGATATTTTACAAATGCTTGGTGGATCCATTTTCTGCCCACAATTCATTTCCCAGGTTGCTCTGCCACCCAGCAATACAGTGACAAATAGATTCAATTTCAAGCAACAGAAATGCTAGCAAAAATGAATTAGAATTAAAAATAAATAGTCCAAGGCAAATAACATCATATTGTCCTATCTCACTTGGACACAAATAATGACATTTTAAAATATCAGTGTCAATTGCACAAGGCAAAATATGGATTTGGGGTGGGAGTTTAAAATCCCCGAAGTAATTCAGGACAATTGAACACAAGCTCTGTGGCCCAGTATTTCATATCTGAAGTTGAAGAACATTTTGGCCAAACTAGCTCTAAAAGAAATATGCTTTAAGGATATTAATGTAATCCTTTTGCTGCCTGGCACACAAGTTTTATTAAAGTTATAACTTGAAGGGACATTTCATGTTAAACAGAGGTTTTGCACAAGCAGACTCTGTTGAAACAGAGCTCCAATTAAACTGTACTTATGAAACTTTTATTAATGTAATACTACAACAAGTGGCCTTTTAAGTAACTCTTACAAGTGATATTTCTCTTAAATTACAGCTTTTGAATGTCACAAAAACTTTTACTGGGTCCTGAGAAAGCTGAACAGCTGAGCACATTGCCAAGCTGGAAACCTGGAACAAAACTTCAGGCTTTAAATAACTTGCTTGCAGGGAAAGCACTGAAGAGGTACCTAAGGAAGAGATTTGTTTCTTTTTTTGAAGTGACACAGAATCACAGAACCATTTAGTCTGCAAGAGACCCCTGGGGATCCCTAGTCCATTCCCTTCTCAGAGCAGAGGCAGCTTGGGTCAGGTTGCCCAGGGCCAGCTCCAATGGAGCTCCAAATGAGGAGTAAGTCCAATGAGTGTAAGTCTTAGTAAATGGTTATTTCTGGTGCTGACTCCAACATGACTTCAGGAAAGCCCTGCAAGCTGCAGGGGTTCCCTCTCCCAAGGTTTCTGCAGAGCTCAGGAAGAGATGTCAATCCCTCTGTGCAAAGCACTGTGCCTGCTTCTGCATCGAAAAGATGAGGTGTAAACCCCCTAACAACAACTACAGCAGAACTGTTATTTACAGTTCTGGCCAGCACTATGCTATATTCACAATGAAGTTAATGAAAAAAGTCTTTGGACAATGATAATGCTCTAAAAGTCTTACTGCAAACAAGAAAAAATGCATTACCCTCTTGTCAGAGGCGAGAAACCTTGGGTAAGAAACACAACTCCTGACCAGAGTGAGGGTGGGAATCACTTCCAAAGCAAAAGGTTTTGATGCTGAAACGAAGCTCACAATCTCAGTTACAATGGTCCAGACCTTGAGCACCTACCCCACTGGAAGTCTAAATGCACATACATTTGTGTGAGTAAAAGAACAAACAAACTTTGCTTTGGCTTTAATCATCACTCGCACTGTCACCTCTTATCTACAGTACATTTATGGAGCATATATATGAGAGAAACCATGTGGTCATCACCAAGGGAGTTAGAAGAGAACAGTAATTGGCAAAGCAATTTTGTAGGAATATATATTATTATATACCTTACATATAGATTTTTATACATGTGTGTATAAAAGAGTGATGCTTTTTGTTCATGCAGACCTTCCAATTGGCTTCAGAAAGCCTTAATGTGGAAAATCCTCCTCTTTGTCCCGCCAGCCCAAGTAAAGTAGTGCAAAGGCTCTCTCTCTGACACATTTACCTCGCTGTGTGCGCGCCCAGCCCTGCTCTCCCCTCCAGGCTGCTCTAGCACTGCCCATGCTGGGGTGGGTGGATAGTCGCTGTGGGTGAGCGGAGGCCAAACACACAAGGGGAAGGCAACGCCTTGGATTGCAAGAGAAAGGGCTTCCTTGCAACTCAAGTCAAAGGAAGAGGATTTGGCCCCCAAAGGCACAAGTAACTGAGCAGGGCTACATCACACTGAACTCCACCATCACCTCCTACATTACACGGAGCTTGGAGATACTACCATTTGAAGCCACCACGTAGGCAGACATGATCAGGTTAGCTTTAAAATCAGGCCAGCATCACTAACAGCAGCAGTGGCACTCATACAGGCTCCAGGACAAGCTACAAGTTCCGCTGTGGGGTCCTGGGTGGGCTTGTTTGGTAAGGCCTACAGTGACATGCGGGTTACCTTGAGTTGCCCCTTATGTTATTAATCTGGAAAGGAAACACCCGATAACATCAAAAAAAGTCATCACTGAAAACCACAGAATCCCTTGCTGGAAAGTCAGGGCAATATGAAGTGACAAATAATTGTAATAAAGCTGAAAATTTCACTAGAACAATAGTTACCTGCATCCTAAAGCCCTATATAATTAAATTTTGCAAAGATTGATTTGAATGTTCAAGCTTTGCTGAGCTACAGCCTTTTAAATAATTACCAGAATTTGAAGCGCAGTATCAAAAAGAATTGCAAAATATGTTTTTTTAAGCCAAAAGAATGCTTAGATGTCCACTCCAGTTAGCTCACAAATACTGGCATTATTATCAACACTAAGTATGCCTGATTTATTTGTTTTTCCCTCATACCCACAAATAGCCAGCCTGGCACATAAAAGAAAAGACTGCACAGAAATAAAGCCACAAGAAAAGAAAACATGTCACACAAAAGTCTTGGCTGACAGCTAGGACTATTATAAGCATATACTCAAAGTAAACTTTATACAGGTATAAAGTGAATACCAGCATCAGCTAGGCTATAGTACAAGGCCCATCTTGGTGAGTGATCTGTTGCAGGAAGGATTGTAAATATAAGAATATAAAATAAAACCAAGTCTATGAGACACGTGTATGAGTCCTTCCAAATGTTTGCAAGATTTATTGCCACAGGAAAGAGGGAGAAAAAGATGAAAAGAGAAAGGATGATCCTTTCAGTTGAATCTACCTGCTTTCATTTGTGCATAAACTCTGTAGGGTAGAGTTCATCATTTCATTCTCTGTCTACACAGTACAACAGAGGTCCAGAACACAGATAAAGCTTCCCAGAACTGCTACATTAGAAATAAATAGCAATAATCCACTTAATCTCTACTGAATGCAGCCCAGAAGGGAACACAAGTGAGATTATCAAATGGCAGCACATTATAAGTAGAGTTTCAGTTGCAGTTCACAGCCAGAGACTCTTGCTTTTCCCCAAAAAGTCTCTTGGCTTCAGTAGAACAAGTAACAACTTGAAGAATTTGATCATAAACTGTTAAAGAAATATAGCTACAAAAGGAGGGGAAAGAAAAGTGTGTTACTAGGCAAGCACTGTAAGAGACTTCTCATCAGTTCCAACAAAAGCATTTGGAAGAGAGTAGAAAACAATCTAGCAAGAGAGAGAGAGAGTAATACTAATAATGATAATAATAATAACCATTGCCACATAACTTGGAGGACACGGGAGCTCTTACTCCCCATGATGATGCTCTGCTGTAGCACAGTAACACAGAAATGGTAGAAGCTGTACCTGATCATATCACCAGTTAAGCTTGTCAACCACTTTTAATGCAAAGGAGGGCTGGATTACATCGCCCCGTCCCGATGACCTGTTCTGTGTCCAACCATAGCAGTGCACAACGGACACAAGCTGAATGTCAAGGGACAGAGTAAAAACATCACTGAAACCACACTTACAGCAACCAGTGTTTCAGGAGCCACATTCACTTCCTTCACATCTTCTTTCTCTGGCTCTTCATTTTCTTTATTATCAGTGCAAGAGACAGTGTCTTGGACTGAGCAAGTGCTAAGCAAATCTGGCAAGCTGGTAGATGGGTACTTCAGAAAATCCCCTTCAGCAGATTCCTACCAGAGACACAACAAAATAGGTTACATGACATGCAGAGAATCACCAACATCTAGGCAAAAGTGCACCATTTCCCTTGCTCAGTGAGAGCTTTCTGATAAACCTTCCTCAGTTCCCTATTTCCATATGCTTGTAAAGTTTCAGTTATAAAGAGCAGTACTGATTTTAAAGTGCATATGTAGTAAGCATAGGCCAATTTATTTCTAAAACATTTCAATTTTATAAGAGAAAATTCAGAATGAATGCTTCTCCAGAAGCATGCTCCTCCATGCCAAATTTATTAGATGTCATTGCAAGAAGACGCAGAGTTTAGAGAATTTATTACTTATTTCATCATGTCCCCACATCACACTCTGCATTCCTACTCTCTCCCTGTAGATACTTTTTCACACATATTCCATCTACATGCATATAAATAAAAAGATGATAACACTACATTAGCAGAACAAAATGAAAACTGACCCACCAATCCTGTAACTACTCTGTCCTGAATACTTAAGGATCCAACTCCATTCTTTGGCATGTTTTCTGATAGATAAATACAAGCATAAACTCAATGCAGTGGTGAGACACAGTCTCATTTTATTGCTTTCAGAACAGATCCTGCGTTCAGGGCACTCCCCAGGCCAAACAGCAAGGCTGCTTTCCCATGCTAACAATTAATATCCAAAAGGATGTGCAGGAGAACATTTTACCTATTTACATCTTTCCTCAAACTACTTGACACAAGGCAAAGATTAGATCCTCAGTGGCTTGGGTTACCAAGTTCTCCTCCTAGTGACATGAATATTGTCTAAGTACACAGAGCATGGGCCAAAAGATTCAAGCTTGATTAGAACTGTGAAGAGCTTTATGTTGCAAGCTGATTTATGATTATTTTGATGCAGTTATTACAAAAACAAAGAAATAGCTTTAGGAAGAAACTTATGCAGGCTACTCCTGTGTTTTTGGAACCAAATTGTCTAACCAAAGTACAAAATGTACCTGCTTCAGTTCAAAGTGTCCTGTTTTCAGAAGAAACACTGGCAGGGCTAATACCACATTATGAGCCTACAGGAGGTCTCCAATGAGCCTCATTCTCTAACAAAATGTTGGAGAGAAGATATAGACTCTTTGCTTTGAATATCATCCGGCACACTCTCTGCTAGATACACAAGAGCATAAAGCATTACAGGAAGCTGTAAGAGCATCTATAAATTAAGTTCATACTAAACCTCATTCAGGCTAGGGAGACTAAAGGTGAAGCTTAAAAAAAAATAAATGCATGAAATCCTGCACTGGGGAGTCCTGACATCACCCCAGTTTCATGCCTCTCCCCATCCCTGGCATATGAGCCATGATATGGCTTGGCAGCCCAACAAAAACTTGCATCAAGTAAAGTGAAGGACTCTGCTCTGGGAAAAGAGAGCAAACTTGGGTGGGCAGGCATTTCTTAAAGGAAAAATATTGTGCAATATCCCTCCAATCTCTCCTACAATGAAAGCAAACTAAGAGCCCTAATGATAAATGAGTTCCACTCTCATTTCCCTGAAATTTCATGCTACTTTATCTGCAGGAACTTCAATCCAAGCTATTAACAGGGACAAATTAAGGAATTCAAACTAAGAGATCATCATCAGGAGGCCTCAAGCACACAGATATGACAAGAGGTAAGAGCTGCAGAGGCTACACAGGCAGAATCTGAAGAGACTGAGAACAGCCTGTTCTATTTAGCAGACTACATATATTTTAAGGAAATGTTTTTGGCCAGAACTTAAGTAATCTCTGCATGAATAAATACAGACTCATTTGCACACAGAACTACTGCGACAATACAAGCAAATGACTAACTTGGCCTACATCTTGCTGATTTGCCACGGATCTAATGCAGCTACTGACACATTTTTCAATAGCGGTACGTTAAACTTAGCAAAGCAAACGTGCACACGTAGCCTCATGTCACAGCTATTAAAAATCTGTCCTTTCTATACAGTGCATGCACAACCATTTTGAAATGGCTATTCAAGGGAAAATCAAGGACAAGCACAGAGGATTTAGGGAACGTACCTTGCTAGCTACCACCAGCTGCACCAGGCCAGCTGCAGAGCGAAGAAGGGCCACAGCCTCCTGGTGGGAAAGCCCAACCAAGGACTGCCCGTTGATCATGAGGAGCTCGTCGCCTGATGTCAATCTGCCGTCCCTATGGAAACAAGGCAGGAACGCTGAGTTACAGAAAAAGGATCTTCTGCTGAGGCTGTGCTCAGACAGTGTATGTTGGTGTGCAGAGACATGCAAAAAATGCGACTTTGAGTGGAAGCTGAACTCAAATCACTTTTTGGCCATGCTATTTGCCCTGAGGGTGGAAAGCAGAAGGATCAGAGAAAGGTGCTCAGAGGGGGCTCCACAGCAAATCACTTAGAAATGTGTTATAAACAGAGCTTTTTTCCCTTCCGGGTTCCTCTCACACCTTCCCCAGGTGCCCTCACTCTTTCTCACAAGCCCTGTGGGTTAGATTACTTGCCAGGCTCTGTCACCAAATAGTTTGTGGCAACAACACACCCATAGTTAGCCAGGGGCTTACTGTACTGCCCTTCAGAGAAATCACGACACTCATATAATGAAAGCGTCTGTTTGATCTTTCTATATATTGGATTAAATGTGCCGGAGGGGGACTCTGTGATCAATCACAAAAGCAAACTTTTAGCTTAAAAGTCCCACAGTCTCTTTCCCTAACATGGGAAAAGGTTTCTAGATCTGCAGGACTAATTTCCCCAGTTTGTCACTTGAGTTCAGCTAACCATGATGGCAATGGGTGGTCAATCACACACACACATGATCTTGACAAAGGAACTAGTGTCACTCACCTGTGCGCGGGGCCTCCTTCCTCCACGTGAGTGACAATGATGCTGTGAGGGGATCGCTTCGACCCTCTGCCTCCTGTTATCTGGATTCCCAGCCCATCCGTCCCCTTCAGTATGTGCATCTTCCATATCCGGCAACCTTCTCGCTGGGAGAAAAGGTGCAGAGTCCTTGAATTTGCATTTGGACAGTAAAAGAGCATCCTGAAAATGCCTATTGGTTTATGACAGAGCTGCGGGGGTGCAGGTGAGAGCTGTGAGGCTACAGCAGGGAGCTATTTGCAGGCTGAGAGCCTCCCTGCCCGTCACCAAGCACATGTACAGCACGAAGTACAAAGCCCTGCCGAGAAAGTTGCCATTGTTATCTGTGGTCCGAGTGAAGGAGGTAGAAAAAAGGAGGCAGCACAGGTTAGTTTAGCAGGCGCAGGTTTCCTTGCAGGGCTGCTTGCAGCTTCTTTGAGCTACACGGAAATGCCGCTCACTATACTCTGATCCTTCCAGCAGCAACCAGCAGCCTCCAGCTTGCCGTAAGAGGAAAGTCAGAGATCTGCAGCAGCCATGTAAATAGGTGGCAGAAGAGCAAAAAGCTGTTCAAAAGGGACCTCAAACACCAAGGAAACCCTACTGCCTTCGCAGCAGAGACTCAACTTGCGTCATCCAGTAGCAATGACCTCATAAGAGAAGCTTGCAGTATTTGAGACTAGGAAAGAAAATACCAGCTACCCATCAAATATTCCCCTATTGCACCAACCAGAAATAACAAAACCACACAGTAACTGTTAAATAGGAGCAAGGTAATATTTTGCATTTAGGACACCTTTATTTTTATTTATTTAAATTGATCATAAATATTCTCCCCAAAAGTGTTTTACAAACTTTGAAGCAATACAAAATACAGAACAAAAGTAGCTTTGAGGATAGGCTGAAAGGATAGGCCCAAAGAAACACAAGAGTAGCAGATATTAGCAGAACAAAAAAGGGGAAGAGAAAAACAAGAAGCAAGCAAGAAAGCTGCATTAGGTAATTGCTAGGACTCTCTTAGTGAGAAGAAGCAGAGTAGCAAAATTATGAGAAAATCTCAGAAGTTTTCAAGCTTGGAACACACAGGAAAATGCACAATTAGGGTATCTTTTTTAGGCCACTTGCTGAAATCACTCAACATGGGCTCATCTCTCTGGGCATCTATTTCTGACTGATTCTGTTATGCACACAAGCAAGGCTTTTGCAGCACACAAATGCCCAAGGAGCAACGCTGATTAAAATTTCATGGCAAACTGTGAAGGGCACATACAAATCACTGGTTAGTTTTAAGAAGCGGAACTGCTAAGTGTATCGTGGAACCTAAGGTTTGTGATAACTTGCAGACTATAAGCCTTTTTCTTATTTTCCACCAGAGCCTTTATTAACTGCAAAAAAAGTGATTTTTTTTTTTAACATGATCACTGGGGCCCTATGCCTAGACGTTTAAACACAATACCAGATGAGTCTTTCAGATACAGGAATAAAGAAGGCAGCATTTACATTTAAGAGTAAAGTGGTAAATTAATAGACTGATGTTATACAGCTCCTAGACCGGAGATATGAAAAACAGGAAAAACAAACCCAGCATCTTAAGGGGTAATTCGGAAGTTTGGTCCTGAAAACATGTACATCTGTGGGTAATTTGTTAACTTGAAAGCCAAGCAGATGAGCAATATCCTAACAGGTTTAACTGGGATCCTAAACACATTCACAAAAACAGTCTCCTGTTGATTAACAGGACATGTTAGGACAGAGAATGCCTTGAGATAAATTAGACTGATACATGAAACACCTTGCTAAATGCAGGGCCAGGAGTCAACTATATTTATCTACACATAAAGCAGAACTCAGCTATAGCACGAGAGCACTCCAGAGAGACTTAATTGCTATAAAGTGCCTTGCATTCCTAATAGTAGTAGTATAACAGAGAAATACAGTCCCTCCCCTCCTCCAAATAAGGACCAGGACAAAATGATAGCAAACTGGTCTTCTCACAAGGAGTTTTGAACCACACCCTCTAGTACAGCCTAACAATGTGGTCATCAAATTGTGCTTAACAAAGTGCTAATCATAGAATGCTTATGGTTGGAAGGGGCCTGTAGAGGTCATCTAGTCCAACCTCCCTGCACATGCAGGATCACCTAGAGCACGTGACACAGGGCTGCATCCAAGTGGCTTTTGAAGATCTCTACAGAAGGAGACTCCACAACCTCTTTTAGAAACCTGTTCCAGTGCTCTGTTACTCTCACAGTAAAGAATTTTTTCCTTAAGTTCCTGTGGAACTTTTGATATTTTAGTCTGTGGCCATTTCCTCTAGTTCTGTCAGTGGCCACCACTGAAAAGAGGCCAGCCCCATCCTCCTCACTGCCTCC
>JAUBNY010000700.1:538047-551249 GCA_032275445.1 Crypturellus soui
ATCATCCTCGTGGCCCTGCGCTGGACTCTCTCCAGCAGCTCCACATCCCTCTTGTACTGTGGGGCCCAGAACTGGACGCAGTGCTCCACATGTGGCCTCACCAGGGCTGAGTAGAGGGGCAGGATCACCTCCCTCAACCTGCTGGAGACACTCTTCTTAATGCATCCCAAGATCCCACTGCCCGCCTTGGCCACAAGGACATACTGCTGCCTCATGGTCAACTTGTCCCCACCATGATGGCCAGGTTCTTCTCTGCAGAGCTGCTCTCCAGTAGGTCGGTCTCCAGCCTGTACTGGTGTCTGGAGTCATTCCTCCCTAAGTGCAGGACCTTGCACTTGGCCTTGTTGAATTTCATAAGATTTCTCACAGCCCAGTTGTCCAGTCTGTCCAGGTCCCTTTGTATGGCAGCACAGCTCTCTGGGTTATCGGATACTCCTCCCAAGTTCGTATCATCCGCAAACTTGCTGAGGGAGCACTCCATCCCTTCATCCAGGTCATTGATGAATAAATTGAACAGGACTAGACCAAGGACTGGGGCACACGGCCAACCACAGGCCTCCAACTGGACTCTGATCACCACCCTCTCAGCTCTGCCAATCAGCCAATTCCTAATACACCTCACTGTCACTAAACTCGGAGGAACAAGAGTTATGCCAAAGCCCACGATGTGCAGTGACCACTTACCTTCCTCAAATTGCCTTGCATAGGGAAATAGCAAAAAGCAAACAAAAACAAAGCTATTCTTAACTGACCCACATTCAAATATTCATTTACCTAGCAAAACACTCAACAGCAGCAAATTCCAAGACTCTGCTGCTCTTAACACAAGGAACATTTTATTCCCCTCAAGGCCCCATCGAAATCAAAAGCACTTGCAAAATTAGGCATTTCTTTGTGGCAGAATTCATCCACTCTAAAGGCAGCAAAATAATCCAGCACATGCCCAAATATGTATTTCATTCACATCTTTCAGTTTTAAGGCAATATTTTCACATACTGTTTAAAGAAAGAAAAAAAAAAGGCTGCGGCTCAAGCTCCCACTGGTCATCTATATGTATTTCCCTGGAATAAGCAATTCAGCCTTGCCTCAAAATCAGATCACTTCACTGTTTTTTCCCTCACCATGATAAAACATTCATAGCTACTTATTTAAGCACATTGGTGCCATTACAAAGCAAGCTCCCTCCCTGTCCCCAGTACACACATACCCTTGAGGAACCTCACTCCAAACTCTTGGAGATGAATACTTTTAAAAGCAGCTTCCTCATCTCTGCTGGATGTTTCTTGGAGGAAGGAGGGTGCCGGGCAGAATCCCCATCCCTCCATGCGAGCTAGCAACCTCGCTTGTACTCAGCACCACAGGATGCTTCACAGCCACCCGGGAACCCTGCTGCTCTGGGCATGTATCTTCTGTGGCTCCATCTCAGTAAAATCTTGACTGTAAAGCTTGAGTGCAAGGATTTGTCAATGCATTTAATTTCTAACTGAAATCCAGCTTCCTTGAGGTACTGGAAATTCCCAGCTTCAGCAGCACGAACACTTACAAATAAATAAATAGAGTGACTCATTTTATGTCTTCAATTTAAAAAAATTTTATATGGACCGTATTTTCAAGCTTTCCGAAGGGGCTTATAAGCTCACTTAGCCTTTGAATGAAAACTAGGATCCTGATGTATTCACACAGCTCTGGAGACTTTTAATACATTGGGGAAACTCCAAATGTAGTTAGAACTGGCAGTTTGCAGGTTGATGTCACTGTCCCCAGAGCCAGCCTAATCCCTGCTCCAAGCAGGATGACTTTAACTACTGAACAGTCTCCTCTTACGGCCTGCGCAATTCTGGTTGCTACTTGGCGGCTGCCAGTTTCATATCCCTATTAAAGGCTGATTTTTCCATCCACTCTGAATAATTTTTTTAACTTCATTTCTAAACAACGCAATAAATCTTCACACAGGCTCCAAAGGCTCTCTTTGGAAAAGCATTTCATGCACATGGCAAAGAGATAGGCTAGTGATGGCCCGGCCAGGTGTTTCAAGCAGCAGGCACCCTCGGTGAGGACAGAGAGGCAAAGCAGCTGCTGCAGCCCAGGTCTCGGCAGAGACCTCCAGAGCTCTACTCTGGGCCTCCTCAAGAACAAGGAGACCAGCCCAGATCTGCCCTTTACTGTCAGCAGGTCACAACAAGGACACTTGACCATGATGAGAGACAGTAAATGTAGATGGGCTCATTTGTGCCTCACAAGCCTCAAGCAATTCACCTGAGATGTGGCCAAGATGTACCCTGAGAAAGACATTCAGGCTTGCTCTGAGACTACCAAAGAAATGAGAAGTCAAAGTTTGTTCCTCAGTTGAACATTCACATTACCTATAAGCAACTTTTAACTCTGCTCAGTTCTGTGACGCTGGACTTTGCTTATCTCCAAAACAGCATCAGAGCTGCCTGCATCAAGGGAGTGCAGATTCCCCTGGTCGGAGGGTCTCATAGACAGTGTGCAATAATTTGCCTGAGGTGGTCTCAGAGAAGGAGATGAGACTGGCTACATTGCTGACGTCCTCCAGCGCTCCCATAGCAAGAGCAAACACAAACGGCCAAGTTAGCACGGCTGCAGTTAGAGCACCTACTTTTTTTCTCCAGCTATATCATCCTTTCGTGACTCAACCATTTTCCTTACTTGGCTCTTTCAAGCAGGCAGCATTTTGGATCAGATTTTTCCACTTGCAGATGATAAACTTCAAAGTGCCTAAGTTGCAAATAATTGAAATGCTTTTAAGACAACATGAATATTCTACTTAAATTAATCACAGGCGAAAAAAAATGGGTCATCTTATGTAACAGACCACAAGCGAGAACAGAGAACACAGTTGGTCACTGCAACTGCAGTCCCTGGAGACCGTCTTTCTGCACTGTGTAACCATTGCCCATCATGCAGCCTCTGCTCAGAGCAAGTCCACATCTGGAAGGAGCTGGAGTGCTGTAGCTCAGAAAGGAAAGGCACTGCCAGTGCCACGCGGGAGGCCAGCTCTGTGCGCACACCATCAAACGCTCCATTTCATAAGCACATCATTAATAAAACAAAAAGGACCATTTTTCCTCTAAGTATGTAAAAAATAAATAAATATGTCAGAATCAATTTCTCCCCCCACCTTCTTTTACCAGCTAATTGCAGGAGAGTTTAAAGGCGCTTGACTGATTCTTGACTGTCTGTTGTTCAGGAAGCTGCAAATCCATATATTCACAAAGGAAAAATTGCTTTGAAATTTTATATTAGAGAAAAGCTTGGCAGGAGCAAGGTGTAAACAAATGGAAAACAGAAACACGCTAAGCAGTTAAAAAGCGAGACAGGAGAAGGGAAAATGTAAAATAGTTGTCTACAAAAAGCACTTTCTGTCACAGCAGCAATTCAGCAGTGCCCTTTGTTTTTTTTTTTTTTTTTTCTTAAAAGGAAAAGAAAAAAAAGCAATAAATTTTGAATAAAACCAGAGATAAGCACTGATGAAAACACCAACAATCATGTGCCATCATGCAGTATCTGCATCCACACACAGACTGGGGCCCTAATGCAGAAGGCAAGATGCCTTGGGTGGCATTTTCACCACGGGCTCTTAGTGCCTGTCTGCAGGGGCTCCTTCCCACTTTGGTATCTCACAGGTTTTACTCAGAACAGCAGCAGCAAACAGACAGTTCCTCCTCACTGCCCACAAAGCACCTCTTGGAAACTTGACAATTAGAAGTGGAAAAAAAAAAAAAAAAAAAGATTCACTCATTAAAGAAAATGAGAAAATGCTCACAACAGGTTTGGCAGGAGCTGGTGGCAGCCAGCATGGCAACGACACATATCTGAAACAGGGCAAGACTATTTCCCCTATGGAAACACACAGCCAGGGGACCACACGCAGCAGCCCCTTCCCCAGTGCCACTCATGGATGTCTGACAACTTCAGAGCGCTTTTTCCAGCAGGTCTGAGGGAGAGCAGGTCTGCCTTGGGTCAGATCCTGCCTCCTCCCCAACATGTCTCCCACTGTTCCTGTTCCCAAATGGATACGTGGGAGAGATGCAGCAATAACCAGCAAATTAACTTGCACCATCAGATACTAGGTGATTAGCTCAAATGTGTTACTCTCAAGATAGAGTCACGAGCCATCACTCTTCACATTGTAGATACTACCACAAATGACTATCAGAAAACCAAGCCAAAAAACTTTTTTTTTTCTCAGAATCTTAACAAAGTAATTATTTCATTAGTGGATAAGAGGTACATTTTTCTACCCCAATATTACTAGGATATTTTTAAGGTTCATCTGGCAGCACAGTTCCTACCTTCTTCTGCTGAACCAGGTTTTGTTTTCACAGCTGTAAACAAGCTAAACAACTCCAAAACAATTAAAATCAGGAAACTAAAAACATAAATTCTTTTATAAGTAGATTATATTCCAATATATAATATTCCAAGATGGGAGTTTTGTCCTTTCCTACTCTCTACGATGTTTCCTACACTCTTCAGTGCTAGCAGTGAGGCACTGCAGGCCTTGGATTCTACACATACATGATGCAAGACACTGCGTGCCTCTCAGCATCTCCCCCATTAATTGAAAGAGGGAAAAAAAGGCAAGAAAACCCAGCACCTTCAATAAGAATTGCCCACGATTGCCCAGGCAATTGCTCAGTCTCCAAAACCAGGCAGCAGTGTACAGCATGGGTATCACTGCAATCACCCGCAGGTGGTCACCGCTATGTTCACGCATCCCCTGATGACCACCTAAACCAAGCGACGTCTTAAAACAACTGTCAGGTACTTGGTGCCCTTTTCTGAAAGGCAAGGGGAGAGAAAAGCCCCAGGAGATGACACCTGGGGAACAGCTAGAGGCAACAACATTCCCCTGTCTCACCAAGCACACACACAGTTAAAATCTAACAGGATTAATAAATTAAATAATTAAACAGGCATCACAGGGGAGGGGATGAAAACTTTGCTACTCAACACTGAGTGACCTCTAGGAATCCCTCTCAAGGGACAGGCTGGTCCTTGACATCATTTCCTTGGCAAGTATTTTCAACATTTTATCAGTCCTTGCAAGCACCTGAACAACATAATCACCCTTTATAAAAATCTGCTGGAGTCATGTTGAGCCATCACCATCTGGATGGTGCCTCTGTGGGCCCCTCCTCTCCCTCTCTCCACCTCCTGCCTTTGGCTGAAACTTTAATTGGGGAGCAGCCAGTGGATTCTGTACTGTCCCTGACCCGGGAGGGTTTAAGCACAGCAATTCCCCCCAGAAAGCTAAGGCTTTTAAAAGTTTGAATGTGTTTGCATTCAGGCTATTGGGAATGTAGAGTTGGAAGGCTTGAAGTTCCTAAAAAGAAAAAAAAAATCATCCCTCACTGACTGCAGTACATTTTGCATTCCAATTGTGGATTTTCTGCATCATTAAAACCACGTGAAAAGCAGGTGGGAAATGTGTTTGTAAGGTGGGCCTCTCATTTATCTTTTACTGCAACAAGTAGAGACCCCCCAGGCACTGGACTCCTAGGAACCAGATCGGGTTTGCCTTTGCAGGCAGCTCACTTCTAAGAGTTAGACCACTACAGCTCATTCATTATAATCTATTCGTTACCAGGTTATCTTTTCACATGACACTCCCCTGCCTCTTTGGAAAATTCAATTTAGAAACAAAGTAAAAAGTTACTATTTGAAATTAAAGTCTATAGGTATCATAGCTGCAGCTATTGCTTAAATCACAGCAAAGGCAAAACCTTAAACCAGTCGAAGGCATTTGGTAGCAAATGAGACTTATCCCAGAAAGATGTGACAGCTGCTGTCACAGGACAAGATGGAACAGCACTGGCAGCAAATCATTATTTTTATCATCAGTACTAGGTACATAAAAGCACTTCCTAAAACTCCAAGCAAAATCAAGGGCAAGGTTTCTCAGTGCTCCACAACACAGTTGAAAGACAGTCCTTGCCCCAACCAGAGCCGACAACCCAGCTGAGGCACGAGGAGGAAGACATCCTCATTGCAGAACACGTTAAAGCTTCGAGACAGTAGGTAGCCCCAGGATTCATGTTAATGAAAGCTGGAAGCAAATGCACAAGATAAAAAGACCAAAGAACAGACTCTGAGGAAGATTTCTGTGCATCTCAAGGTGTCTGCAATAAAAACTAAACCCAGAGTTATTTGTATCTAAAACATGTATCATATAAAAGCCCCATAATAGCTCTGATGAAATAATCCTTGTCGTTTAGGTTGCCAAAAAAGCTGATGTAAATCATTTTAGCCTCACTAGCTTCAAAGGAGCTGTGAATATTTACATTTGTAAGTATGTTGCTCGGAGCAGGGTTTGAATTTTGGTAAAACAAGTTGATAAGAAAGTTGTATTTTCTCATCATGTTTAAAAAAAAATCCTTAAAGGAATGCATTATTCTTAGCCTCAATTTTAGATTACTCTAGCGTGCCACAAGCTCTGCTTTTTTGCTTGGCAAGATAAAGAATGCTTTCACTAATAAAAATCAAGGTATGCCTGGCATTTAGCAATGCTAACTGGTAAATACTGGCTATAGAAAGGTTGCCATCCCTTACCTCCCTACAAAGCCAATCATGGCATGAGACAAGCCATTTCTTAATAAAAAAAGCAGTAATGGGAGAGAACAAAGATGACAGTTTTTGGTAACTGAAGTCAAGTCCATTTCAATTAAGGGGGCACAAAGGCGAGGGTCCATTTGCACAGACCTGACAGGGCTTTTACGTCCATGCATGTCCGTGTGCACCTGTGTATACATTCACAAGCCTCAAAAGAGTTGTGGCCTACGTAAGATAGGCCCAGTTGGCCTATCAAGGGAGCAAAATTGGCTAAGCATGCAGTTTTGGCAGCTGTAACTCACTGCTAAATATTTGGGGTTGACAATATACAGCACTTTCCACCCAAGGGCCTGGAGTACTATTACTTTATAAATCAGACCTCCCCAAACCGCTGCGAGGCTGGGCAGTAACGTCCCCTCGATGTCCTCGTCACCCCTCCTTCTTTCAGTGGATAGTAAGTTGACTTCACAGCAAATGTGTTTCACAGGGCTCCCCAACATTGGCTTGTTTCCCCCCTGGAGAAGCTTCCTACCACGAGCACACCCTGAAACATTACAGATGTGGGGCATACACATCTCCTATGTCATACAAAATAGCCCAGGGGAGAAATGCACAACCCCCCAGCCTCTCTCATCCTCCTTCCTTTGCCATTAAGGCATTCCTGTTCTACCCCATCTCCTTTACATAGCTTCCAGTATTGACTCAACCTGGATCTGGATTTCAATTCCTTATTAATCCAGAACCTACCATGAACAGGAGCATTCAGGGGATGCTGGAAGTTGGTTTGCTTTTCGTTTAATCTCTGGTGCGCTAGGGACTACCCACCGCTTCCTGCTAGGGCAGGAGGAAGAAAAGGTGGCTGCTCCTGCACATCCTATGCTTTGCCCCGTCTCCATCCCAGCTGCTGACACCAGCCATGAAAGTCGCTCTCATTGTGTCAGCAAGGACTAAACCTGTTCTAGCCACCCTTATAACTGTGCTAACAAAATTTGCAATTCTGATCCACTGCTCCTGATCCATCCAGTTGTATTTGATAGTATCTCAGTGTTCCTTGGGGACTGAAAAAGCAGGAGAGTGGCCCAAAGCTCTTCCAAAAACATTCCAATAAAGAAACTAAGAACAAAAACAATTAATTCTGTCTTATCACTAAACACAGTGAAACTACAAAATTGCTATGCAACTAACTTGCCCATGGTTTGCTTCTTTTTATAGCTTCTCAACTACCTTCAGTAGCTGCTCCTCACACTCATCTTACATCCCTTTATCACAGTTACCAGACTACAAAACATTACCCTGTTTCAAGCCACTGCATCAAAGTAAACTTCGACTGCTGTATTTAAGCTCCCAAGTCTTCCAGGATGTGATGGATCATTACCCCAACTCTGAGCTTTAAATCACCACACAAGACTCCTACGAGACCAGCCTGGGTCCCTCCCAAGGTTACACTTGTCTTCCAGGCCTCCAGCACCTTCCTGCTGTGCAGACACAAGGAACTTGCTTAGGAGCTGCATATTTTAAGGGGCATCTAGGTTCATTCCCAAGATACTGCAGCATAACTTAACCAACTATAAACACTAAATATGGGCTGCTAATTGACAGGCACAGTATTTATTGAGGCTATGTAGCAGCAAAGAGCCTAGTAGATCTGTTTATACACAGCTGTAAGAATACCAAGGGCACAGGAGAGACTGATGGAGGGCGAAGAGATGAAAGCAAGCCTGAAAGGGCCTGACACTCCCACAAACTGGTAGCACAGCAAACCTGCTGATAGGTTCATCTGACAAGCACTACCCAACCTGACACTTGCTTCACCGTTCAGCAGGGCCCAGGGTTAAAGCAGAAGGGAAACACGCAGCTCACGGCAGAGGAGGTTCCCTGGGAGCACAGGATACACCAGCTGTACAGCTATAGCTGCTCAGAAGGGCTCCTGCCCCAGCCTTCTCCGAGGCATCTGTTGGCTAAGGGAGCAGATGGAGACAGAGACTCGCACCAAACTCTCCTGCCCTAACCTTTGCTGCTGCATCTTCAGACAAACATTCAAAAGGGAGAAGAATTGCTTGGCTTCAGCATTTCAACTTCTCTAACTCTTCAACCTGCTTCCCAGGGCAGGGAGTTGGAGGGAGCTAAAGGGAATAGAAGGGGCGTTAGTACAAGAGGTCCTCATGTAGCTGCACGGGTCACGGAGCTACTTCTCCAAAACTCTTCCTCCCATTGACATCCAATCTTGAGCTCGCTGCAACTGGCTGGTATGGTTTTGAAGCGAGTGCAGCGGCCACAGAGCCACGAAGAGCCTGACAGTGCTGGTTATTAACTCTGCCAGCTCACAGAGACAGTGAGCGCCGCATGCTCCATGGGGATGGCGTGGCTCTCCCTGTGAACACGCTGCCCTGCCAATGCACCTCGTCCCAGCTGGGAGGACAGCTCATCTGGCAGCATGGAAAGCCTTGGATTGCTCTTTGAAGGTTGGAAGCAGGTTGCAACTTCCAACACGAAGCTGTGGAAACTGTTTTCAAAAGGTTCCTACTATAACTGGATCTCAAATGCCTGAGTAACAGGTCACGCTTTGAAAACAGAGCTTTAAGGAAGACTTGAGGCTCCCAAGTTTCCTTATTCCCTGCATTCTATTTTCTCTCCTTTAAATAGGACTCAAATAATTTAAAAAATTTTATTCGCTGTCTGTTAAGAGACAGAATGAAACCACTGATTCCTTTAACAGTGGTTCCTACACAGAAGTTATAGGGATAGGCTTTTATTAAGGTCCTTTGTTTTTATAAATAAAGGGGTGATCAAGACATGCTATTTGGGCTCTTGCTATTCAAATTTCTCCACATGCAGATGTCAGAAAAATGCAATTATTATTCACATATACAGAGGTCATACCTCTGAGCAAGACAGCAAGCAGACAAGAAGAGGAGAAACAATTTTGCTAGATGCCTTTTCCTCCTACAGAGCTCCATGAGAGACACGCTAGAAGTGAACCCATGACAGTTCTTAAATTTCCACTGACTTAACTAAGATTTCATGCTTTACAAAGCCACCTTATATGTGTTTCACATTAGAAACATGTACTTATTGCTCATGTTCAAATATATTTTCTGAATTTACTAATTTATTTCTCAGACCAAGGGCTCAAAACATCAAGATAACGCTAGCATGAAGTAGCTATAGATCAAGGGTTTCGTTGTTTTTAGTATATATTGACTTTCCTATAAAAACTCAGATGACAAAAAACTCATTTATGACATCTTCTAAATAGATTTAAGAAGTTTTTAAACTGGCCAGAGCTTTCAAATCACTGAAGGTCTGGATCGTTTTTAAGCTAACATGCTCTTTTCACAAAGGTTTTACAGGCTGTAAATTTCAAAGCCGGTCCACAAGCATCTTCCCCTCCCTGCTGTACCATCAAAGCAAACTTGGTTCACTGATGGGAAGAGCAGGTTTTCTCAGTTAAGCTTCCTTTGGACAACACTTTTTCTTTATTTTGGCTTCAGCCTCTCTTCTATATTTTATATTTGAAACCACCACCAGTATAATGCACTAGTATCAGGGATCGCCAATTCGGGACACATTAATACCACACCTTCGTTCAACCCTATTTAATGGAATGACGTACGCTGATGCTGCTATATTACCAGCTTTGTTGTCTTAAAAACCAAACTAGCTGTTGCAGCAAGTCCCCAGCCTAGCAGGGCAGTGTTCATCTGGTTATACCATCAGTGTCTTTGGAGAGACTGGCAAACAGCTTTTGTGCTCGTAGATGTGGACTGAAATCCAGTCAAGACTCAGGTAGTTTTTTTTTTTTTTTTAAACACGTGCATGCAGCAAGGCTGAAATTCCAGCCAGACAACAAACCCCCAGATACCCATTAGGATGGAGAGAAGGGCAATAAAACCCCCCATTCCACCACTGTCCTGAACATTATCAAATTGTCCATCCCATCAGTGCAGAGAAAAACTCACAGCAACTTCCACGGAGTCTCTGAATATTTTCCAAACAAGCTTTGCAGCACAAGCTAATAAACAGACCTCTCCTTCCCTTAAAAAAGGTGGCTTCTGATTTCCACTTTCCACTATAAGCTTTCCACTATAAGATTTCCACTATAAGCTTTAACATCCCGTCATGGTCAGACAACGCTAAACGTGAAGCCTCCAAGGATAAAGCAACCATCCTCTCCGATGCCTCCCACCACAGTATTGTTACATCATTGGTCATTTCAAGTAAAAGAAACCCAGAAGCCAGTACTCAAGCCTGATAACTAAGCAATTTTTTCCCTTCACCACAGATGTAACAGGACAGAGGCCCCTCACCATTAATAGTGAGTGCCAGGGTACTAAAACAGGGGGAGCTGCCTGTGGAAAACTCTTGATTTCCCAGTGCATGCGCAAGGGTTTTTGGCCCCAACTCACACACCATCTCAACCCGAGGAGCATCCCAAGGAAACCTACCTGGGCAGAGTGGTCGCTCACATCGGACATTCCGCCATCCGACAGCCGGCACCGGTGCTGCCCGCCAAAGCCACGCAGCGGCTCCTCTGCGCTGCTCTCCGCCTCAGACGACTCCAGCTGCGGAGCCTCCACCTCCATGGGGGTGCAGTGCCCATTGCCTGGTTCCGAGGGGGCCTTCTCCTTGCTCTCCTTGCCGCCTGGCGCTCTGGTGATGACGCCGAACTTCCTTGTCCTTTTCCCATTTGGGGTGGCTCTGTCACTCAGCTCAGGGCCCGGCTTTGCCCTGGGCTCACAGCTGTTGCCGTTGTTGCCGTTGGAGGGTGGCGGAGGGGCCTTGCGCTTGATGCGGCGCAGCATGATCAGGTAGATGAAACCGCCATTCCAGCACTGTTCAGCCAAGTAGCTGCAGAGGAAGGGACAAGCGTGAGTTAGGACCGCGACACCTGCGCTGCACCCCATTGAGATGCGCCACCGGCACCTTCCGAGCATCCCAACCAGTTGGTTTCCCATATATATTAACACACCTGGCAGAACATTGGCAAATGCTCATTTTGTTCGGTATCAGATAGTCCAAGCAGCACAGAGGAGCAACAAGCGACCGTGGACACTGCTCGGCAAGCAGCCCTCAACACCAGGCACATTCGTGTGGGCATTACGTGACTCTGGTACATGCCACCAAACTGGTTTCCACCACCCTGACCTCAAGGCACGTGTCTCAGCAAGGCCAAAAAGTGTGTGACACAAAGCCAAGAGTAGAGAATAAGCAGAGGTTTAGAAAGGAAAATTCAGGCAGGTTTCATCTGTGCAGCAGCCCGTAGAGTATTTGCATTGGAAATGAGCCTTCTTAGTGAAACTGATCTTGTACTCCAGTATATAGGTGCTTCCGAGGCCTTGGGGAAAAAAACAGCCACTGGGGTAAGTGAGCGCAGCTCCAACAGCGTTGGTCTGGTAAAGCGTGGCCTTGTCGACTATGGCTCCCATAAATGGGCATGGAAATAGGCTGGGTTTCCTCCAACATTAACATGCTGCGCTCGGAGTAAGAGCTAAGTCACCTCAACTTCACAAGGAGCAGGCCCGAGGTTGCCAGCATGCAGCAAACCAGCACCTCCCCTCCCACCAGCTTTGAGGAAGCCATGAAGGAATCGATGTTTCTGTTGCAAGCAAATACTTGGTGACCTTAAAGGAACTGCACCCACTGATGCAAAAGGGCAATCTACCTCCATGTCTCTTTTGGGAACGCATATACCTCAACCCAAATTCTTGAAATACCTGGGTGCCACGCCAAGGGTGGAGCCAACTGGCAGTACAAACAAGATGGAATTTGTACTTAGCAGGTTTGTATGTGCCCTTTCACACTGATTTAGGCTCCAGAAATACAATGCCTTTCTCACTAGTGAAAGCAGCAAGAATTTCTAAGACACCAAAGAGGTGTCTGCTGCAGCTGCAATGAACATTTCATCGATACGGAGCAGCTGACAGCTCTACAGCTATCACAGATGGGAAAAAAAAGGTGCAGAGTTAAATCATAAAGGACTCTTAAGAGAAAATAATAGAGCAGCTTTGGCAGAAAGAGGAGGAGAGTCTAAGGGGTTTTCCACATTTTTATTTTTCTGCCTTGAGTTTCTAGGTTAATTTTCACTTCTTTCTCAAAAAGTTGTTTGGCCTCAAATACAACCCTTGAAAATAATTCCTGCATAGGGATGACTTACGACAAAACAGGAAAAGCAGCTATGAAAACCCCTGAAGCAAACTTCTTTACAGAGGAGTGAAGGAAACACTCTCAACTACTCAGAGTAATCTGGATCAGCCTGGGAGTGACTGAAAATAATCCATGACGGGTGTGTTTTAATCCATAGACGTTAGCTGGTATTTGC
Organism: Crypturellus soui; assembly: GCA_032275445.1. Taxonomy (NCBI): domain Eukaryota; kingdom Metazoa; phylum Chordata; class Aves; order Tinamiformes; family Tinamidae; genus Crypturellus; species Crypturellus soui. Next base: position 550,944 of record JAUBNY010000700.1, read on the forward strand.
AGTCCAGTTCTTCCCAAGGCTTTGGTGGCCCCACCAGACCACTTTATAATCAGTTTACATCTGATTAGGAAGAGGGATGCCTAAATGATATAACAACTACACAGCCTTCAAAACAGCCCTGGAGCAACTGGATCTGAAGGACAAACACGCTCGCTGTGCCAAATCTACCCGGTGAATAGAAACTGGATTCCAGGACAACCCACTCAGCAGTTTTCAGTAGGCAAGTCTTCTTTCCTTTTCCTTTCCTTTCCTTTCCTTTCCTTTCCTTTCCTTTCCTTTCCTTTCCTTTCCTTTCCTTTCCTTTCC
>JAUBNY010000700.1:558796-575490 GCA_032275445.1 Crypturellus soui
GGAACAGGCTGCCCAGAGAGGTTGTGGAGTCTCCTTCTCTGGAGATCTTCAAGACCCGCTTGGATGCAGCCCTGTGTCACGTGCTCTAGGTGGCCCTGCATGTGCAGGGGGGTTGGACTAGGTGACCTCTAGAGGTCCCTTCCAACCTTAGGCATTCTGTGATTCTATGATTCAAACTACCTGCCTGTGTTTTCTGTATTTGCCAGTTTGCAGGGTGGTGTCAAACCCCTTCAGCACAGTGAGGGAAGCTGGTTTCCCTGTCCTCAAGAGATGCCAAGCAAAAGCCCAGGAGTATTTTCATATTAAGAAATGCTCTTGCAACGTCCTCTGACAGAGGATTAAAGCCAGACTCACAATTGCTTTCCAAGACGTGCTGCATCCCCCTCTAACAGGAGTGGTGGCAGAGACACTGATTCCCGACAGTCCCAGGCCAGACTGGTCACAAGTGAACCTGCAACTCTGGAAAAAGCACCATACCCCTCAGGTACTTGGACATGTTGATCAAATATCCTGTCAGCCTTCTCTTCTAAGAGAAGAGAAGAGATGTCCCTGGAAGGGATGACAAACATTAGGCCTCTGTATCTCCGAGGCAGCTCCCCAAGCAAGCTCCAAAACTTCACTGAAATATAGACTTTGAAAGATTTTCCATTTCCATGCTCAGACAAAATGAGCACCGAGCTCTTTTTACTGCTTTGATCTCACTCTAGCATTAGCTATGGTGAAGTACAAGCCTATACAACATATCAGTCTTAAGCAGTAGGGCAGACTTGTTCTCCTCTGTAGGAAGGAATCCATGAAAATTCTAAGTATTTTTAAAAGATGAAATAGTTCTACATATTAAACACCGCTGAGCAGTTACATCTTGCAAAGTTTTACCAAGCGCAACTCGTGGGGGTGTGTTAAGGGGCATTTAATACTCCCTCTCAGGGCTATGAAGAGGAGCACACACCTGCCTCCTCCTGACGCTCTTTTTAATTCCATAGCCAAATCCCATGCCTCCCCAACATTGTTGAGCTGATTGTTGCAATTATATAAACTGATAAACTTGCTGAGTTTATTCCAAGGTCCCCAGCATGTATGTGAAGTGCCAGACTTTGAAAGGCTACCTTAGGGAAAAGTAAGCATGTTTTTCATTTTATATATATGTGCATGTGTGTGCTCACACATATGTGTGTGTATAAATACAAAGGTTGCCAGACTTGACAAGGATATGTTGGGACAAATTGTATCACATCCCACCTCAAAGTAACTGCAGTGACACTTGAACAAATACAGGTGGTCACACGGAGCAAAGGAACAGCCAAAGCAGGCCCAGCAGCCATAAGAAAACATCTGGATTTATTTTAGTATCAGAATATTGAACTATGTTTATTTTACAATAATGGCATCTTAGAACAGAATCTTTCATCCCATCAGAAAATACTTTGAAAATTATATACACAGAATATCCTTGATATCCAGTCAGCTGTCATATAATATAATTTGCCATAGCAAGAGGAAGAAATTTCAGCCGAGACAACCACTTTTGGAGTCTCTCCATAAGATACCTGGGGACTGCTAATGTCCTTAGCAGGACAGAGAGGCTGCTGAACTTTATGCTCTTCTCCAAAAGACTGAGGGTAAAACTTGAAACTCAATCTTCTGCAGGCTGCAAAGAGACAGGGCAAAGCGGACCCTGACAGAACTAAACCTATAGACTCAAGAGGGATTTAAAAGCTAAGATTAATGACCCATCTCTTTGTGAAAGAGGCACACGACTTACCTCGGTTTTCAGGTAACACAGGGCTCAAGGCTCCTGTGACCAAGAGACAGTGAGGAGCTAAGAGCATGGGCCTCCCCATCCAACTGCCTCCTGACTTCTGCCACCGCATGAAGGCACCCAGCCCATCGAGTGCAGATGGGGCAACCCCACAGAATACTGCTCAGACTCGCTGTCCTCTAGGACAATGATTCCTGCATCTTTGGGCAGGATTCAGGTAATCCTTAAGGCATGGAGCCAAAGAAAGAGACTAGCAAGATCCAAACCAGTCAAACCTTTCCCCGGCCAGTTTGCAAGCAAGCTCACCGCAGGATCAGGCTGGGACACACGTCTTCGGTGGCATCTCCACTGGGACACCCTCTGCCACCCCCCATCTGTCATCTCACTCCTCCACCTGCCCAGGGCACCCTGCTTTCCAGTGACATCTTATCTTGATAGAAATCAACTGCACTGGTAAATCTAGCTGCTGCTTGAACATACTCCTGTGAGCACAGAGCTAGGGCAGGCCAGGAAGGAGGCAGGCAGTTCTCAGTGCAGCATCTCAACAGCCGACAAGCCCTTTCCTGCCCTGGGCTCCGTGTGCGATGACATAGGACTGAGAGCTGCAATCTTCTCCTCCTGCACTAATAAGCAAGAGGAAGCAGAGAAACAGCATGGGAAAAGTCACTCAAGGAGCAAGGCACTGAAAACATCCACAGAGTTGATTCAAACAGCACAAGGAGGTAACAGGCTCCCATTTCCCTTCCCATCCGAGGGCAAGCTGCTCAGAGCTCTGCCAAGCACTGCCAAGAATGAGCAGCGTTTCCCACAGTCTCACATTAGCTGTGGCTCTCCATGCAGTGCTTTTATCAGGATAGCCAAAACGTTGGCTTTCAGCAGAAGCAAAACTCTGAATTCCTTTCTTTTTTTCTGTCTGCAGGGTATTTTTCACCATCAAACTTAAGAGTGAGGAATGCAAGCAGACCCACTGAAATTTTGAAGAAAAATAGGTTTAGAAGTGGAATTTCAAGGTGTATTTCCACAGCCCTTACATGCCAACACAAGCAGGCCCTGCCCACACTTTGCGGTGGCTAGACCCAGTTTCCTCCCCTGCACTAAACCTCCTAGTAGCTGGGGGCAGGGGATTGCGTTCATGCTCGCCATGGGGATTCCAGCTGCTGTCAGCATTCCCAGCATGGCACAACAGCAGTCACAGCTCAGAGAGACACAGCATCAGCAGCAAGCCGACTGGGCAAGACCCTGTCTTCCTTCATTCAATGAAGCTATTAAAGAAATTAAGATTAACAGGAGAAAATGCTTCAGTGCTGGAGCTTGCACAGAACGGGGAAATGTACCTTGGCCACAAGAATGAGGTGGTCAGAGGAGGATCTCTGAAATCTCCAGCAGAGTGGAAAGCAGGCAGAAGAGCAGGGTCGCATGTCTGCAAACTTGCTGCCTCCCAGTCATTCATACGAACGTAACATTCAGGGAGGCTCTGCAACACAGGGCTGTGGCTGAGGTTGGCTGAGACACTCCCTTCTACCCAGTCTCAATGCAAGGCTGTGGCCTGGAATTTGGGAGAACCAAATTCCTCTTCCCTCATTGCACTCCAGATCCCCTGGGGCTCCCTAGGCAAGTCTTTCCATAAAAGAAATGGGGCTAAGATCCTGCCTGATCCCACAGAGCTGCTGCAAGGCCTCCAATGGCAAAGTAGTTTCACAACCATCTGCTACCTGGGATTGGTGGACCCCAGCCAATCCTCCCACCCCGCATCCTGCGCAATAGCACGGACAAATGCAGCTTCAGTGAACCCAGCCCAAAGCAAACACCCAGAAACTCGAACCTCCAGCCAGGGAGTTTTAACCAGCCCCATGGTCTGCCACGCTTGCACGGGCACAGCCAGGAAAGCCGAGGGCTAGGTCCAGGCAAGGGGCCGCTCTCCTGCACAGTGAGGGCCTGCAGGGAGGGAGTCCTGTGCACATTCCAGCCAGGAGCACCAGCTTGCTTCAGCTGCATGGCATTAACAAGAAACCCTGGGTTTCTAAAATCAAAGAGATCAGAACCCTTAACAAAGGGGATGAAGGCCAGCTCAATCACATCCCATCTCGGGTGCAGAAAGAAGAGAGATTAGGATCACTGGAGTTATGCTGGCATGAGGGAAAACACCCTTCTGCCTTGGGCCTTGTGGAGACTCTCCCGAGGCACATTTCCAGAAGACAAGAAAGGGCTGTCAGGGAACCCCAAAGCACTAAGCCGAACAGATGAAGAGTGTGCACATGCACCAGAGTCATTCCCCACAGTGGCCCCCGAGCAGACAGCTGAGGAGATAAGTCCAGGAGCCATAGAGCAACTCTTCCGTGCTGAGAAACCCTCAGAGCTCTGGCAGACATTCTAGATGCAGTGTAACAGGTCATGCAGTTGCAGTCATCTGTCTCATGGGAGTAACATGCTGTCCTTTGGGATTTAGTGATTTACCAGCTCTGTTGACAGAACACAGGAGCAATGCTGCATTTGCACTGCAGAGGCTTCGTACTCCATATTGGCAAAGGACCTGCTCCCACGAAACATGCAGTCCCAACCTTCACCAAGAACTCCTGGAGACAGAGGTTTGCACTGCTGTGGGATTTAGCTGCTACGGACAGGAGAGTAAGGATTAAAAGGATAGATGATATTCATTATGAGTTCGGAAGCAGTTCAGTAGTCAGTCAAGCTATTGTGACACTGAATGCTGCGATTAGTTAGCTCATTGCTGTGCAGCAGACAGACATTTAGCTGGGTGCATGGCCACGTTTATAAATATGTTCTTCAGTTACTAGAAAACTGAGCTGTTTAAAATAATTAGTTATGACTTCAAAATGATAAACACTAACCTTTTACCTCTGCTGCAAGGCAGCAGCTCTCCTGCACCTTGGCCCGAGAAGGTCCAAACCCCCTTCTTGCTGTGGTAGGGCGGAGGTGGATGCCTCTGCTGCGGCACAGGACAAGCCCAGGCAGGCTCGATTGCTTCATGGGACCTGGCACCGCACCTGCAGCGCATGGGCGAATGTCTGCAGGCATCCTCTGGATCCACATCCGCACCCAAGGCCGCTGCTGCCAATAACCAGCCAGCTTCCTCTTGCTCACTTTAACCAGATGTATTTTCCAAAATGTCCTGTATTGGATTTGCCTGTTCTCCTCCAGAGAACTGGTCCAGTTAGGCTTTACTGAACCCTCATTCAGGCAGGGGTAGTTCTGTATCCCTTCCACTGAAGGGGGAACAGGGAGGGAAACAAAGAGCCAAAAAACACAAGAGGAAGGTTCGGGCTGCAGGGAGCCTGCTAATTCCATTCCCTCCCAACGACCCATGGCCAAGGGCTGCCACTGACCCAGTTTGTCTGCTTTGGCATTTCAGATCAAATTGGCACTTGTCTGTGCGGCGCATCTCCTCTTCCTCACGCCTGTGCTTTGGTCTGTCCGGCAGAGTAGCCATGAGTGCCCAGACTCGGTGCTGCGGGGATGCATAGTAGGCTACACCGCAGTGCCCAGGCTGGGGGCACCTCATCACAGCTAATGCCAGGGACAGCCCACAACTCCCCCAGCGCAGGATCCGCCAGCGCACGGCATTCACCCTGCAGACCCACTGCCTTTTATGCTACACTGGGTTCCTAACGCAGATGCTGGTAATTACTCCATGCCTGTATTTGCCAATTACTCAACCAAGGGAAGCTTGCAAAGACCACGGCTATCATGTAATTACGCCCATACACGATTTTCTGCTTCACCAGGAGCACCAGGGCCTGGCCAGCAGCGTGTATCCCAGCACACGCTGGGATACAAATAGAGGCATGTTTACCTTGTGCAGCAGTTGCAGAAATTTAGAGAGCAGCACTGAAAGTGTTTCCACTGCTACTGTTAATCAGGGCAACACAGCTTTGGATCATTAGCTTTTTTTAAAACATTACTTCTAAATTGGAAGAGCAGTTCCTCTTCAGTAACATTTTCAAGATTTTACTTTACCATAGATTGATTTTCCTTGATTGTTTTCTGCTTCACAACATTCAGTTTTGCATGGGAGCATTTCTTTTTTGCTCTGCACATTCCAAGGTGCCAGGTTTGCTCTATACTGGATAAAGCCCAAGCAAGTTCATGCTGGCAAAATAGGAACCAAGTTATAAAACTGAAAAACACAGGTCTCCCATTAAAAGACATGACATGGGTCACAAGCCATTCCCATGTGACCCAACATGACCCACGTACAAAACACAGGCAAATAGCAACAGCTCTGCCAGTTCACCAGGAGTGCTCATACCTTGACACTGCATTCCCAGGGCTCTCAGCACTTCTGATTCCTGCTATTTTAGAATCACACCCCCTCCAAAATAATTTTCTCCATATCTTTTAACCATCTAGCTCACATCTTTTCTTCTTCCTGCTCATAATCTTCTTATCTAATTCTGCCTCTGGTTTCCAATCACCCTTGGCAGCAGTGACAGCTGGGAGTAGATTAACCTGATAGAAATGGTCTGTACTCAGAATTGAATAAAAGTTCAGCACAGGAGATATTCCTTATTATAATCCAGGGTTTTTGCACCAACACAGCTCAAGGGGATGGTTTTCAGCCCTGGGAGCCGTATGCTGAACTCTGCCAATGACCATGACGAGCTCTGTCTGTGAAGCACAGCAGCTGAGCCCCATGGCGGGAGACATGGAGCTGCATCTGCAGCAGCACTGGCGAACTTGGGCCCAGGGCCCGGGGTCACGCGGCTGTGGGAGCCACACCGACTCCCATGCGGCTAGCAGGACTCAGCCACACTCTGTGGGGACCTTCTGCCATCAGCCATATGTAGCCACCTTCCCTCCTCCTGAACTAATGGATCCCTTCTCTTCTCCTCCCCATCACTGGGGGTCGAAAGGATGTGGGGAGCCCCTCACCCGTTCCGAATAATGACACTCTCCTCCTTCCCTGCTCCTATTCCTGCACAGCAAGATACACCCTGGTGGGACAAAACCTTTTGTTGTGTTCCCTACACAGAAATTATCACAAATGCCCAAAAGAGAGAGGAAGAAACATGTCCTACTGACATAGCTTTCACTCCAGGAGCAAAGTTTTGCAATGATGTTTTAAATGAAAGAAATCTCTGCAACCTTGTTTCGGCAAAGCACATTCCTTTGGTTTCGACTTCAGCAGCAATTCCCAAAGTACCTCTTTGCACTGAGAAGTGAAGGGTTTGAACGTCTGCTAATAATGAAAGGGCGAGCCGGAAAATTTAATCAAGTCAGTTTTATAGCAGGAAGCAGTAGGTTGGGGTAGAAACAACTTATTTCCAATGCTTTTGCAAGCTCGCTTGAGGTCCTGAAAAGTGCCCTATTAACAGCATGAGGTCAGGCTTCAAATAGCCCCACTGCTAGTTGAGGGGAGAGAAAAATTTCACAAATTTACTTGAAGGGGCCAATTTTGGCAACAAAGGTTATTCACCTCAAAAGACCACCCAGTCTTTGGCGTTCTCCAGGATCCTTCACAGTACCAAAAATGCAAGATATTTCATGAGCAGCTTCCTCTGCACTAAAGGGGATCTGCTCCTTCAGTATCCCCAACTTGATTTGACCACAAAGCGCTCAAAGCCAGACCCATGTATTGGAGATGAAACCCTCAGCTCCCTCCTGAAAGAAGTCAAAAAGGAACTGTAACCCTCTGTGGGCACAGGGAAAAGCCTGAGAGTGTGATCTGACCACACCACAATCAGCTTGGAAGGAAAAAGGGAAAAGAAAAAGGAGCCTAACTACAGATACACAAGCACACCCACACACATTAGTTCTTGGAATTTTATGATAGATTTCAAGTGCAGGAGGCACCAGAAAAAAAGGGGAAGGAGAAAATCCTGCACAAGTTTGCTGCTTTGCTGAGGCTCTGAGCAGAAACACAGCAGCACCCTTATCATCCCCTTCTGTACTGACCTTACTCGATCAAGCTAATTCACTCTTCAGACTGTGTTTCCAGTGAGGCCCTCAATGTTTCATTTAACTTCCAGCCATTTTTGCAGAGGACAGTTTTGTCCTTTGAGGACCGTAGCCAGTGGGCACAACCAGTTTGTTTAGCTATTTTACATCGCAACTTTGTTCCTGGCCATGACAATAGCATGTGCATACAGTAAATCCGAGGGATGAGCTGCTTCCCGCCCGGCTCTGGACGCGCTGAACCGCTTCCTTTATGCGCTGCGACAGCCCTCTGAGCACAACAGGTCCACACAAAGCACCAGCGCCCTTGCTCAACAGTTTCCATCAGTGACACCAAATCCCTTCTCTCCCACTGCTCAAATACATCTTCGATATTCCTGATGTTGTGCCAGAAAAAAGGACTTGCTGTAAAACAGGCAGAATGGGCTCACATTCATTCAGTTAACAGGGCCCCACAAGCACAAGCATTGCCCATCAGAGCTCCCAGGGGAGAGGGGCTCCGCCAGCCAGCCACATTGCTTTGATTGCACTTCAGTACCCAGTGCTCAGTTCCGAATTAACTCGTCACTTGTCCAAATTCCCAGATGGAGGCAGTTTATCAGCAAATGCAAGGACCAGCTCTGGCTGCCAGGAGCTGTGTTTCAGATGATGCCGCGGCTCCCGGGCACAGGACTGGTGCATGCAGAGCCACTCACCCTGCTCCACGGCAGTTCATCATCTCGGGGCCCTACCAGCCAAGCCCATCACTCCAGGACTGCTTGCACTGCCAGGCTCCAGTGTAACAATATGCTCAAGGTGGGTGTCAAGGGGCTTTTTTCTCCCTTTTCTCACTGCTAAAGTAAATACAGAAGTTAGATCTAGGAGTTTACAACAGGAGTTTGCAGAGGCAGAACTCGGGCAATGCCAGACACACGTGTCTGTCTGTATTCAGTTTGCCGCCTTCCTTGCATGCCCACAATGTAAAACAGCCTGTAATTACAGCTTCACTTTCCATTTTCATCACAGTGAGTCTGGATGAGGCCAAAAGGGAGAGAACACACAGGGCAAAGACCAAAAGTATTTCCAAACTTCAGCTTGATTTTTCAACATGACCAAGGTAAAGAAGTGCCCTTCTTAATGGATTATAGCTTGCAGGTGACTGATCTTTGGCTTTCCGGCAGCGGTGTCCAGAAACAGACTGGTCCTGGCACAGCACCTGGAAGAGAGGTGCAGGCAGGAGGGGATCCTGGCTCTGGGAATTGCAGAGAGGCTGCAGAGCCATCCTGGCAGCTCTGGCTCATTGCAGGGGCAGAGGCACTGCTGCTGCTGCAGACTCACGGGCCTTCCAGAGAGCAAGTCGCATAAAACCCTGCTGGGAGCAAAACAGAATGGGTACCCGAGCACAGCAGTGACAAATACTGGGAAGGCGCAGGAAAGATGGGGATGACAGATGTTCCTTCCCTAATGCGGCCTGTGGATGATGAAGCAGATACATCTCCTGGTCTCCCTCTCTGGGCCCTGCCACCACCCGTGGAAGGGACTTGACCGCTGCCCTTTTCCTTTCCTGTAGGGCTGGAAAAACGGCAAAGTGAATGAGAACGCCAGGAGCAGCAAGGCTAAGTGTGCACATCCTTGCAGCACAGCAATGCTTCCTAACACATTCTGTCACATTTTAGGCTTCCCCAGTGAGATGGGAAACATGAATACTTTGTCTCCCCCAGTAATACACTAACACACTTCCCTGACTGAAACGACCTTCAATGCAGCACAATGGTGTCGTGTTTCTTAACCAATGTGCTGGAGTAAGTGTTCACAAACCTCAGCTTATCAAATTACCATGATGCCTGAAAGTGAAGATCCTCCAGTTCTGTTTCCAGCTCTGTCACAGAGCAGAGCAGCCCCACATCACCAGAAATCCCCTGTAAGCCTCCTCATGATTTCCATTTATTATTCACTTACCACAAATCCTCGCCGTCAACAGATTGCACAGAGGGAATCCGAACTTTCAAAGCCACAAATCTCCTAATAACTATGGCCTCTTTAGACATGCTTCAGGATTAGCCATGTCATCTGGTTAGAAACCCAAAGCTGCTCTTCGTTATTGGATTGAACCTGCCTCCAACCGCTGAAAAGTCTAGTAATACCAGTCTCAGCCATGCAGGACCATGCGGTACGTGACCTCTTCCTCCTGTAGACACCAAGCTCAGTGGCACAAATTTACACCACACTACTGCGTCAAAGACCCAGAAACCTCCCCCAGGCACATTAGCCCCAATCCAGCTTTGCTGGATGTTGCAGCAAATTCAGCTGTGAGCACTGAGAATAAATCAGCATATTCAGGCCTCATATTGGCTGCCCATATGCAAACCAAAGGCAGTTTTTACAATTATATGCTCAGTAAATTAAAAGTGCCTTTAGTTGTTTTGAAAAAAATAAGAGCTTATTTAGTCAGTTCATCAGCTTCTTCAAAGAGTCTACAAACTAATTAGCCATACTGAGTTACTATTAAAATACAAGGTTTACAAGCAATACTCTTGATGATAACAGAGCTTTGGTACCACAGCTATAGAACAACCACAGACCGTTCTTCAGATGCATTTTCCTATAGGCTCCAAATTATACTTCAAACTGAGTATTTTCCTCTTCGGCAAAGGATCTGGGAATTCACTTGTGTCATTTATAAGTTCAAAGCAGTAATAATTTTTAGCTCATGTGCAGATCAAGAATTTGAATATTCAACAGACTAGAGAGATAGTGAAAGGGGATGGAAGGCAGGCACAGAACAGAAAAGACAGGGAAACCAAAACGAAAAACTCAAGTTAAATAAAGGAAGAAGACTAGTTGCTGTACCCCAGACAAGCCATACAGCTGTTCCAGATCAACTTTTCCAGGAGGAGACTTTGTTTAATTTAAGCCACAGGGCACATTAGCGAGAGGTACCCGGTCCCTTCGAGACACAGACAAGCTCCCAGAGCAGCCCAGGGTTTAGAAACTGCTACAAGATGTGTGAAGCTCCAAGCAGCACATTGCAGAGGCTCACAGATTTTAATTCCCGGAGTTTTTACCCACCCCTGTTTCTGACAGAGTGGGTTTACTTGACAGATAAGCCTCCCTACTTAAAGATCAAAGACAGCAGCATTGCAGGAAAGGAGGTTTCCTTTCTCCTTTTGACTTTCATTCATCTGCAGTTTTATGGGTTTACTTACAGGACAGAAAAGCAGGTATGCATGCGAGGGTGCTGCGCCGCACGTCCTGCCCTGTGAGTCCAGCTCACATCAAAACCGGATTTCTCTCCTCCTGCTTTTCTGTTTCCCCACCACCTCCTGCACCATCCTGCTCCACCCATAGCACCAGGAGCCTTTCCAAGAGCTCTTCCCGCTCAGCCATGCCCGAAAGGGAATTGTCATCCCCTGCTCCAAATGCATGTGCAAATCACACTGTTGGATTTCTGAGTACAGCCCAACTGCAGTAAAACCCCACACGTGTCCTCACAGAAGAGGAAAACAGAAATCCCCTTTAACAATAATCACAGCTGCTGAATTAGCAGCTTATACATGTCTCACAACTAATTTCCTTCCCCTCCCCTTTCAAACTTTCACTGAAGGTATTGATCAGGCCTGTCAGCATGTTTTCACTTAAGACTGCATTCAATTCAATGCCACACAAGCAATATGATAGCCTGTTTGGGATGTCTGCTTAAAAACAACAAGTAGCAACTTGTAAATAAGGTCAGTGTAAGCAGCAACAAGCATGTTCCACAACGTGTTCAATGGCGCCTTTTGCAAATGCTGCCTGTCCAGGGAGAGCCAGCAGCCTTCCCTGCAGCAGCGTGCGCTCGTGAGCAGTGAGGCGGCAGCAGAGCAAGCGCAGCTGCCAAGCTCATGCTCCGGATCAGAGTTTAATCTGAGTTGCGGCCACATAAATCCAGAGGGGCTCTATTTAAGATCATACAGTGACTCATTCCGTGCAGAAAAGCAGAAATCCGGACGTCTATATATTCCTTAAGAAAGCCTTTCGTTTGATTGCGAGGATGTCCTTGCCAGCAATCTGGGAGGCTGGAGCTGGGCTCTGCCGCGGGCTGTGCCTGGTCCCAGGGCAGCACAGAGGGTGCTGGGCAGCCAGTGGGCAGCGCTGGGCACATCTGAGCTAGGGACACGCACTGCTGGCCGCTCCACCACAGGTGCTGGCTGGGGACATGGGCACACAGGAACAAGGCAGACCAGCTAAAGTGCCACCATGCTATTTTCAGTCTTCCAAAAAAAATCGCCACTGCAACCCAGCATACCCTCTGGATGCCCTAATCTGCAGGAATCCTCTGTTTCCAGCAGCCAAACACCGACCCCTGCAAAGGGGTTGTTTTGTACACTGCTGCTGGTCCCGCCAGAGTCAGTTTGCTCTGAGCCACCGCTGCTCCTCCAGAGCCACCAGTCATGGCCACCTCATGGGCTGGAATCAGCTCTACTGGGACAAGCACCACCCTCCTCCCCGCCAGTCAAAATGTCACCCTTTGCAGCAGCCACAATTCCCCCCCCCCCCCTTCTTCCTTTTACATGATAAAAGCAATTCATCACAGTCATAACTTTGTTGCAGACAAAAATATTAAAAAAAAAAAAAAAAAAAACACCAGAAAAACAAATCACCTAGAGGCCTCTGCATGCAAAGAGGAAGATGATTTGCGGACCCTGTTTATCAGTGTTCAGGCTCATGAGAAGCATCCAAATAAAGCACCTCCACAAGGGCAGTCGCACATGTGAGCACCAGCCCAAGTAGCTGCCTCCAAGTCCAACAGTCAGCACATGAGCTGCCACACGGTCCTGGAAATGCGAGACCCTCAGGGATCCTCACCTGCAGCTCCCATGATGATGGTGACCACCCCCCATCCCCTTCTGTGTTAGGAATAAAGTATTGAAAACAAACCAAAACTCAGAAAAACAGCCAGGGAACATGACAGGCACCTGCTGACCCTTCCGTTCTTATTTTTGTCTGGATGTTAGGGCACTAGTTGCTGTTACAAACAAAACCTTAAAATCAACCTGCCTATTGCAAAAGCCTCTACTCCAATATGTGGTAGCATTTACTCTCCCATAAACTTTTTTCTTTTCTTTTTTGGCTGGGATATTTACTCTCACATGGACGAAATACAGAAATATATACACATACAGATACAAGACGCATATGCGTAGAATTCACCCGTGTGGATGCCATATGAGCACCATATGTTTTCTGTATTAGACGGGGATGAAATCATAAAACACGACTGAGATGCTCCTGCTCCCACACATATGCAACATACACTAGAAGGCAGTGCTACATAATCTTTATGGGTTCGACTCTCAGAAGTGCTGGGGGGACTCTTTTCAGTGGCCAACGGGTATCAACGGATGATCATCTCCCTGTACTCGGCACTTTACTTTTCCGCCTCCATGTCTCCCAAGCACGTCAGCAGATGCAGGGCACAGAGGCAGCTCCTTCTTCAAATGAGCAGGACACAGAGCTCCAACAGGACACCAACAATTTGATCAATACTCTTTAATTTAATCAGCTTTCAACAATGCTCAAAGTTAATGCCTTAGAAGAGTTGCCAAGGCAAAACTCAGTTTGTGAGAGGGATTATTTTCACAATTTGTGAAATAATAATTACAAAATATACATCTATATATGTGTATATAAATAAATCCTGGAGGGACTGGGGATCAGTTTACCCACCTAGAGAGGCTTGCCTTCAGCAAGTTAGGCAACTGTCATCTGACTTACCTAACTGATGATCCCCTATAAAGAAAATTTCTATTAGCAGTATATTTATGCATGTATTTTGTGACGTAGCCACATTATGTTTAAGCATAACTAACATATTTTTCTTATTTTCCTTCTGTTCAGGTCCAATAAAGTCAGTCCTCACAGGGGAATACAAATACAGAGCCACAACAGCACTGTCCATTAGCCTCCAGCTCACTCTGAAAACAGGCAGAAAAGCCATTTGCTGCACATGAAAGCTTGTTACCTTCTACAGTCTATTGAATTTTAGCTTGAAATTCAAACCTCTAAAAACAGAGTTGTTGACATAACACACCAATCGCTCACTAATATCTACCATATTTTAAGTCTATTTAGCCTCGCCAATATACTAATGTATGGATCTAATGTATTGGATCGAGACCAGAAGCTAGAAGCCAGGATACGAGGCTTAAGGTAGCAGTTTTATAGGAGCCCAAATTCAGCAGTTTAAACTCATATGTAATCATCATTACTCAAACTAGAGGATGGGATGGCATATGCCTAATCCCTATTAGATTTACTGATTTAATAATTTACTAGATTTGCTAAGTTCCTCATTCTATTTACTGATCCAGTCACAAAAGACACAAAAAGAGGCCCTTAACTATGGAAACGATGACCGCAGTTTTCACTCTGCATCATTTATGCCACCTCAAAGAGGGACTGGCCACCTCTGTGGGCTGGTGGGCTAACCTCTGTGTTACCAAGGAGGTGCACCAAGGAGGTGCAAAGCCAGCGATGGAATCCGCGCTGGTACAGGGCTCTGCACTCCTCCATTGCCCTCTTTCCCACCGTTTGGTATCTGCTTGCACAGCTTTGGCACTTGCACTGTGCAAGTGTCTTGTTCTGTCTAGCAATCCAAGTGAAAGACAGTGCTGTACAAATCCAAAGTGTAAGGACCTGGAATAAATTAATCCCTAGACCCCAGCCAACACAGGTGAAAGTCACAGTCTCTCCTAACATCCACGGTTGAGCACCCAGCTAGGGAGGCTGGAGCAAGCCCAGCTTCGGCTGTGCCTTGTGGCTGCTGAGCCCTGCAAGAGTAGCATCCCTGAACCTTGTCCCCAAAGACCTGGCTGGGCTCTGCATTGAGGAAGGCCGGGAGCAAGCCTCGTGGCTCTCTCAATGCCCCTGCTGCAGCTATATGCGTGGGGTCCCAGCGGGGACATGGCGCAGGGCCTGTGGAGGCCACCATGAAACCTGTGTGGCCACTGGAAGCTTCGGTACTTTTTGCTTGGATGAACCTTTTTAAGTGTTGGGAAAATGAGCAGCTCTTCAGCAGGCACCAAACAGGACCAATTTGAGATTATCTGAGGGGGCTGCATTTTTAGCATTTAGGTTGCCGATGTTCTTTTATGCACAGGAAAGCTTCATCCAAGCCATCTTCTCATCACTCCTGTTTATTGGGATTCACCTGCATGGGAATGGCAATAAGCCCTCGCTCAGTGCTACCCACTCCCTAAACACAATGGCAAGTTCCACCCATGCAAACACGTGGTGATGGCACTGACCCCAGGCTTGCAGTGAGGGACGCTGCGCAGAGCTACGGGCTCTCCACGTTGAAGGGGAGCGGGAGAGTCCATGAACGTGGGTTTCCCCTCAGGGTCCAAAACTCTTGAGATAAAAACAGTCAGGAAAGAATCAATTACCTTTTATTTTCAGACTCACACATCATATTTACTTCCAAGGACATGGTGAGGTCAAACTATGACTAGACAAAACACAGAAAAAATGAGAGAAAGGCAGGGAGAAAAGAAAAAGAAGAGAGGGAATGATACACAAACACCCCTCCAGTAACCAAACTGATGTATAAAATTGTTACATGATTCATGGAGCAAGAACATGACCCTCTTGGTGGAAAGAAATCACTATCAACATTTAAAGTCCACAGATACAGAGAAAAAAAAGAGAACCAAGGAAAGAAAAAAAAAAAAGGAAAAAACTATTTCAGACTTGCATAACAAATAAGAATTGCTTGTTTCTGATTTAAAAGCTGCATTTTTTGACAACCAACGTGACCATTGGTTACAAAAGGAGAAATGTAAAAAAAAACAAAACGCTAAACCATGCCATGTCAAAAGGCTGCTGTCCCACGCCAGCGATATTTAGGACTAGGCTGTACTGCCAGTTTCCATTCATAGACACTGCTTACAGTTCAAAAACAAGCCATTTCCCCAGCATTTACAGAGTGAGAGAGACAACAGCATTCATAAAACCCCATGTAAAATCTTTTTGTGACATTTCTGGTTTGGGGTCTGATCTGATCAGCCCCTTAAGTCAGAGTTTAACCAGCTGCAGCTTGCCGGCATACTGTGCTTTTAATATTAACCCTTCCAAGCAACTGTTCATGTGTGTTGGCTGCATCCCCTGTCTCACCCCCAGCCCAGGCAGAGGGGCATTAGCCCCATCCTCTAGGTGTAGACAGCAAAACATTTTCATTGCATAAGGTGTCACGCTCCACAGGAATTGAGAGAAATCACCCTCACCTCATCTGTCAGGCACTTGGTCTTTCTCGCAGCTCTGTTTTGACTTGGCCTTTTCACAGTGTTACTGGTGGCCAAGAAAACTGCCTGACTGTAACAGCTGGGCACTATGAGTCAGGCCACATGAATGTCCTTTAACCCCTTTCCACCTGCACGTGGGAAGCGTGGGCTGCTCAGCTCAATGTGGTTGGAATCAGCACTCTGCTGTGGAATCAAAGCCCAGGCACTGCTATCAAGGGCAAATCTGCCCAACTCCTACTCTCAAAAAAAAGAGGGAAAAAATTAAAAAGACAAGCCCAGAGCAGAAAGTAGACTTCTCAAGTTTATGCACAAAGAAATGCAGCCATCGGAGCATGAAACACGTGTGCTGAAATAGGGTGGCACATAATGCGCTATAAATTCAGCGCACACTGGAGCCTTAGCCGGCTTTACGCTTTGCAGAGCCCACAACTTTTGAATTCAATAAAATAATAAGCACCCTGACATCAATGGAGTCATCAATGCTAAATAAAGCCAAGCACAGTTGTGCTGCTTTGATCAGGCTTTTCATAAGCACAGTATAAATAATATTGCTGCTTTTCTGTATCTTAAGAAGCTTTCACATTTGGAAAGTGTTACAGGGACACATCAGGAAAATAAGCAGTGTTTTGCTGCTTTTTGCTTTTAGTCTTTTTCTGTTGTTTTTCAAACTGCAGAGAGAAAAGTTAAACAATTGAGTCCTAACGATCCAAACTGTGTGTTTACATAAGGGTTTATAAAACGAAAAAGCAAGTTACTACACATTC
>JAUBNY010000700.1:575552-596677 GCA_032275445.1 Crypturellus soui
AAAACAGACTCTCACTAGATTTCTGTCCAGAGAGTTTCAACTCAAAAGCCAAATATATGGGCAAAAGAAAAAAAACCCAAACCCATAAGGCTGAATAGCATAAACCCCTGTGTGGGGAAGGTCACTGCTGTATGGCAGGCACGAAGTCTTGCTGTCCAAAAGAAAGCACAAGCAAAACTGAGGTTTGCTCAGGTAAGCGCTGCTACTTTCTAGCCAGCAGCTCAAAGAGGGACTGAATCATTCCTGCATCCTCAAGATTTCCAATGACCTGCTCTGTTACCTGTTCCATGACGATTCATTGGGACACCGAGTCCTTAAAGCGCACACCAGATGACGTCTTGCTGTGGTCTAGGCTGGAGCAGCATGTCACCCACATGCTCTCCCCAGATTTATGCAGAAAGAGCAAGGTTCACTGGGGGCTTTCCTGCTCCCGCCACTCCCCAAGAGCACCTTCCTGCAGCTTTTCCTAACCTCTGCAGTAATTCACTTAGTCCTACAGAAACTGAGCGAGGCACGAGCTACTAGCTTGGCGTCCCCGAGACAGATGTGCATGCACACGTTGGGGTAGGGGGCTATTACTGGACAGAGCACGTGCTGCACAGTAGCCCAATCCAGTTTTATCTTGTTAAACCCAATTCTGCCAATTAGCAAAGAATCATTTCCTTCTGCAAAGATTAATACTTGCAAACACCCTTTCTGTTCACATGGCTCCGCAGGCACCCTTAAATCTCTATCTCCCGAGCCACATGTGCTCCAGATGGAAGCAGTTTTCATGAAGGATAGTGATAGGTGATATTTTACAATTCGACGGTATGCAGAAATCAAATCCAATCACAAAAAGTTGACATTTCGCAATTCCCATGACTAAACGCATCATCCCCTATTGGAGTGCCTGGGAGCACCTGGCAGTGCTGCTTTGGTGTGATCCCCACAGCATCCCTGTAGCACAAAGATGTGCTATTTAGCCAAAGAGAGGAGCACAGTGTAAAAAGAAGTTAGACGCTTTATTATCTATTTCTAAAAATTGGGCTCCACTTGATACTAGGTGAATCAAACAAAAAGGCCCTAAGAAGGCAAGAAAAGGAGTCTGGGTTTCCTCCTGACTTCCGAGTGCTCTGCAATTTGTCTAATGCCTTGAAACCCACTCAAAGTTAAATGCACTCAAAACACTGAAAGTTTATGGAAATTGGCATCCAAATCACCCTTCTTCAAACCTGCTTCAAATGGGCATCAGGCGAATACGGAGAGAAGATGTTTCTTATAATGCCTCAGAGTTCCCCTATTCTCCTTTTCCTGCCGTCTCTCAATCTCATTTTCTCATTTCTTCTACTCAAGGTGTCAGGTCTCCAGCCCTGAGCAAGCTCAGCTCCAGGGCCAGGGAGTAGCGAGGACCCATTTCACCCAAGGCGCCTTCCTTTCCGCTTCAGTGACAGACACGTCTTTGGGCAAGAAATGTCACCAGGCCACCTGACAAGGACACTACTGTGCACAAAGCACAAGGGCCAAAGACACAACTACTGAGGATCTTTAGGAAACCAAAGCATAAAACGTCACTAACCTCAGTCTGATCTTGAGAGTGGCTGCAATGCTGCTAATGCATCTGAAAGGCTGCCCCCACCGAAGCACTACCTCTGTCCTCTCTCCACAGGGGAGAACCTGCTCTCTCAGGACCCAAGCTGGAGAGACACCCGGCTCTTACAGCTACCCGTAATGCGCAGCAAGAGACATTTCACCCCAGGCATGCAGGGAGCAGTCATTTATAAACCACGTCCCTGGGGTGGTTTTTCCTCGACAATGAGTTTTCCATTGTCAGTTCTCTAACAATGCTTTTTTTTTTTTTTTTTAAAACACAAAACCTTTATAATCCTCTGCTTTTTCATTCGAGTGGAAACCACTGTATGACAGCTTTAAACTTTTATTTCTTTAAATCCAGCACGCACACTCCTTCCTCAGCTATAATCCTACCACTGGAAAGATTTGCTCGCAAGCTCCTTGCACCGGGTAGCAACACCACAGTGGTAACAATGTCCCTCCAAATTCAATCAGCCTCCCCTTTTAACTCAACTGCCAAGGCTTTAATTGGATGAGTAAAAAACACAAGAAAATTAAGTGATAGTTTGTCATTACAAACTGTTCCATGCTGAGGCTCAGCCTGCGGCCTGCTTCATCTGCAGCTCAGAGGCCTTTGAACTCCTGGGTAACACATCTGAAAGCACCAAAGCCACTTTGACACCCGTGCCCCATTTTTAAACTGTCCTAGGCACAGAGGCTTCTAAGACCTCTTGGACTTTTGATCATCCTTCTGCTGATTCTGGCTTATCCTCCTCCCTCCAATTTTATCCACAATAGCAGAGGGGCAGCAACTGCAGAGACGTGTTCTAATTCTTAATATTTCCCTTATAGTATAATCTCAGCAGTACTTGTAACTATAATGTTAGAATTTTAGTTCTAAAAATTGGAACTAAAATTTTACTCTAATTCTGTAAAAGAACAGTAGACTTCTGTGTAAAGAAATAAAAAGAGAGCAAGATGACTTTGTATTTTTTTCAAAAATGTTTAATCTTTCTCTTGGAAAAAAAAAGCAGGGAAGGAAAGACAGTCAACACATTTTTGCAACAGATGAAAAACACAATGCCTCCCTCCCTTAAAAGAATGATAATGAAGTCAGAGAAATTACTAGCAAGCAGAACAAATCAGTCATACCCTGAAATCAGGCAAATACAAGGGCAGAGCTTTGGTCCAGCTACCACAAGAAAGCTGCAAAGTTCAGGTCAGGGCGCCATTAGTCCCAGACATGCTTTGGGTCTGCCTTTTTCTTGCAGAAAACATGGGTTAAAACAAGTCCCTGTGTGTTTCCTTTCTTCTCCCTCTTTTGCAGAACAGCTGCCCAGTGCTGGAGGTGATGCTGTTGGCTTCACACCATGAATTTTCAGTTCTGTCACCCAAACAATTCCAGCTCTGCCCATCATGTAGCATGACAGAACCACGTGACCTTCCGTCCTCCCCAGCTCTCTGGGAGCCTCTTGAGGAACCTGACCTGGTAGTGACCTAAAAAGTCATATCTGACTACTAAGCAGTTCCACATTATTCGGAGCAGGCAAGAGGAGTTAAATGAAGACCCTAAGCAGTTTTGCAATGCAAATGTGAGCTTGTTTCACCACTGGAGCAGGGTCACTATGGAAAAGAAAAACACAAGCCCCCACGATGTGCCCACGGACACCTATCGTACTCAACTCAGCACAGATAAGGCTGCTTTCCCAGGTGCCTTCCTCCTGGGATCCTTAAACAACCAAATCGGTGCTTCCCACAGTTGGAGGACCACAACTCACTAAACTGCATCTCCCAGCTTGCAAAAGCTCCCAAAGCACCATAGGACCATACAGTGACCATGTGTGACCATACAGTGACCATAAGTGACCATGGCATACATACTCTGACCATACAGTGTTTTGTTCTTCTATATAAAAAAGAAAATACACATCTGTATCTCTGCTTGCTCTGAACTTTCACTTTTTCCTTTATAAGGCAGGAAACCTCACTCCACATCACTGATGCTCATTCATTCTTAAGGCTCCATCCCTAATCAAACCCCTTCAGGAAGGATAGCAGACAATGCCAGCCACACTTTGTACACAACCCCCCTCTCTAGCTACTTGTTATGCTAATTAGTAACCTGTCTTCTGAGCAGACAATAATCAATGAGGCCTAATAAACATACACAAACCCACTCACAGCAGTCATCTCACTGATATGGCAAAAGGGCCCCTGGAGTTTGTGCTGTAAACAGGGGGGCAGAAAACAGTAGGAGTACAGACACATCTACACCGCAGGGCCAAACACCCATGCCAGCTTCGTACAGCCTGATTGTATTTGTATGGATTGCAGTATAATTTACTCAGCTCTCGGGCCAGATTTTAGCAAGACAGCACATCTGGTGTCAGAGCACATAAAAATGGATGAAAGTAGCATAAACCACCTGATGAGAGGGGTAAAGCTACTACAAACTGACCCTGCCAGGTGAAATTTACACACACACAAACAAGGCAAGAAGGGTTAACTGTGTCGTGGGAGAGAATAAGGCCACACTGGGTATCATGCATCCTTCTGCATGCAGCATAAATCCCTCCTAAACAACAGTTAGGAACTCCTTGCTCCCTACCATTTCTGCACCATGTTTTAAGGCAAATACTCTAATGGAAAGAGATGTCACAGAATCACAGAATGGTTGAGGTTGGAAGGGACCTCTAGAGATCACCTAGTCCAACCCCCCTGCTCCAGCTGGGACACCCAGAGCACACGGCACAGGGTGGTGTCCAGGTGGATTTGAAGATCTCCAAAGAAGTAGACTCCACAACCTCCCTGGGCAGCCTATTCCAGGCTCTGTCACCCTCACAGTAAAGAAGTTCTTCCTCATATGGAGGCGGAACTTCCTGTGTTTTAATTTACACCCATTGCCCCTGTCCTGTCACTGGTCACCACTGAAGTTTGGCCCCATCTTCTTTACATTCTCCCCTCAGGTATTTATACATACTGATCAGATCCCCTCTCAGTCTGAACTTCTTTATCCCCAAAATTCTGTGAAAAATGAAAAATTATTTGCAGCTTCCTCAAGTGTTTTCTGTAGAAGAGCTGCATCAAGTTCTGTAAGCATCACTGTGCAAAGTTCCTCAAAGGTGCAAGTTCTTCATCTCTTCAGTGCTTGGTGGTTCATGCACTACACTAGGCTCAGCAGTGGCAAAACATCCTTCAGGTAAGAGGTAATAGCTGATTTAAGAGCTTCTACTGTTCAAAACAAAGGACATGAAATGAATACAGACAAGGGGAACCAATTAATATTGCTGAAAAGATATTGCCATTTCACTCATGAAACTTCCAGCTCTTCATCTGATTACCAAATTAATCTAAGCAGCTACAGTCCAAACATGCTTTGGGTCTGCACTTTAAACATAAAATACATGCAACTAAACCTAGTACTTAAAATCCCTATACTGTGAGCTAAAAGTATAATCACAGTATATCTGGCATTCAAATAAAATCGCCATTAGCACAGGAAACACCCAATATAAAAGCAGTAGGTCAAGAAAAGACAGATGAATACAGAGAATCAGCATGAGATTGGGTTTAATGCCATGTTTACTAGGGTTCCGCTGTGTTGAGAAATGCAAAGAACTTCCTGTGGCAGGTTGAGCTCAGTTACAGAGATTAAAAATGCAAGCTGCGGGTAAAAAGGGAGATTTAATTATCTGGCTTAATTGGACAAGGAGGAAAAACAGCTCCCATGTAAACTGCATGCTTCGAGAAGACAGCAGACTACTTTAGCAAAGGCTGGACACCTACAGAGCTGTTAAGGGTTGAAGGTTTTTCCATATATCTCATTAAGAGTTAGTGTATATATTCATTAAATACAGCAAAGGAAATAGTCACTGGAATTTGAAAGGAGAAACATATTACTTGAGATGAACTGGACTCAACTATCCAAGCTGACAGAAAATCAGGAATTAGCCTCCACTGTCAGCAAGTTCTGGCAATGCTCCGGCCCGTAATCAGGGAACAACTTAACAAAATTTCAACTCAGGTTCACAATTATTAACCAAATCACATATACTACTGGCACAGGCAGACACAAACCAATCATACAAAAATTATCCTCCCCAAAGTGGGCATCATGCCCAACCCTACCACTAACTCATTAAATGCCCTGCAGCAGGCCATTTGATGTCTTTGTACCTCAATAAAATAATGCTTTCTTGCCATCATACTAATTGCCACTTATGATTTATAGATGAGGAATACTACAGAAGTGATTACTAACAAATAATGTCATAATATTCATGTGCCTAATCACTTTGGACGTCACTCAGCAGCAAATAAGAAAGGTTTCCTCTTTATAAAATTAAATCCAGTTTGTTCTGTTTTCACAAGAGTCACACGCACTTTCATGGTTATTAACAACTTCTGAAGTCCCTCTGACCGTTGCATATTATTAAAACAAGCCCATTTCTTGGGTCCTCCTTCCCATTGTGCTGGTTGTTCTCAGCTTCCATGGTCTCTGCACTGGGATGCCAGAGCTCACCAGGCACGTGGGGAGGAACCAGCAAGTATTTCACCAACAAAGCTGAACTTGGCCAGCAACGCTAGTTAATCCATAGGCTAAACTGGGTTACGTAAAGCCCAATACATCCCTGGGAGCCACACAGGTTGCCAGCGTTATCCTTGTCCTGATGGGGGGAAATCAGCAATGGGATTAAAATGACTGCCCAAGACCATACAGTCCCCTGAGCACCAGAGCTGAAGGCTAAAGGAGGATTAAGAGGATTATCGTAGGGCTGTGCTTGGCTGCACTTTTGCCCTCCCACCTGGGAGCCAGCACAAGGGCAAAGGCAGACGTCCCATCAGTGGATCATGGGCACAATGCAATTAAAAACCAACATGGCAACATCACGAACAGGGGTTGTTTTCAACAGCACTGCTTCCTTGACCTGTCTTACTGCGTGCCCACACAAATGCCAACAGCAGCGTATGAGGATGGTGGAAAAGCACAGCCACAGACAGGACAGCAAGAGGAGAAACACGAGATTCCCCCCAGAAGGGTCTCTGGAGTCTTTAGGAGAAGCATCTTGTGCCAATTTGTTCCTGTTGCTTCCACAGGAAAATAACCAGTGCACAAAGAGGCCTGATCATTGCTTTAGCCAAACAAATGTTCTCCCTAACTTGTTGTGCTTGTAAAGATGAGTCAGTGCCACCTGCAAGCTCTAATTTACTGGGAGGCACCAGGGAGCTCTTCATGGTAGGCAGGTGAAACCAGTGCCTCCCCACTTAATTGCCTGTTTTTCTTTGAACTAAAACCTCAGTGACTAGGAGGCTCTTACCTGGATTACCAAACCCAAAAGACCGATTTAGTAATGCATGTTCCCTGGCTAAGGCATTACTTTGTGAAAAACAGACACCTTTGGAAGAAGTCCTAAAATACAAAAGCTTTGCTCCTGAGCCAAATGACCAGATTTACAGCAAATAAGATCATGTTCTTACCAAGATGACTTTACTGACAAAGGTCTTAGAATGTGGGCTGAGCTGGCATGAGTGAGAGCAGATGTGACAAAGGACACCAACATCTAATTAACAGGATGAATCCAGTTTTCCTATTGTAATAATCAAAATTTATGCTATGAAACAAAACAGAAGACATTTAGATTCAGGCTTCACTAACATCCTCTCAAGCAATTATCCCCAAGCAAGTATCCACAGAACTACTACAAAGTGCACTGGGCATGACCTTTTCTAACTTATGTCTGGCTGGAAGGGTGGCTACAACAGCTGCTCTGTATGCAAGTTCTGTTATGCAGAGGTGCATGGCTTGGGCACATCCAGGGATCACCCCACAGATCTGGTCTTCAGGGAATCAGGTCCAAGAACACACAGTTCACGAGTCACAAAAATAGACAAGAGGCATGAGATCAGCAGCAAAGCTCTCAGCTCAATCAAGAGGGCAGCAGTACTGAGCATCTGCTACAGCAGCAGCTTGGCTGCCTTGGAAAACAGAATATATCTAGCCTATAAAGGGAGTTATGCTGCAAAACATGCATGGTGCTAATGCAACTGTCTCTCAAACGAGGTACTTTCCTAGATAGGTGAACAGGGGACAGTGCCTTATTTCCAAGGCTGCAGGAGAGATCAAAAACACCTCTTTATCTTAATTTCTACATCTTATTAATCCTCCATTAACAATCATACTGTAAAAAGTAGAGCCACAAAGATAGATATTTGAACTGCTTAAGGCTTTTGAAGTAAGGAGTGAATCAACTCTCAGACCAAAGCTAAGTGATTACACATTTCTCAAGTCACTCAAAAAGTCTAGAGCTTCCTTTTATACACCAGGTCAGATTAAACGAGTACAACCACCCCTTCAGACCTCATCATGTCTCTTCCTGCATTCCCTGTAATTTCCATCCCCTTTCCTTACAGTTTTCCTCTGTTTCTGCCACTGGCAGAGACATTAGAAATAATCAAAATATTTAGGACAATTCAGCTAAAATCAGCTAATTCATTGTATCCTCAGGGCTAGAAACTACAAGGGAATAGAAAATTCAGAGATGCCATTTGTCAAAGGCACTTTGACTGCATTTATTGTATTGATATAGTGAACTTATCAGGCGTTTCCCAGGGGAGAGGCTATCAGTGGAGATCCATTTTCCCATTACAATATAATGTCATTTAACGCAACTCCATGGAGTGCCTGTGTCACATCATCATACAGCCTACCAGAGGAAATTAAGGACACAAAGGGGAGAGAAGGAAAGAATTCTTAAAAACGCAATACTGTCCAGACAGTAGGAAACACTGAAAATACTGTCTAATGGATTTGGAGCTGAGCCTTTCTGAATAAATTAGCATTCAGCCAGTGAGGACACATGGAAGGAAATTCTACAAAGTGCCAAAAACGACTCGTCTGAAAAGAATTCAGTAAATAGATTCCAGTGTCTGACAAGTGTAAGCTGCACTGAATATTATCAGAGACAGCAATATCTCTTAATCACGTGGACTGCATTTTTAAATGGTTGTTCCTACTAAAGTCCAAGAAAGATAATCTGAAGGGTTGTGCTAAGGCAAGGCAGACGTGGTCACTCTGACAGATGCTGCTGATTCAGGCTGTTCAGAAATCACTGCACAAATCTTAACCAATGCGTTATTTATTTTTGCAGGCTTGCTACAGATTGTATTTCTGGCACAAGGGGTAAGATCAAGAGCATTTTTTTTAAGAGATAAAGCTAATGAGGGTAATTAATGCAATTCTTACATACATATAATATGCAGATAACAAGTCACTCCAATTTTGTTGTTCTAGCAAGAAGCACAGAAATTGATCTGACCAGTTTCATGGCTTTTGCCTTGACAAAAGAAGAAAAAAAGGAAAAAAGAACACTCTTACTTTAGCTGAGGACTGATAAGGAGGTCAGTGGGTGTTCTTGGAAGAAAACCTAAAAAGAAAAGCTTTAGGATCCTAGAAGATGACCTCTAAAGAAAGTTTTTTCCCCTGTCCAAACCTCCTCAAGGAATGAAGGTGGCCAGCTGACAAGGATTTGTACACACAGATGTTTCATAGAGCACTCTCCCTACATGGCTTTTGTTGTGAACGAACACTACTTTGTTCAATGATAACTAGCTCTTGGGGTCAACTGATGCTGCCAAGTGAGAAAGGAGAAGTGATGCTACGTGTGACGCTGAAGTGAGGGTCAGATCTGGTTCAGTGAACATGAAGAAGAAACCAAACACCCACAGGTCTGGAGGCGAGAATTCCCAACATTCATCTTACACAGGACTCACACAGGACTTATGTTGGTAACTGCAAAAGCCTTTCACTTCCTTTCCTTTAAGTCTTCACTTCAACCCTCCTTCCGCTAGGAACCATCTCTAAATTTCTGGGAACGTTTTTCCTCCAGTCAGCTGCCAATACAGATGACAACCCATAAACTAGGTCCCAAATGAGCAAATAAAAATCACATATTTGCTTAGAAACAGTCCCCTCTTGTGGTTTGAGGACAATTTAAGTCTTACTTTGACCAGCTCCTTGACTTCTGCTTGTTGTCACAGGATCACAGAATGGTTAAGGTTGGAAGGGACCTCTGGAGATCATCTAGTCCAACGTCCCTGCTCCAGCTGGGACACCTAGAGCACACAGCACAGGGTGGCATCCAGGCGGGTTTGGAAGATCTCCAGAGGGAGACTCCACAACCTCTCTGGGCAGCCTGTTCCAGCCTGTTTTCCTCACAGGAAAAAAAGTTCTTCCTCATACAGGTAGATGGAACTTCCTGTGTTTCAGCTTCCACCTGTTACCCCTTATCCTGTCACCAGCCACCAAAGAAAAGTGCCTGGCCCCATCCTCCCTACAATCACCCCTCAAGCACTTGAACAGGTTGATCAAATCTCCTCTCAGCCTTCTTTTCTCCAGACTGAACAGGTCTAGCTCACTTTGTCACTCCTCATAAGATAGATGTTCCAGTTCCTTAATAATCTTTGTGGCTCTCCGCTAGAACCTCTCTAGAAGCTCAGTGTCCTCCTTGTGCTGGGGAGCCCAGAACTGCACCCAATACTCCACATGCGGCCTCAGCAGAGCTGAGTAGAGGGGTAAGATCATCTCCCTCGACCTGCTGGCAATGCTTCTCCTGGTGCAGCCAGGATCCCATTGGCCTTCTTGGCCATGAGGGCACATTGCTGACTCATGGTTAACCTGTTGTCCACCGGGACTCCCAAATCCCTCTCCGTGGAGCTGCCTTCCAGCAGGTCAACCCCTAAACTGTACTGGTGCCTGCGGTTATTCCTACCCCGGTGCAGGATCCCACACTTGTCCTTGCTGAACCTCATGAGGTTTCTCTCTGCCCAACTCTCCATCCTGTCTAGGTCTCTCTGAATGGCAGCACAGTCCTCCAGAGTACCAGGTGTTTTGCCAAGTAGTTCCTCCATTCTGCCCAATTGCAGCTTCCACAGTGCTAAAAGCTTTTGCCAGTTGTTTGATGGACCTTTAAGTATCTGAGATAGAAGAGCAAATCATCCTACATTTAGCTACACTTCTTGTAGCTACACTTCAGCTACACCAAAGGAAAAAAAATACAACTTCCTCATAAATTGTCTCCTGCAATTGGAGGAGAATGAGATAGTCCCTCATTATTGCTATTAGCAATGTGTACACAGTGTACTTGCCACAGGTTTGCAGAGGAACAAAAAGTCCTCCAAATGCAAAGCAGGAACAAGGGAGGAATGCACTGGGACCCTCACCCAAAATTTTGGATTGGGGCCAAGTAAGCAATGCAACCTTGAGGGGTGTCTCAGAGCCCAGAGCTTTTTAAAGATCAGTTGATACTAGATAACTGTACTCTACCTTTCAATGAGGAAAGAAACATGAAAAAAAATGAATATTTCACTTCTTTGAATATGGTAAAAAATAAAGAGCTTGGAAAATAATTTATTACTTATGATCAATAATGCCTTGAATTTAATCAAATTTGGTATGGGCCAAAATCCAAATACATGCTGTGTCAACAGAAAGAAGGAAGAACAGCCAAAAAGCCGCAGCATGGATACAATTATTTTTGTTCTCTAACAATTCAATTACAAATTATTATGGAAGATATAAAGCAGATCACACGGCTAGTCTTAGGAACTGAGTACCTGAACCTTCTGTCTGCACACACACACACACACACACACACACACACACACATATACACACGCACACTTTTCTAGAAGTGTTTGGTGATGAATATTTGCCGAATGGCCCATAACCTTCACTATTACAGTAAACTCCACAGTCAGAGCTGCTGCAGATTCTATGCTTCTCAAAAAAAAAAATCCCAACACATACCAATGAAGACAGAAGCTTATAAAGTAATTATAATCAGGAATTGAGCCCTGTAATTCTAAAAAAAAACATTTAAGTAAACAACTGTGATAAGCTCAGTACTTTCCAGGCACTCAAAAAAGGGAAGTCCCACTTCCAAAGATCCTATTATCCAGGGAGTGTTCAAGAGCAAGGAAAAGACAGAACAAGAGGTATGTGATGGAAACCAGCTCAGCAAAAAGGCCTGCAGGATGGATGAGCTGGGCATCTTTAGCCATAATGAGCTGGATACAGAGGAGGAACTCAAGCACAAGCCAGTGCAAAGATGCTGATTTAACTAGCTCACATCTGAAAATCAGTGTTGTTCCATCCTGGCCTCCTGCACTCCACCGCCATGGGAAGCTATCACCCAGCCTCCAGGCAGCAGTTGGAGAGTTCACACTGCTGCAGTCCTGATAAACCCCGATCATTTTTCTGTCCCTGCAAGTCACCCCATCGTATAGGTCTGCAGGTCCTGAGGAACGGCACGGGCAATGCTGAAACTGCTGCTTGTCTTCAAGTCAAGGCATTCTACCCTGCTGCAAATCTGCAGGATTTACAGCCCCCAAGGACCCAGAGGAATGTGACATCCTGCATTCCAAGAAATAAACCACTCTGAGCCACTAAGATATCCAAAAGCCTCATCTGCTAACAAATTTTGGCATTTGACAGAAGGCAGCAAATGGCACACTCCCAAAGTCTCCTCTCTGCTCCCAATACTTTTTCAGAATGCATCTTCGCACTCAAATCAATACAGATGTGTTTTTAAACTCATTTTCAAGTGCTTTCACTGCACATGGAAGAAAAAAATCTATCATAAGGAATCCCTGCAGTTTAAAAGGTATTTGAAATAGAACAAAACAGACTGTAATGGTCTTTACTACTTAAATGGTAATTCTACCCAGAGGTCCCAGCCAGGTCACAGATCCATTAAATTCTCACCTGGTCACACACATGTGTCTGATCTGGGCACACAAATCCCCGACTCCATTGGCAAGGCAGAGAGCTGCTCACGGACACCCACGGCAGCACATGCTGGTAGAAGGTGGGACATGTTGTTGTGAAACATGCTGCTCATGTGGAGGAGCCATTGTAATAGAGGGATCTCCAATCACTGAAACAGAAGGGGCTGCAAGTTTTCCCTCAATTTACAGTGCTCACATTAAAAGGGATTGAGATGTGAGTGTTTTGAACAGGGATTCCTAGAGTTAGACACGGCAGCCAGATTTTTGGCCATCACTAAAGACGTGCACACTTCAGCCCTGCTGCTCAAGCCTGAAACCTAATCCCTGATCTCCTTTCATGGTGCAAACAATTCCACCCCCGCCCCGGCCTTCTCCTTTACTAACAGATGAGTTTTCTTTGCACATTCAGGCTCCAAATCCACATTCAGCTCCACTTGTACCAGTCGGTGTGTGCAGAATTGAGCAGTGAAGCTCCTGAAGGTGCCATGAGCCCAGGGACTTGACACATTTCAAGACCTCAGACATACCGCGACGGATGCAGGCGCAGGTTATTCTTGCCCAGTGGCTTCTCTGTGAAGTCTGTGCCCAATCTGAGTCAGGCCAATTTATCTCAACTTTACTTGTTCTTCTGTCCTCAACCACCATGGGCACCGAGACTGGCTCAGCTCCAAGGTTTTCTTCTATTCCCTCCTTTTCTCAAATCGTAAAGATGCAGCCATAACTTTCCCTTCTACATGTTGTTCTGTCCACTCAAAGACCTCCTCACAGCTCTATCTTACAAGATGTGCAGAGGTTATAAATCAAAAGCTCCCTCTCAAAAAACACAACTTTACAAACAACCATATCCCAGTCATTTCCTCTCTGGACTTCTCGGGTACATCCTGTTTACTCTATATCTATCTTGTTTAAATTGCAAACTCTTCACAACAAGGACTTTCTGTATATCATGTCCCATACAGTTGGAAGTGCATGGTTTGTGCTACCAGATTTGTAGCTTTTAAGGCTGGAAGGGACAATGATGATTATCTGCACTGACCTTCTGCATAACACACTGCAAATTTCATAAGCAACTTCCGGGCTAAATGCCTGATCATCCTTCTGGAAGCCTACTGATAGGAGCTGACCGCACCTTTTTTATCCTGCACTTTTTCCAAATTTAGCTGTGTATTTACAGATTCTCTTCTTCATATTCAAATCCTTCCAGAATTTTCAGCCATTAGGCTATATTCAAATTTCAGGATAAATTCTAAAGGACACACATACTTCCTTGGATGACCCCTGCTCTAAAAGAGTTGTACTTAATTACTTACCATGCTTTGCATTTGTTAATGTACTTGTTCTGAGATAACATTTATTCAAGAAAAGGTAACTGTAATATAAACCACAGACCTACAAGCCTGCGTTTAAGTGGTAGTTTCAGTTTTATCTTTACAGCTCTATTTAAGAACTGAGTAAAAGACGAGAATGAATGAAAGGATGACATCTGTTGGTATGCAAGGTATTTTTGTGTCAAAAATATATATCTGAAGATTCTTTTATGTACTTTGAATACCTGTATTAACTTTAATGTGCAACATGCTATAAAACGATCATTTTCTGAAGAAAAAAATATTGAATTCTGTAGAGCCAAGTATTGAAAACATTCTTTAAAGCAGACACAAAAGGAATGCTCACAAAAAATCTGTTTCTCATCTGTCCAAAAATATATTGGCTTCAGCTAAAACTCAATCAATCAATACCCAAGGAAAAGAAATAAAAAGCTCAATGCAGTTATAAATATCATTTTAAGTACAATCACCTGGCAGGGGAATGCCAGTGACCTAACTTCATGAGTATCTGTCCCTTGGTAATGGCCATGGCGCTGTCAGGAGAGGAAAACACTTATTTTTCAGTGCATTTACTGAGACAGAGGCACAGGAAGGAACCACAAATCTTGCACCACGCAGCAAAGTGCAGAGAAAGCCTAACCCAAGGCAGAGCGAGCTCTCGTGGCCTGCCCCATGGCATGCAGTGCTCCCAGCTCTCGCAGGGCACAAGGTACCACGCGATTTTAGGCAGCATAGTGCAAGTCCAAGGTGCAACTGTTTTACTCCATCACCACGGGGTGGTTATTCCCAAAATTTAGTTTTCCATCTTTCTTGTAAAAAAAGGGGGTACGACTCTGCCCATAACTCAAGTTTCTACGAACCCGACTCCAGACGAGGCATTATGTAAGCACAACAAAAGTGCTTCCACAATTTTCTTTTAATTGCCATGACGACTCTGTTTATTTGGATTAAAGCATCATCCTGGGATGTTTGTAATGCAAACACTGCAATAAGGAGGCAGAAGTGGAAAGGGAGAGAGCCAGCAAGACACTCCTTTGGCAAACTTTTGTCCAAAGTGAGCGCTGCAAAAACACACAGTCAACAACTGTAACAAAAAGTGCACAGGAATTCAGGACCAAACCAAGGCATTTTGCTACTACCATTTCTTAATGTGGGTGGAAACTGTCCCAGCAACTCGGGTTGTGAGGGAGCTGAGGAGGCTCAGCTGTGGTTGTGCATCTCCACCTGCTTCTGTGAGCAGGATTTTAATTTGCGCCACCACCCGCTTTGCATGTGCACGTCCAAGGCTTGCTGAGGACATGCTAATTAACTGAACATCCACTACACTTAGGCTACTGATGGCAGTTCCAACTGTGCTCATAAATATCAGTCATTAAGGAGCTTCATGGGTCATTGGCTCTGCTCAGCATCCTTAAGCCCCGATTTCCCTGTGTGGTTCAGCTGAAACAGCACAACCAAGACCCGACCCTTGCAGTGCAAAAACTCTGCAACAGGAAATAATAACCGAGCTGGTTGGAGCCCAGGAAGCACTTTCTATCAGTTGGGTTAAATGCTGGATAGGGAGGCCCTCCACAAAACCATTTCTTTACAATGCCTGAAAACACCTCCACGGCCACAGTGAGGCAAGAGCCTAGCAAGGGCACTGTGCTAAGCAGCAGGCAAAAGACTCGGGCTCCTCGGCATTAGCATGTGCCGCTCCAACTGGTCAGGGCTTGATGTGACCCGCGGGACAAGCACCACATCGTCACACATTCATTTCACCATTCCCCAGCGTTTCCCTAGCGCAGCGTGGCTGCAGGCAAGTATAGGGTCCCAGTCCCATCAAGCTGTACTAGTTCAAGCTTCATCCACAGTGGAGGGAAAGAAAGAAGTCAGCTCATTTCCAGTCCTGCCATGCTCATCACGAAGAGCTGCGCAATTGTTTCTGGAAGCAATAGGCAACTGTTCAGAGCAAGCCCCAAAATCCAGGGAAGATTCTGCAGCTAATCCCACAGACGGCACAGCAGCACAGGAAACTCACCTGCTGTTTCATGCACTGGAAGTGTCTGTGGCCCAAATGGTTATGATTCGACCCCACCAAGCACTGAACGGATGCTGAAACTGAGATGGGTTCTTTGCGAATCCTTTGCTCCTTTGCAAGCTGGCTCAGTGCTTTGCTCGGCACTGCATGGGTTGCCCTTACACGAGCATTTCTCCTGCTGCACCTTTGTGAGCTGGTCCATGCCCACAAGGTCAGGCTGGAAGCCTCATTCCAATACTGCCCTCTTATAATACACCCTGCAGTGCCCCTAGCTTCACCTAAAATGTTTGGTTTTCCCCCCTCAAAGCATGCATTTTACACCAAATGCAGTTTCACCAACCCTAATGAGCTACAAAAATAGACAAGCTTCACTCTCAAAACAAGGGCCAACTCACCTTCAGAATTTCCCCAAATTACCCTAACCAGGGAACCAGCACCGATTAAAAACTCCACAGGGAAAAACAGTTTTGCTTTCTCCCACGGGGCACAGGGAATCGGTGGAGCAAAGACTAGCAAGCCAGGTACCCAGCTCCCTCGCCCAGCAAGCACCACTTGCTGCAGGCTTCAAGCTTAGCCTCAGCCTTCTTGAGTTTGCAGTAACAGTGATCTGTCCCATCTATACCAGTGATTTTTACCACATGGGGAGAGTTAACTATTTTCTAAGCAACCCCAATCACACAGAGTCCCTCACACATAGTGGCATGGTGCAGTTCTCTCTGTGCTATGTTCAGAGTCTGTACTAGACCTGTGCAATGCAGAGTTTAGACATGCACGCATTTTAGAAAACTTTACATAAACTGCATAGATGTCACCCCCAAAAAAGTCTATGCAAGGCATCCTCTCACCCTCTGTGCAGCAGAACAGACTTTGGACAGTCTCAAAACAAGCCAAGAGAGATGGGAAGGACTGAGTTTACAGTTACCTGGGGACAACAGCCACTGCTGATCAGGACCCACGGAAGAGTTCTTGCACAGTTCCCACATTGTACCTAGAGGTACGAATTCATTCTCCAGCTGCCGAGTCTTGCTTTCTTCACTATGCCCACAAAACCAGTTTTGTTAGAGCTTCATGCAGAGAGGAGTCATAAAGGACAAGGGCAAAACATATAAAGACAGCAGCAGAGTGGGAATGTTTTTTTTTCTTTTCAACTCAAGTACTATAGCAGCCTTTTTGACACACACACAAAAAAAGTTTTCCCTGGAAAATGTGCTTAGAAGGATTTGGTTTGGACAACTAATAAAATGCCAATAAATATGTAAAAAATCCTACCAGCTTCTTAAGTGACTTTAGGGAATTGATCAGGCTTGGACCTACCAATAAATCACAGCAACTCTTTTCAAGTAGCAAACACCTGTACTTGCATCTGGGAAACAAATGCAGAGAGGTTAGAGCTGGGTGTTAAATCATTTCCCCAATGAGTCACCCTTAAAGTTTTGCACACAGTTTATTTAGTTGTGGGATCATCTCTGCAGAACCTAGTTAATCTCACATTTAAACCCCTGTGCAAACATTTGTACAGTTGCCATTGCTGCACTGGAATCTGTGCAGACCGTGATCTGGCTCAGCATTCCCACTGCTCCCGGGATCAATTATCATTTCATACATCAGTATTTCATTATAGGGCCGTGGACGTCCTCCAACCAATCATAATCTAAACTCTACACATCGAGAGGCTGCTCTTTGAAAATTAGGTATTTGGCAAGGTTTACTGTAATGAAGGAAAAGATGCCTACTCATGCTGTTTTGAATATAGCCAGCTTCCATTCACAAAATCTGTCATTTCAGCGGCCATTAAATATTTTAAGTTATGTGATTAAAGTGATGGCACTTGTGCAATGGAAATACACTCTTATCTGTCACTTCTCTTCAAAAATAATGAGCTCCCTTCCTGTATTACACTCAGTGTAATACATTTGCAAAAAAGTCTTACAGAGATTAATGCTCCATTGATGCAAATGAGCTTAGCTTTATTTATTCCGGGAGAGGATCTGGCCCCAAACTCCATATAAGCCATTGCTCCAACACCCTTTTAAAGGAAAATCCTACTCTAGAGCTAAGACTGAACTCTGGCCTCGCATCTCGCATGGAAATCCAGCACCAGACACTTGGCAGGCTTTACATCAACAAGCCATGCTTAAGTGTGTACTTTAAATGAGGCTATGAGACTGCAAACACTGTAAATCTTAGCGTGGTGAGACAAAATCAGCATTTCCTCCGCTCATGCTCTGTTTTGTGGTGTCTTCTCCATGCATTCCAGTGAGACCACTAACCTTCCCTGAGCCCAGGCTCTGCAAAACGGGAAACTCATTCAGCACAGTGCAAACATTTGAAACATCTGATTCTTGAGGTAGTTCAATAGTAGAGGCTCTGGAGAACTGAGACTGCTCAGGTCCCTGTGGTAATTGAGGCACAAGGAAAATGAGCTATGTCACAAGGAGAAAATTCTGGGGAAGAAAGCGTGTTCTTAAAAATTACTATAATTTCCATCATCTATTTTGAACCTGCAAGAATTGTAAAGTGACGACATACAAGCCACAAACTTATGTTAGAAAGTTTGCTTTAAAATGCTGGGTCAAAAGAAGAATCCATTATAATTCATCTAATGTTGCCAGGCTGGTATGCAGCCCACACAGTGCTACAGCTGGGGCTGCAAATCTTAAAAGGTGTGAGGAAACACCAGAACCATCCTGGAGCTCTTACAGACTTGTGCAACCATCTCCATTCTGCCTTTCTCTTCCCAGTAACATTTACACTCCAGCTGCATCCAGGCAGCAGGACAAAAATCATCTGGCTACTTGAAAATGATTTTTTGGCCAAGTTTGGTGGTTTAGCAGATCTAAGGCTGTGGTTCAAAGCATCATACATTGGCCACCCAAAGTATGAATATTCCCTGCAATAATCTCTGCTTCCACATCTTCATTGAAAGCACTGCTGATATACAAAGAACACTTTTTACAAACCAAAACCAAAAATACTCTTATGTACCTCATATAGATCAGCTTTTACAGATCCAAGACTTGTAAGAAAGAAAACACATGTTAAAAGACGGTTACATAAGCAACTAAATAATTTAACCAATAATATGACTCCCAGCCTTCCCATCCCAGACATCCTGTGAACTAAATGTTGACATCCCAACCACAAAAGAGCTACAGATTATCATCAGAGTGCAGATGCCAGATAATTTAAAAAGAATAAGCTTATCTTCAGATTATTCTTTAACAGGAGATCAGTTGAATACAGGTTGCTCCTCTACATATCAATAAAAAGATAAAACCTTAGGTTGTCTCTTCAAGTAAACATACATAACACAAATTTTCATATGTGAACTTTTGTGGCTGGACAACAAATGCTGTTAGTCTTCAAATGACGGGAGTCTGGAACCTCACTGCCTCAACAAACATCTCAAAGAGGCTGCCGAGGTTCTAACCTCAAATAGCACTATCAGGAATTACTTGTTTGCGCATTTTGTCTGCTAGAACACTCTCCAAGAGAGTTTAAAAGCTCCTGAACAAAGGAAACACAGCAGTTAATAAGAAAGCATTTGGAATACTTGATGGCCTTCCTTGGAAATGAAAGCAATGTTGACTGTAGTGAATGCCATGGAAGCCCGGACCTCTCTCATACACAAAAGTGCACGTTTGAAACATATAAAGCTAATGCCCCAGATCTGTCACATTCTCCTTTAATAATTTAGATTATTGGTCATTTTAGACATACAGAAAGTATGCTTCAAAAATAGCCTTTTGTAAAACATGACTCACTTGGTACTTGCAACTTTATAGAAAGTTGCACTATTCTGCTTGCTCAGAGAGAGGCAAAGCTCACTTGGAGCCAGTTTACACCACTCACTGGAACTGGCCTTGGACAGGGCCCACAGAGATGATCTGTTCTGGACTTCCCATACAAGGGACACAAGAGGACACAGAGAAAGTTTTTCAGACCATTTTTGATGGAGAACACCCACTGATAAGCTAATAAGACAGTGACAATACTACTTTAGTAGCGCCTGCAATGCTCAGAGCTGACAGATTTGGTATTTTTCGGGTCTGGTCATTTCTACAACTAAGAGTATGAATTAAAAAAAAATGCCATCCTCACTTTACATTCAAACCATTGGTTTCATATATCTGCACATTTTTTTTCATATACATGTATATATTTTTTTCCTGAACAAAAACCTTTTCCAGGAACTGATAAACGTTCATAACAACAGATCAGAATACAAAGCTATTTTTCATCCATCAAGAGGAAACATTTAACATTACTGCACTGACAGATGAACATGTCTTGGCAGTGTCATACACATGCAAGATTTGCCTGTGTGTAGATGGCCAAACAACCCAGCTCGATGATCCATCCTGTTTACTGTTTAAGACACGCATTAGAGCCAAACCAAGCTCCACCCCTTGAAAGCCAAAAAAAAAGAGCAGCTTGTGCAGATGTTGAAATTCTGTTCAGAAAGACAAACTATAAACAAATTTCCTAAAAGATCTGCCTTGGGACAGTCTTATCTAATAATGTAATTAATTCCCTTGGTAGGGAAAATAGAAGAATGCAAATGAAAACTGCAGAAAATAGACAGTAGGGGAACTTTGTCAACTCTGCGGATGCACAGAGTTTTATATAGAGCATTTGGAGGACTAAAACAACTAAAATGAGGTACAGGCTAATAAAGCCAAATGCAGTCATGCATTTACAGATTGAAGAGATGCATGTGGCAGCCTGGAATCTCAACAGTTGGAAGTGACAGAGGAAAAGAAGCTTAGTGGCTCATGGCAAGACCATGAAAAAGACAGATGTTGGCTGAGGTCTCAGTGAAGCACAGGAAAACATACAAGACCTCAGATCTCAGTTGGCACAATGTACAACTTCAGGTTACTAAGTTCAGGAAAGGTTAAGTGAAACTGGAACAGCACAAGGAAAGGTCAGGAGGGTAACCTCTCTTGTGAGACAAAAAGATTAAAAGAAGTTGGCTTTACTATTGGAGCAAAATAAAGGGAGAGGAAAGGAAAAACTAAAGGAGCATAAACCAACCATAAAGTTTGAGTTGGGATTTGAAAGAGGCTTATATTTGCCAAAATAACACTGTTTTCAAAGCATTTGCAAGGAAGAGCAAGGAAGGAGCTTATCATTCTCTGCAAGGAAAGCTGCAGCACAGTTCATAGAATCACAGAATGCCTAAGGTTGGAAGGGACCTCTAGAGGTCCTCTAGTCCAACCCCCCCGTACACGCAGGGTCTCCTAGAGCACGTGGCACAGGGCTGCATCCAAGCGGGTCTTGAAGATCTCCAGAGGAGAC
This sequence comes from Crypturellus soui, assembly GCA_032275445.1. Taxonomy (NCBI): domain Eukaryota; kingdom Metazoa; phylum Chordata; class Aves; order Tinamiformes; family Tinamidae; genus Crypturellus; species Crypturellus soui. The sequence continues at coordinate 596,538 of JAUBNY010000700.1, forward strand.
TCCACAACCTCTCTGGACAGCCTGTTCCAGTGCTCTGTCACCCTCACCTTCAAGAAGTTCTTCAAGTTCCCGTGGAACTTTTTATGCTTCAATTTGTGGCCATTTCCTCTGGTTCTGTCAGTGACCACCTGTGAAAAGAG
>JAUBNY010000700.1:605027-632660 GCA_032275445.1 Crypturellus soui
CCGCCTCCCGGGCGCGGGGCGCGTGTGCAGGCGGCCCCGCCCCGCCCGCGCAGCCCCCGCCCGCACCTGCCGCGGCGCCGCCTCAAGGCGGGACCGTTAACGGCTGCCGGTGCCGCGTCACGCGCGGCCGTTGGGACCTTGCTGCCTCGCGGGCCGTCCGGTCCGGAGGGCCCTTCTGGCCCAGCAGCGGGCACACGCGCAGCCCACCACGGCCCCAGGCGGCAGCCAGGCAGGGACCAAACGTGGCCCCTGGATCCCCAAGTGCCTTCAAGCAGTTCCTTGTCACAGCTGCGCTTTGCTCACAGGTGGCTGGGCTTGCATCTCTACTGCTCCTCAGAGCAGAAAAAACACCGCCCCGCATGGTTTTCAGGATTTTCAGACTTGGAAGGATTGAGAGCACTTGTTTTTGCTCCAAGGAGCAAAACTGCTAGGCCCGGGTCTGGGCCGCAGTGCCTCAGCAGCCCGGGGAGTTGGTTAGTGCCGTAGCACTAGTGCAGCACTAGTGCATGTAGTGCAGGGGAGGCTGCAAACACCGGCATGAGTCCCTCGCTGAGCTCAGTGCTGCGAGGTTAGGCAAGGCCTCCCTCCCATCCATGCCCAGCTCCTGGGAGCACACGCACAAGCCACTTGCTTTAAGCATCAGAGAACAGACATTCTTACTATAGTCAGCAGAGGGGCTCATCCTCGTGCATCCCTCCCTAAACCAACTAAGATGCATGACATTCAGGGGAGAGTGTAAGTTGTCCCAAGTTGTAAGAACCCGGCCCCAAAAAGCAGCACTGTCTCCCTTAGCTACCTAATATCATAATGTTGGAGAGCTGTGGAGCAGCCACCGCACCCTAGAAGATCTCTTTTTGCCTTCCAGAGGTGGTGGCTGAGTTTTATGCAGGAGACCACGCATATTACCCTGTCCAAACTCAGGCAAATATGAAGACTGGAAAGGTCAATTTATTCACAAAATACTTATTAGCTACTTGTTTTAACCATGCATCCCAAGCCCTCACTCAGGGAGTGGATGCAAAGGCTGAAGCTGTTCAAGTGGAGGAAGGGAATAACTAGCATCTTCCCCATGTCTGTGAAGCCTCCAGTTTTACGCACTCAGAGTACAAAAGCAGGTGCCACCACCATGCTCTCAGCTCGTACCATCTAAGTGGAGGTGCTGCCAGTGTATGTGAGGTGACAGTTCCTGACCACACAGAGCCCCCAGGCAGGGCCTGGGGGGAACCCTTGGGGACTCCCAGGGGCTGAGGACAGGCAAGTTGTTCAGTCCCACACGAGACTGAAATCCTCCAACCAAGCAAAAGAACAAGCTTTTGGGTATCGCTAATGTCTAAGGTACTTCAAAGTTGGCAAGAGCAGCACAGAGCTTTTCTAGGTCTATTTAGGAGCCTATATCACCCTGAAATTTGGAAGATTTGGCCCCAGGTCTCCTCAGCTCTCAGTGTGGAGAGCACTAAGAGCATTTAGATGTTTTAAGCATGCATGTGCAGTTACACATATCAAAGTAATCTGTTGTGACATAAAGCCAAAATAGTCATATGAGTCATATGTTTTATTACAGATAAAAGCCCCAATTTATACACAAATAGGGCAAGTCTATCCAAAGGGAAAAGGGCTTCATGCATATGCAAGCAACAAGAAAAAACTACTTTAAAGAGCAGACTTTCTACTACTGCACCACAGGATAGGACAGCTTGTATTTTAGGACTACAAAATGAAGGATAGAGAAACTAGGGGCTGATTAAACGGTTTCCCAGTCAAAAGAAGTCTACAGAGAGATTGGTTTGCTGCTCAGCTAATGAAGCTGCAATTGAATTCCCTGTGACTCCGTAGGGAAAGCGACACATGGCATTTGGGGGACTACTGTTATTTTTTGGCCTTTTGTTTTTCTTCTTTGTACATTTGAGTTCCTGATTCACATTCAAAAGATGACACAAGTCATCACAAATATACCCTCATACAAACTAAAACTGTCATTGGAATCAGTTCCAGTAATGTGTTAATATTACAAGCTCATACTTCAAGAAAGCAGCTAAGGACACTTCTTAAGTGCTAAGCCTGTTCCCAAGTGCCTCAAATTGTGCAACATTCATTTCATACCTTGTGCGTTACCTTTGGAAGCTGAAGCATTACAGCCTTTTTTTTTTTTTACATTTAAAATAGACACAGATATTTATATTTTAACAGTGATGTGTCTTGGGCACCACATCCCACACCCTTGAAATACAATGCACACAGATATCGTCACTTATATAGCACATGTTTTTGGGTATCCAAGACTGTGGTGGATCTGATGGGTAGCAAAATATATAGATTTAAATTAAATCCCTTTGAGAACATAGTGAACATCTACATCTAGGACCACATATATACAGAACAACATAATGTTCCATTTTTTCCCCCAGAAAGAAAACAACAAGCTTCAGAACTCAGCCAGAAACCACAAAAATTACACAAAAGAGGGTTAAAACTGAATAAAAGTCCAGCAAGCAAAGGCAGAGCCAAGGACTGCAGAGGCCACGTTGTGCTCCCAGCGATGCCAGCATAAATACAAAAATCACTTCACCGACCTCCATGTGTATCTCATCTCTGTTTGGTAGCTTGATTCACTTTGTTCACAGGCCTTTTTGTTCCCCAAGTTGCCAAAAACACCACCTTCAAAAAGCCCAATTTCCATACCATGTGCTATCATTGTGTCTGACAAATGCAGCAGAAAAAACCTTGCACTCACCATTTCATTTCTTCTGCACACAAGAACAAGAAAAAGCTTGTGCACATATATATAAATAGTAAGTTTAATGGCTCCAACAAACAACTACTATAAACAGCCCTGGATACCACAGCCCACAATTGGACCCCACCGAGCCACCACGGGGTCATTTAAGAGTGACACCCTCCTTTCATGCCAGCTACAAACCAGCCATCACGGGGTGCTCACCACAATCCCAGCAACCAAGAAAATTCCAAACAGCTCCAGATCCCATTGCAAATACCCAAGACCTTAGCCTTTATCGAAAGCCAGCACATACTCGCAAGATCTGTGCTAAAATTTTTTGCACTTACTTAGTCCTTCTCTGTGCAATTAGTAGTAAATGGGTTGGTTTTGGCTCATCTGAGGGAGGGATGATCTGAAATCATCATGCCATTGTGCTAGTATTTCCTTCAGTTGTGTTTTGCAGTTATAGAGGAGGAAACATCTCAGCTTATATCCCATTAAAGGAAGGAAAGGGTTTCTTAGGCAAAATACGAATTGCAGAACACAAGAAAGCCTATTGCTAGCTGTTGGGAAATCTAACCTCTCAGTTTTAATATTTTAATTTATCCACATTTACTATTTTTATAGCACTCAAAATACAGTGGGTTATTTGTATGGAAAAATAAAAACATATGGCCTTTGTCCTAAAGAGCTTATATTGTAACTGGCTATGTTAAGGCTAATTGATGTCCAAAATATGACAGTTCATAGCCTTCAAAAGAAAAGTTCTAAGGAGGTCTCCCTGCTGATCTGTTTCTGTTTGCGTGTGGGGGGCTTTCTCTAGAGGGTGAAGCAAAGCTGCCCGGGTTCATAACCCTTTCCCAGGGCCTTTCTGCAGTGCTGCTTTCAAATGCCCTTTGTCAACAAGAGGTTGAGCTTGGCGGGCACAGAGATGCCTGCAAAATGCTTAGAAAGGAACATTTGCTTGGTGAGCAGCCACATCTGAGCAGATTTTTTTGCATCTGCAGCTTATTTACAGACTGATGATTAAAACAAAAAAAAAAAAAGAAAAGAAAAAAAATTCTATACGCAAAAAGATTCCCACCTCTAGAGAATGTTTTATCAAATGCCAAACCACAGTGCAACATATCTACGCTTACTACTCTGAGTTCATTTTTTATTAACTTTATTTATAACCTTGTAGAATTCATTTAGCGGTTACTATAAATCTGTAGGGGATACAGCCCTCTCATCCAGACGGTTCTCAAATTCAGGTATGAGTTTTACAAGGGGATAATACTGTATCAATTAGCACAGAGTAGATTCTTGTGGCATTAAGTATCCTGTATTTAAATTAAAAATATAAAGTAGCAACTGAAAACAGAGAACATACAACAGATAAGGAAATCTATTGCTACTATTGAAATAAAAAGAGATACTAATAACTTAGAAAGCACACAGTCATTAAAAGTTTGCCTGTCTACTACATTTAACACCAGCTAGGCTTATTAAAATGAAAAATATTGTTGAGTTGTCTTTCATCTCTCCATCCTATTTACTGTCCCATTTTCTCTCAATAGTGTCCTCTATTATAATTTCTCTTCACTTAATACATTAACTAGGTCCCAGCTTGAGACTCTACACTGGAATAAATATTTGTTCAAAACAATCTGTTATCATTGAAGGGTTTTTTTTTTTTCTTTCCATTCTATGTGAAAACACTTATCTAACCTTGTTTTTAGAAATGGTGACTTGAAGGCCAGATTTAGAATTAACATTATACTTTAAATGCATAAAAAAGTGAAAGGCTACTTTTTACCTCCCTTGCCTCAAATTCAAAGATTTTCAGTAAGACCTCAAATCCACTCTACAGAGCTAGGGCATTTTCTTCTTGATAATCTTTCATGCATCAAAAAAAAATTCTTAAAAAATAAAATATAATACCTTAAATAACTACTCGCTCCTATATCTCTATTTAAATTCCATTCTTCTCCCTCCTTAGGGTGAAGCCAGTTTCTCAGTTCTTAACCTTCCTCTGGGGTTGTGCAACTCAAGGCAAACTTTTTTGTAGGGTCAAAGACTGTGTTCTGATTTTTCCTTCCCCTGTCTGGTCCAAAGGTTAGCATTTCAGCAAGTATCCTAAGGTCATTTTTACTCCCAAGAAATATTTTGACAAGAAAACTATTTTTAACTGTGTTAAGCTCTGTTTGGTGTAAAATGTTACACCAGGAGCTCAGCAGCCTAAGGGAAGGCAGCTACCAAAGGGGCCTGTTCTGCTTGCACACAAACTGCGATCTGAATCTTGCGGTAATGAGATTCTTTATGCACAGTACACGATGTACATCTCATTATAAACCCAAAGGGTCACCAGATATTTAAAAAAAATGCCAGCCGTGAGCTAGAGAGAGTCCGGCGCTGTGGCAGGATGCAAGGGCTCTGCGCCCGGCTCCGCTCGCCCAGGGACCTGTGTACAGCTCGGGAGATGGCAGCACCCCACACGAACCTGCCAGGCAAGGTCGGCCGGGCCAGTGGCTCCACCACCTCATCCCTGCTTTGTGGGGGAACATAGTGAATCCATGTGACTTCGCTCTCAGCCACATCATTTTTCATTTTATGCTGGAACAGCCTCCACTAATGCAATAAAGAGTGCTCCAAATCTTACGATATTCAAAGTAGAAGCCCAAATCTTGTTTGCTTTTTAAACATCACCAGGCATGCTGCATTTTATCTCTGTCAGCTACCCAGTGAACATCGAAGAATGCCATACTCTTGTCATTTATTAATGTTTCAGGAGTTTTCCTTAAAACATACATGCGATTTAGGAGAGATTTTGTTCCAGGAATCCTCTGATCATTCTCTGCAGTCAGAAAGAGTTGTTCCATTCCACAGACTGGATTTAATATATAGAAACACACTGAATCTGTTTCCAAATATTTTATTTCTAGAACCAGTATAAAAGTCATTGCCAGACTGTATTCATTTCTCTAACTATGAAACCTAATTTGGATTTCTTAATCCAAATCATCCTAACACCCAGACTCAGTTTTGCTCATTAAGGCAGCCCAGTTTTGCTCACTAAGACAATCCACAAGCTCTAACTACTGCAAGTTTAAGCTGCAAGGCTTCTTGCTTGGGTCGGATGGGTCCAAGGTGTCTTTGCTACAGCCTCTGCATCAGGGGTCCATGGCATCTGATACCAGCTGCCCGATCTTGGGCATGATGCCTGAAGTACTCCATAGGCAGACTCTTTCTTGTATTTCTGATCTGGTTTGCATGTACCCTAGAATACCCCTCTGTCTTGCTGGATCTGAGATTTATGCCTGGTTTGTTGCTTCATTGCCTTTTTTTTTTTTTTTTTTGAGCTATGGAGTTTTCTTTTTTCAGTCTACAACAGCTCATCACATTTGAGAACATGCACTGCAGTCCTAATTCTCTTTCTGCATAGTCATAAACCAAGAGTTACTTTTTTAGTTAATTCAATTATACTGACTTTTCTAATGAACAATCAGTAATTATACTTTTACGTGTAAAAATCAGAAACCACTCCTTTATTCCCTAACACTGGGGAAACATTTTCTCTCTGTGATTGCTTAAGATGCATGAAAAATAAGGCAAAAGAGTCTCAAGAGACATCTGACAACCCTCCCCAAAAGTGGTCACTGCTTGAGAATGAGGGCAGCAGCACAAACACCCTGCACCTCTCAAAATCTTCCAAGGTCCAGCCAAGACCCTGCACTGGGCCACTCCAGAGTGCCCAAAGCTGCTTCTCATAGAATAGAGGGCCTAGGTGGCTGGGGAAGATGTGCCCAAGCCCACCAGACTGTCTCTGCTCTATAGGCATGCAGCTATGGGAGTAACCATATGATCACATTTAATCCTGTTTTTCTTTGCGTATCTTGATGCTAATACTGTTTTCTCCTCAGTTCAGTTGCTTTCCAAGGAGCCTGTTTAGACTTGCACAAGAGCACTCACCAAAAACTAGTTGTATCAAATAGGACACCCATTTCATATTTTCTGTAGTTGCTCTCTGCTCTCATCCCCACAGCAAAAGACACACATTCCACATGTGCAGCCTCACTGCTTGACTTTTGCACTGCTTCATCTTAAAGATAAGCAGGTGATGGTACAAAGTTTTATAAAATAGTGTGCACTTCTCTTGTCAGGCAGCAATTACTCCAACCAAAAATTGGCAGCTCCAGGGAGCTTGGCTTTGAACCTTCTTACCTCACAGAAAAACCCAAATACCCTATCTGGAAATCAGACTTCAGCTGCATGTTGGCTGGAACATCATGACAAAAACAAAGTTTTTTCTTTTAAAGCTCACACTAGGAACACAGAAAGACAGTGTTTTGGCCTCAAGGCCTTGGAAAAACAGAAATCAGTTTTTCCATTCTGTAACTATTTCAGCAATACCCTACAGGTAAATAAGCCTTCTCACTTGTTTACACTGACATCTCTTAGAGACACTTGGAAAGACTGGACAGGGCTAAGTTCATAACCAGGAAGGTATCTTATATGGTAGGGCTTTTTTGTATTGCTAAAAATGCATATCTGCAGAAGTAGGTATTTTTAAATCATTTTAGCTCTTACAAAACTGCTCTTACTTTTTAATCCTCCAGCAGACAAGGAGGTACCTGGAAAGAAATGCTCCACAGCAATAGTAGCATATAAGAAAGTGCTTTTTCCCCAGAAAGCTCTCAGTATCTGCCCAAGACAAGCTGCTGTCATCACCTCCCTACCACAGGTGATGTGACTTAGTCACAGCATGCAGAAAAGGCTTGACCAGGACCCAACATTTCTTAAATTCACATGTGATAGTCATTAGGCTGCAAGACCTTGACAGGAGTTTGATACAGTCATGTGAGGCTTATTTGTAATTTTATTCCAGACCATTTATGTAAAAAATAAAGTGTCCAGAGTCCAAAAGGAACTTGCAAATTCAACACATTCAGCAGTAACCCCCAGCCTGCAACAGAGGCCGTGAGCCCCAGCTTGCTGCAGAGAGCTGACACAGGCGAGAAGCAAACAGTAAGTGTCACCATTAGGCACGAGGCAGAAGTTTAAATAGAATTTTAAGCTATTTATATTGGGAACAGGCTGGATTCCTCTCTGAGCTGCGCCAGCATATGACTTGGTATATGACATCTTGCAAAGAAGTTCTTCATTAGTTTTACCAAGAGTGCTGTGACTCCACAGATGTGACACACAGCCAATTGATCCCAAGTGTCCTCTGAGGACTGCATAAGCAAGGGAGAAGATGACTCCCTATAGTCTTTAATACTATTTTTGATACCATCCTTAAGTGAAAGAATAGTCTCAAGTTTGGAAAAAACAGAGGGAGTGGAATATAGGAGCTGAAACCTGCACCCACAGGATTAGTTTTCTTGGTTCTTAGAGCTGGATGAACAGTTTTAACAGATCTGTTTATCTAATTTAATTATATGTTAGTCAAAACACTTTTGATTGTTATTGAGTCACCCAGAATGAATGAATTTGCCTTCCCAATCCTCAGAAGTTCACTGGATACCAGCTATTCTAACTCTGTCTTCTACCATAAAATTATTTTTACCACTTTATCTTTTGACCTATTTTGTTATTTTCCAGACTCTTCTGAAGTTCACCTCTCTCAAGACAGATGTTTATTCCTGCGCTAATTCGCCTGAAGTCTTTTTTTACCAGATGATTCCCCTTAAACTCATTTCCCCAGACTATGATTCGATTCCTGCATCACTACAGAAAGCATGAGTCACAAAATAATTTTAATAATACCCTAAACTTCTGACTTTCTCCTGCACTATTTAAAACATTGTCCATTTATAAGCAAAGTTCTGCAGTAAACCCTTGTTGACTTTGAATTTCACACATCAGCCATTAGGTTCTGAGCTTTTCAGCATTCATGTACTTTTTTAACTGCTATTATTTCTTTCTCCACAGCGTAACTGGTGAATTATTGAAATCCGATTTATCTTAAGCACATAGTTCATCCCGATGAAATTGGGTAGTTTACTAAATTTTCTGCTCCGCTGTATGTACTACTTTCTGAATGCAAGCAATGACCTAAAAACTCACTGAGGACACAATACTGTGTATTATTAGGTCAGATAGTGAATAGCAGGAGGAAATTTGGAATGCAGAGTTTTTAAGTTTCCATACAGACAAACTAGAAGCAGTTCCACTGGAGAGTATAGCATTCCGTTATTCCCATGATCTCAGATACGAGTTTTCTCGCTTGGTTACTCTGTGCAGTAAAGGCAATCCTCACCCCGTTGGGCAGCAGTCAGGAAGGGAGAAGCAGCAGGAGGACATCACACTGTGAGCCCCAGGGGTTTGCTCAGTACCTGCAGCTGGGCAAGTGGACATTTCCAGGGCTATGTACACACAGATATCACAGGAAATCCAGCTCCCCACGTCCCCAGCCCTGGCTCGTTCCAGGTGCAGGCAAGGAATAATCCCCCTTCATTCAGCATTAAGCTGTTAAAGAGCTTACAGCCCACCACTCAATGAGATGCAAACATGAGCCTGAAACCAAGGCATGCACGAACATACAGTTCAAACCCAAAGCAATTCATGAGATCCATGTGGCCTGAGAAGTGAAATTAAAAAGACTCTCTGCAAAATTGGGCTTCTACTCTTCTTTCCCAGCAACTGAATTTTTCCAATACTCGTACTGTATTTCTGTTAAGACAGTGTTTGAATCCATGTAAAGGGCCTGTCCAGCCAGCAGCAGGAATTAAAAAGCAGTTCTCACTTGTTTAACTTGCAAAGGCTACAGAAGAGCTGTGTCCTTTTGCTGTGGTATGACTCCTGTTACTCCAAAGCAGAGGGCAAATCCTGCTTGCTGTTCCTGCTGACTACTGGCTTGGAAGCCAACATAACTACTGCTCTTTTTTTTCCACAGACTCTTGTTTTCAAATAGAGCACCCGGGGGAATAAGTGTTTTACTTGAATTAATTGCTTTTCCTGTTTGGGCAAAAACAAACAAACAGGTTTATTCATTTAGAAAATCTTGGCAACAGCTGATCTCCAGTTACTCTTTTGGAACAGATATTTTGCAAAGAATTTTAACCCGTAGATTCAGTAAATATGTGGGATTTGCAAGTTAATCCAATAAGGCCATTATGCTGATGCTCCAGAGGACTAGTTACCATCAAGAGGGGAAAGGAGCCAGCTTCTAAAAGGATTTCCCTAATACCATTTTCATGTTGGGAAGTCAATAACAGTTTTCCCTTTTAATCACAGTCAGTTTAGTGGGGAGGAAACTCATATAACGATAGAGACAACAAAAAAACAGAAGACCGTGCCCATCTAAATGGATTTCAAAGTATACATCTGAGCTTTGAGAAAAGCAAAACATCTCTTATCTGTATTTGGCATTTTTAAACTGAAGACACAGGAAATAATAGATAATCTCCCGTTAGATCAATTGCATCTTTGATTTGTGCTAATTTTAGAAGCTGTTTGTATGTGCAATTAATTTGAAAATCGGGCTGTTACGAACATTCATTAAGCAAGCTGTATAAATAATGAATTGAGAATAGCAAAAGTGTTACAGAAATAAGACAGGCACACAACCCTGTTGCATTTCCAAAGTCATACAGGTCACTCAAGGGCCGTTCAGATTTATCTCCTGCACTTCGTTTCTGGCTGTCAACATAAGCTACAGAAACTGGTGACTCCTTCACTGTCAGAGGAGTGGATTATACTCCTGTGTGATAGTTTGAGTAGGGAGCACCAGCTCAGAAGCTGCACAGGTGTAACAAGAGCATTGGATCTTCCTGTGCAGCTTCATTTACTTGCATTTCAGCATACATAGATATGTCCTGAATGCAAACACTATTTATGTGCTCCATTTATATGTGAGTAGGTCCAGAAAAACAGTTAAAGTAGCTCTCTGGCAACCATACATATCCTATAAAGCCTGTAGAGGAAGACTTTTCACTGCCATTTGATGAAATCCTTAATAAGGCTAGCTATATTGTCCATTGACATAACCCCAAAATCACTTAAAATATTTATATGACATTGCCCCCTAGAGGAAGCTAGGAAGTTTTAGTGCAATTTTGTACAGGTAAAAATAGAAAACATAGTGCTTCAACAGAATAGCTCATGTGTTAGCAGCCATTTTCAGGAAAAGTTTCTCTCACCCACTTCCTTGGCTTACCACTGCTCAAAGATTTCTGAAGGAATTTCACCACCTCTTGCTCACATTCCTCATCCCTCTGGCTGGAAGATGGGTTCAACATTCAGGGCTCAAAATTTTGGGGCTACAAAACATCTGGGTTTTTCCTTATTGCTATCATAATACAAATAGCAGACTGAGAAATTCACAGGCAATTAGAAACTCTTCAGTTATTATAGCATGGAGACAGGCTGATCAACACACATGAGGATGAGAAGGACCTCACAGATTCTTCTTTTCCTGCATCAGATAGTTACTTTGTTAGCCTGAACCCCCTCCAGTGCTCAACCAATGGACCAGTAAAACACTAAAAACTGTTGTTCTAAGTTCAACTTAATTTTGTCTCTTCTTTTTTGAAGTCCCATTTTCCATAATACCCACTTGGAGAAGATGGAGATGGGGAGGAATCACATACAGACTTGAGCACCATTCAAACAATACAATAGAGCATCTTAGTCATCAGCAGAAACAATAAACTCCCTTCAGATTCTAACGATTCTTTTGTGTGTTTGTGCATGTGCACACATTTTGCAAAAGCTTTAATAGATTTTCCATTCACCCCTAGCTTTTTACAGATGGTTTTAATAAAAAGCCTTCAATCTGGCTGAGTTGCTAGAATTTGGGATGCTCTAGAATGAAATTCATTGCTAATAATCTCATTTACCCACTCTTGTCCTGTCTCAGTAGCAGTAACTGATCATCCTGATCCACCCCAATCTTTTCCTTTCTGTGACAGAGGGATCCCTTTAGAGGCCTGGACCACCATACTGGGCCTCATACATTTCCTCCACAGAAAGTAGTGAGAACAGAGAATGATGTTAAAGCACTCGCAATTGAAACATAAATCCTTCCTATTCTAGCCTACATCTCATAGAAAGGAGACCAGAAAATAAGCTTCAAGGAGCATGTGATAATGCTCTGAGCCTGGAGGCAAGTGTCACATCTGGTAAAGCAGCAAAGAGTTTTTCACAGGGCAGGGAGGAAAGCCTGGCTCTAAGGCTGTTCACCAGCAGCCTTCTCCAGTGTTATACTATTATATAGCTGCTTCTCTGCTCGCCAGACCTCCAGCTCTTGTATTTATCCTCTCACTTGTGTTCTTAGATGGCAGGTTCAAGCTGACATGCCACCTCGCAGCGACACACGTCAAGCACAGCCTCTCCACGTTGAGCCATCTCCTTTTCAGCTTTCAACCCTCCCCACTCCTCAAATCAGACCCAATTCCAGGGAGAGACACTAGGTGGCTTTTACATTGCCACAGTAAATGCTTTTAGCTTTAGAGAGTTACAGTTTGGTCTCAAGTGCATCTTCCAGGGTAATAATGTGGAACAACTTTGAAACACCTGAAGTTACATAAGGTAGCGAAAAGACATGATTGCTCCCTCCTTGCACAGAGGCCCCAAAACAGCTCCGAGAAGAGGTGCATTTCCTTGCTTAGACCAATATTAGGAGAAAAAAAGCATTTTATTGAAGAATGGAGAAGTCCTTTCCATGCATTACCAGAATTCCGGCCATCTCAGGCCGCATGGGATAAAAATGAGAATGTACCATGTGTCTCTGGAGCATGGTGTGATCCTGGGCAGCTCCTCCTCCTGCAGCAGCCCTGTGTTTCTCCCTCAGAGATCATTCCTGAGTGCACAAGCTGCTCTTTGAAAAACTTGGGACTCAGAATATTAAGAGTAGCTGCTTCACATTTATGGAACAGAAGAGATGCTGAATGACTGAACATTGCAAATTGGTGTGTAAGGGCACAGGCATTATAGGAAAAGCAAGAATAATGGGCACCAAATGTTCCTAGCTCAGGTTTTTGAGCATCTATCTTTTTAATTATTGACGGCTAAAACACTTTCTGTGCTAGCAAATGCACTTCTGGAGGGTTTGTGAAGGTCTCTATTTCTACAACCCAAATCCTCTCCTGCTCTTCTGCTTGGTGTTGGAAGAAAGTGGCCCTATTTTATGCGTTACAAAAGTTTGCTGCTAAATAAGTTCTTTTGAGTCCTGACTCTGTTCTCAGATGACCCTACAACACAGGACGTCTGCTGACACCTGTACAGGACTTAAAATGCCACACAAGATGGAAAAGCGCTCAGCATGGTGGCTTTAGGGATAACTGACGGCTCAGTGGCTTATTCACCAACCCAGGAGAGAGAGCTCCCTTCCCCAAAGGTGAATTTGTTCTTACATTTGCAGCACAAGCGGAGCATGCACTTACTTGGAGATATACCCCGGACAAGAAGATACGTCCTTCAAAGTCATGATTGAACAGAATGAAAACAGACAAACAAACAAAAAAAAGTTTTGCAAGACAGTCTGCTCATTACCTCTGAAATTTGTATACCTCCTGAGGCAACATTACCAGCCTCTGTCCAATATTGCTGAAGCCTATGCAGTCCCTCCGATCCACAGAAGGAAAGACATATAACTAGGTGACATCCCCCAGGATATCTGCAGCAAATGTCCTCCCGACTCAGCTTTGCACATCTTCTACCAAGAGGCTAGCTCTGGTTTGTCCCCAAGTTCAGTGGGGACTGTGCACAGAGGAGGACAAGCAAATTGCTCCCCAAACTTCTCAAAAAATATATGCACATACATACAGGACATAAGTCATTTAAATTAATGGGACTCTCTCCACAGTCTTTTATGGCTTTTAAATAAAACAGAGCTGAGCCAGAAGACAAAGAAGATGCAAAAACAAGGAAGAAGAGGTTGGGAAAGCTTGTGCCTGCTGAGGAGGCAAGTGTAGCAGTGGGATGCAGCAAATTCCTGTCGGTACCAGGGAATGGGCTGTTCCCCAGCACATGCTGGACTTTGCGCAGGGGGGTGCAGAGGGAACCGGAGGGAAACTGAGTGAACCCGTGCTCAGATTAACGAAGCAAAGATGACAAACAAGCTAAATGATCTCTGTTGAGTCTGGGGATTAGTGACCTTCTGCTTAAGCCTTTAGCTCTTGAGAGAGGATTTGGGACAAAGCTCATTTCTTCAATGCAATTTATTTCTCAACACGGGTAGCTAAGTTTGTCCACCCCTTTCTTGAGGATTTAAAGAAAAACAACTCAATTTTTTAGTCCTGTTATAACCTAGGGAGAGGAGTGAGGGGGCATCTACTGCTGTGATACACAGCAGCTGTACTTAGAGAAGCCTCCATGCTCCAACACTCAAGGGTTCAGGAGCATAGTGAGACTCAGACCGTGTCTGAGGTGACATTATACATTCATTGGCTTCCTCTTGTTACCGATGGGTTGATCAGCCACACATCCACTGTCCAAGATTCCTATACTGCAGATTTCCCTCCCTCAGTCCTGTCCTGCCTGGCAGTTTGGAGGACACAGCTGCATACACAATTCCTCCATTCCTGTGATAACAAGCCCCAGGTCTCAAGCCTCTCTACACTGAGTCACTTTGCAGCATGAAGACTGTTAGTATGATTAAAAAAGAAAAAGGTTGAATTCTAAGATCTTGGGGACATTTTTTAGTCCACTTAAGAAACCCGTTCCCTATGATTGTATTTGGTGGTTCCACTTTGCAGATCATAGTGTTTGTTTTTCGCTATGTAGTCAGCTCTGTTAATATTTTAACAGGGAGCTCCCACAGAAATGTTTGCCCCTTGGCCAAGGGCAAAGGGCCAGGATACATTTCCATTTGTTTTCCTATTAAAACAAAAATATTTTCTTATGAACATAACCAAGAAAGGACCTAGTAACACCAGGCAAAGCAGCTGCTTATACGGAGCAGCCCTTTTTGTTGGCAGAATTTTTGCTTTGGGAAGGAGAAGGAGAAACAAGTAAAACAGAACAATCAATCTGTGCAAGCTGATGTGTTCACAAGGAAGGAGGAGAAAGAAAGAAAGCTCTGTGATGACCAGGGATAGTTTTCTCAGAAGGAATTTTTCCTAAATAGGGATGTAAAAAGAAGACTGCCTGTCAAGTAGAAGATAAATCCACTGTAAGTTCAAGAGAAACTCAAGTCCATCAGAGCACAAAAATCTGAAAACTTTCCCTTCCCTCCCACTGCACTATCTATGGACAGATGCTTTCACATAGAAGAGTGAGGGATGAAGGCAGACGTAAACATCTAACCCAAAAAAAGACCAGATTTATTGCTAAAGCTCTAGCTGATGGGCAGAAGTTGCATGGCCTAGGTCAGCAGATAGGGAATGGCTTGTCACACCCTGGCTCAGGAATCCCAGGTCTGCAAGTGAATTGACAATAAACCACTGGAGTTAAGAGGGCAGCATTTTCAACTTCATCTTGCTCATCATGCCAAGCTGTGCCAGCCTCCCACTCATCAATCGGGGCATTTGCAAGTATTTTGAATGCATCACTGAGTAACAGAGCATTTAAAATCCTTGCAGATGCTCCAGAGACAACCACATCCCCAAACAGCAGGAAAGAAGCGACAATGGCAGGGACATCCAACCTACTGCAATGACAACATTTCACCACGGTGTGGCAGGAAGCTGTATCCCACCTAAAATGCAAAATTGGAGCACTGCACTTTGATATCAAAGGGCAACCACCAGTTGGTTCTTCTTCCCAACAAGAATATCTTTATGTGCCACAGGTGGGGGAAGGCAGGTTATGATTAAAAAAAATATATAAATTCAGTGAAAGTTTTTCAAGATCCCTCTTCCCCAGAAGAAAGGTTTGATAAGGTTCACTCTTCAGAAACCTCAGTGTTTCCAATCCACAGTAGCAGGTTCCTCTCCTCAGCACTTGAGCAACTCTATGCACAAGAAGCAGAAGGTCCAAGTCCTTCATTACAGGCTATGCTGCAGATATCCCACCCTATACTCCCCCTGCACATAGAGATCCCAGCACAGGGACCAGGAATAGCAACCTCTGGAAGACTTCTGGAGAGAGAGAGACCTCAGCGAGCAGAACTGGGCTGCAAACACAGCTAGGCACTGCACAGTGTATCCTCAGCACAAGTAGAAACTTTTCAGTACACACCCAGAAGTGTTTAGACAAGCAGCACAAAATGTTTTGCATGTTTGGAGTTCAGGTGTCACGCTCTGTCATGCTCTCCCTTGGAGCTAGGTCTGTATTTAGGACATCTGTATATCATGAAAGGAATCTCACAGGCAGTTCTTTCAGAACAGCGCTAACCTGTGACCATGATTTCAGCCGTGCTGGAAACACTAACTGCAGGCAAGGTCAAAGCCTTACTTTTAGTATTTATACCTAAAACTCACTCCCCATTGCAAGTCTGCTTTCCTGAACATTTTTTTTCAGCCTCTTTGGAAATGAGCCAATTTCCCTGTCATTCTGTGCAGCACATCTACTGCTGGGGATGAGTCCCAGGAGCTCCCCAGGACACTGGCAAAGGAGGAGGGATGAAGCAGAGGCCCTGCAAGGCACAGCTGGCAGAAAAGCTCTCTGGTCACTTTTTGGAAGATACTCCAGGTTGTGGGCTAAAAAGCCAGTCAGTTCTTAGACTATATTTCCACACATTGGGATGTTTGGACATTTTTGGAGAGAGAAACATTATATTTTGAAGCAATAGTTGGATTTCTTCAATGACAATATTATTTAACAACATCTCGTGTTTATACCACACTGTCACTACTTGAAATGTAAATCATTTAGCTTTCTTCAAAGCAGCTTGAATTTGAAAATCTATTCAGCACTGATATTAAAGATTACATGTATATGGTAACTGTATACAAGCACTGCAGCTATATTTCATACAACTGATAAGCAAGTGTTTCAAATTGGAGGGAATTCTTGACAAAATAATTTTTTAGCAATCCTCCCAGGACTTCCTCATAGGAGTCCCACTCAGTCATGCTCAAGAAATGAAGGATTCATCTGTCACCTCCAAGAATCCTAACAGCCTCCTCCAGAAAGTGAGTAATTGCCCAAAATGAAAGAAGTAGTTCCAAAATACATAGGAAGTTGTTGTCAGGGGGAAAATAATCCATGTGTTTTTGAAGAGCAGGTTTATAGACAGAACATAAATAAATATGCAGAGTTTTGACTAACCTTTATTCTGTACTCCAATACAGCTCATTTTACTGCAATTGTATTTGATAGACATGCACAATTTGCTGCCTCTGAAGAGAGCAATAATTTTCCCTCAGTCACTAACATCACTAAAAATACCACCACCTACATCATTACACTAATGTAATAATACGCCGTTAAGCAAAGAGCTTTGATGGTTATATTAATGCATAATCTTTCTCTAAGTGAAAAGAAAGAAAAAAGAAACAAGATCTGCAATAATTAAACTGCTTCTGCTGTACACATGGCAATCGGCTGGCTGGCATTTAAATATAATTTAATTTTTTAAAAAGGAAAAAACAGATTCACGTTCCTTGGGAGGGAATGACAGCCAGTGATACCAGTCTGCTCTCCCTAGAAGCCTCATGCTTCTCTTCAGCACCGTCATCGACTTCTTTACCTCTTTGAGAACTGAGGATGGTTAGGCACTGCATCAGCCAAAACCAGGTGCCGAGAGGACAACTCACAGGGAACAATTCGTGCCATTCCTGCATGGAGGCAGGAGAAGAGAAGCTGAGATGTAAATCCAATTACTGATTATGAGAAGCAGGAAAAGAAGAAGATAGTAGGATAATCTGATTTTTAAAGTTGATTGACCTTTGATTGGCTTTGGGGCTTTTTAAGCCACTATGTCAAGGTGAGCCCAACCTGTTCCTGGTCCAACCATCTGCCCTCATCCTCCAGAGACTGCCAGTCTCCATAAACAGCCGCAGAAGGAAATGCATCCCATTCTTCAGCCACTCGTTTGTCCAGGAGCGCCTGAATGCTGGCACGGAGCTCCACTGGGCTGTGAGGTGACCACCTGAGGCTGGACACGAGTTCACATTTCTGTCGACCCTGCCACAAGGGTGGTAACGTCCAGGAGAGAGGAGGAATCATGAGACCCTCTGCTCAGCGTTCGATGTCCTGAAGCACATGCCGTATTCTCCACTGTTAGGGAATTGGACCAAGAGATACCGTAAAGCTGCCAGCACAGGCTACAAAACACTTACTGGGCAGGATGGGGCTGCCCTGATGTACCTGGTGGGTAGGGAATGAGCATGAAATCAGTGTTTCTGCTCGCCCGCTCCAACCTGGTGCCAACGGGCACTACAGACAGCATTTTAACTTCACTAATTAGAGCACAACTCCGTCATGCGGAAGTCACAGCACTAAACCCCTTCGTATCCACCTAGAACTGTTCCTTGCACAGCCAAAGAATAATTGTGCAGTGCAGCACACAGAAATACTGCTCAGTGCTGGTTGTATCTGCATTCAGCTCTGTCCTGCTCCGACACCTTAGAGAACCACAGAGAAAGGGCTCTACTAAAGAAAAAGGAGCACTTGGTTCTCATTAGCAATAGTCACAGCTTGGTGGTTTAATAGCAGAGCTTTTGTAACGGAAAAAAAAATTAAAGCCTTCAGGGATAGGATAGTAAGAACAGAGACCCAAATGTTTTGTACTCCATCCATTATTATCTTTCTTTTTGCATTAACAACATAACATTATTGCTGGCCTCTGCAACAGATTCCCTTGGATTTTAAGGACAGAGACTTCTTACAAACAGAAGTCTAAGAAACTAACTGTTTTTTTTCCTGAGAAAAAAAATTCTCAGTTTTCAGAGTGCCACTGGTCAGAGAATTTATAGCCCAGTATTCCTATCCATAAAGGGTAAGAATTAGTAGGCCTGTTAGCATATCTGCAATGCAAAAGCTGAGTTCAAACAGGATGTTTGACGGGTGAACCCAGCAGATCCAGACAAGTAGTTTTTTTGTTTAAATCAATGACTTTTCGCAGCATCCACAGATTTAAGAGCTACTCCTTTTATTTACTTCTTGCCCTACTTCCTACCACTTCACTGTTTAATCAAGACCATTTTGCAAGTTAACGTGCAAACACAGAACAAGGCCCAAATGTCATGCAGAAGGACCAGCAGCCAGTATGGAGCACTGAGACAAAGACCCCCCAAAACAGAGTCCTAAGGCCAACTTTGGGGAGAGGGATGCACCTCTACAGAATCAGAAACCAGGCAGCAGACTCAGAAGTAGCAGCTGCCCCCAACTTCTGTTCCGCACAGGTTTCAGGGAAGAGGATATTTGCTGTCTACTGGCGGTGAAGGTCACATGCTCTGCCTTGTTTCAGTCATCTGACATTACCCTTCAAATCAAGGCTGTTGGGCTTTCCAAGTCTGCCAACTTGAGCAGCAAGCAAACAACTAGTTTCATTATCACCGCTACATTCTTACAAATCTCTTCAGTAAAGATGCAGTTCCCCTTATCCCCTCCAATATTTAGTAGGAGAAAATATAGCTTATTGTAGTTAAAATCTGCTATTTGTCCCTGTTGAGGATTTCACTTGCTGGGCTATTTCTCTGTTGGAAACAAATACTACTCCCGAGGCCCACAAAGTATGCTGGGTTATGCAGACTGCAGATCAAGCCACTGAGAGTTTTCTTTCACAAAGGTTCATTCAACTAGTGTTCTGTTTCCAAAACTGTCCATTCCTAAATTGTACCCTTCAGCAAGAGGGGTGGGAATTTTATGCTCTCATGAGCATTGCAGCCTCAAGTATGAACGCTTGCATCCTCATCTTTATCAGAGAAAGATTTTTGCCTTTGCAAAATGAACTGTGAGACAGTGGATGGGGAAGAAAAGAGAATAATTTACATCATTACAGGTACATTCATTTCTGATTTGAACTCTTAAAGGCTTCGGGTTTTCTAGGGAAAGAAATAGCAAAAGAAGAATAAAATGAAATAAATATCAAAGCAAATTTGTTAACATGAAGTTGTTTCTACCTGGAAAACACAAAAATATCTTGCTTTGAAAAAGCATCATACACCATTTAGCTGTCAAGAAAACTTCCCTCAGCCAAAATGATTCAATAAAAATAAGATATACCTCTAAGAAATTTTTGCCATGCTGCTAAACCTGTGTTCACTTTACTAGAAGAAAAGCCTTATCCAGCACCAGAAAGAATCCTCTTTTAGTGACCACACTCTGCTATTTCTGATATATTTTTGATCTCGAAAATGACCCCAACAGTTTTCCAATGAATTTGGAGGCAGCAAACCTAGTCCTATTAACTGATTTTCTTTTATATTTTCTACAGACCTACAAGCAAGAAGCCCGAGATTTCTTGGGGACTGGGCAGAGATCAAAACCCCAGCTCACACAAATTGGGATCAACAACAACCTATTCCATGGGTTACCACACGCAACCGATCAGATGGTGTTGTTTCCTACTTACGTTGCCCCACTGACATCCACGCCAACCATCAACTGCCCGTTCAGAGAAAGGACCTCATCTTTCAGTCGCACTCGCCCGCACTTCCCCGCTGGGCTGTTCTTCTTCAAGTCTGTCACCCAGATACATCCGACATCAAGCACTGGACCTTTATGGCCCTTTCTCTTCTTTCCTCCCCGCCGTTTCTCTCCATAGTCTCCCAAAGCAGGGATATTTCCAAAGCTCAAACCAAGAACCTCAGTTTTTCTCATCTCCTGAGCTAAGTAAGCCGTGCATATCTCCATGTCTAGAGTACTGGAACCACCTTGCTGCAGTTTACTCTCATCCACAGAGAAGTTCAGCTGGATGTACTCTGTCAGCTTCTGGATGGCTGGACGACACAGACTCTGCTCAGGACCCTCCACCTCCTCCCGCCGGCTGTTCTGCAGCCACTGGCATAAGAGGGGGAGGAAGAGCCCCGCATTCTCCTGGGTGATGGGCATGGTGACCACCCGTACGTCCAGTCATGGGAAGAGCGACTTCCAGCATCTGCACCACAAGCCCTTGCTAACCCACCTGCCGGGCTCAGGGCAGCCTTCTGCTTTCCCCAGGACCATGCTGGAGGCAGGATCGGAATTGAAAACACGTCCCAGACCCATCTATTCTTACAGCAATGGGCTCCGCTAGCTGTGCTGCTTGGCAAAGCACAGTTGAGCTATGATGCTCTCTTATGCTGGCTGTGGCACCGCAGGGAGGTCAGCAGAAGGAAGCAGAGCTTCTCCAGGGACTTTTACAGCTGTCCAGTTGCACATGCCATCAGGCTCCCACTCTCCATCACTAGTGACATCTTCTCACTACCACCGTCTGTGGCACCAGCTTGCCCTGAAAGGAGAAGACAGCACAGTTAGCAATGGCACGAAGGCCGCCATCAACACTGCGAGTCAGGAGCTCAGGACCTGGACTTTCGCAGCCAAAGTCCATTTCCCTCTGCTATCTACCACTTAAGGGCTCCAATTGCCCTTCTCGGCAAGGGAATAAAAAGCCACCGTTAGCTCCCGGCCTGCCTACTGATGACAAGGCTTATGAACTGTGCAGCTATAGATGCCACAGCGCTGAGCACAGCACATGCACAGACACGGCCTGCTCGGGGAGAGGCTGAAGAGGCACGTCTTACCATGGCTCTTCCACTGGCAACTGAAGCTGGGTGATACTGCTGCTACGGAAGATGGCTCTGCCCTCCTACATGACTGTATTTTGGGGCTTGGTTGTTTCTAATCTGCATCGGTCCCCCAACCTAGTCCCCTTCAGGTAGCATGAGAGATGGTTCAAGGGAGCACGTAACAGCAAATATGAAGGGATAAAATAAGTAGTGGGCCGAGTAGTGGGTCTCTTATTGGCAGTTGAGGATTGAGCTTAAACCTACCCTGCAGTAAAGCCCTGACAGCATAGTGCTGTCAGCGCCTCAGTAAAACCAGCTGCTGGGCTGCAAGCCTGTTCCCAAAGCACCCTTATAAGCTGTCTTCTGCACTTCTCTCTTCCCACAGCTGCTGTCCTTTCTCTAGCTAACACCCACATGTGACTTGGTGGCAAGCCTCCTTCCCCAGCCCTCTGCCTTCAGAGACAAACTTGGAAACTTGGCCTTTTTTCCTGTGCCAATGGAGTAAGGGGAGTGCCCAGCAACTTCCTGCCCCAGGCACTGCCTTAAACGCACTCAGCTAAACATACATCCTACCCTGGGCAGGCACCCAGAGCTCCTAAGTGACCTCTAGAAGGCATCCACAAGCAAGTCTACCTCTGCTCCTCCTGCATCAAAAGGACATGGCATGTAGGTAGGCCAAACAGAAGCAAGAGCTGCGGGTCAGCAAGCAAGAAGGCAAGAAAGGGCAAGAAACGGGTTCTTCTGCAATGAATCAAGTCTGGTTGTTTGGTTTCTTTCGAAGAGTAGTTTTCTGGCAACAAACACTGCTCAGGGATGCCCTAGGAAGGTAAAAGAAGGCTACAGCTTGTCTAATCTGGAGACTACATCTCTCATTTATTACTGCACTGCAGGGAGGATGCGGGGCTCAAGTTGGGCAGACCACCCTGTAGCAACAGCCTCTGACCCCAAGAGATTCTCACAAGGTGCTGCTGTCCAAAAATCAAATCCAAAATGTCACAGAAAGGCTGCTGTGACTTGTCCACCTTCCTAACTGCATGGCACTAACTACACAGACAAGAACAGCCTCAAGGAGGCTCAGACAGGTAGAGGGCACAAGACCTCAAGGTTAGAGATGTTGTCCCAGGAGGACTCTGGCATCTTCAGCAAGATGATGTTCCACCAGTGGCTGAACCAAGAGAGAAACTGGCCCATTGCTAAGGGAGAGACTTAAGCTCAGAGTAGTATGTAGAGATGAGAGGAGGAAAGCACAAATACAGAAGCAGTCCGGACACAGCTATAGAAGTAGCACAGGAGGACCGGGAAATTTGATTCAATCTTCTTAGATTAGACATCTAATGCAAGACTGGCAAGTACATTACTTTTAACACAGGACTTAGGCCTTAATTGGGAACTCAGTTAAGGGCTAATAAGTTAAATTTTGTGGTTTTTTTTTTTTATTGGAAAATTTGGCAGCTGTTCAGTAAGACATAATACTGGAATACAAATATTAAGAGGTGTAACTTATTCAGAAAAGACTAGCAGAGGAACAAAGTGTTGATGTGCATGTTTGCTCTGAGGTCCAGAGCACAGAGGCAGACCTGTTAAAATCTTTGGTTAATAAGGAGAGAGAAGAAAAAAAAAAAGAAAAGGGAGAAAGAAGGGAAAGGGTGCGTAGGGCACAAACAAAGAAGATTAAATGGATCTGGCTGCTTGATAACAACTGACTTGATGGTAATGATAAAGCATGAGCACCAGACATCTGCAGGAAAGGAAAGCAATTCAAGACAGTCCTTGTGTCTTAGGAACAACATTCTTGTTTAACTGATGGGCGAATCACTAGTGGCAAAGTGCTTCCAGACCTGACTGTACCCAAAAGAGAAGGACTGGGTGGGGAAGAAGATGGAAGGAAAGTCATGTAGGAGTGACTGCTAATGATGGAATCTTTGCTTTTCCATAAGCAAAGGTTTGGGAACAGCAAAATAGCAAGGCCTGACCTCAGTATGTACAGAAAACTGCCAGGTAGGATTTCATGAAGTAAAGTTGAAAGCAAAAAGAAATCAAGAAGTGAATTTTCGCAAAGAAACAACATGTTGTTCTTAAGAGGGACAAGCACAAAAAAATCTCAATGCAGAAGAAGGCTCAGAAGACTTAGAATATCATGAGTTTTTCATTTATCTCAAAGATGAGAAGAAAGCACACCACAAGGTTATAGAGCGTGAGTTAAAGAACAGAGGGAATACACAGGCAAGAATATTAGAAGCGTAAGAGCACAAAAATGAAATGAAACTTGCAGAAGATAAAAAAAATATTTCTCATTACCCTTTGTAGGTATATTAATAATAATGCGACAGTCAGGAAAAGCACTACTCAAATAGAGGGAAAGTTATTGAAAAGTGACAGCAAAAGAGGCAACATCTGTTTGATTTTTGCTTAGGCTATGTTAAAATTGCCTACTTTGCACAGGGGATCAGTACAAGTAAAACTACAACCCATTATCACTACAAAGGTGCACTATCCTTTTCTCTCCTCATTTTACAGTGGGGACTCGGAGGTCTATCCAAGTGAGATGTTTCCAGATCAGCAGGGTGGGGGTGTGGAAGTTAAAATAATCAAAGAAACAGTTTGCAGATACCTGACAGATAACAAAAATATAAATAGCAGCAGACACAGAAGTGACAGGGAAAAAAAAATCAAACTCAGATTAATTTCTTTTCATAATAGACAAGCTGTTAGATATAATTTATCTGGATTTTACTATAGCTTTTGACACCATCTAATACAACTTTCTCATAAACAAACTAGGGAAATATGATTAAATGACACTACTCTAAAGCCATACCCAGGGAGTAGTTATTAGCGGTATGCTGTGAAGACAGGAGGACAGTCTGAGCAGAGCTCTGCTGGAGCTATATAGTCTAGTTCTGTTCTGCATATTCATTAGTGACCTGGGCCACAGAACAGAGCGCTCTTACTAGGTTTGCAGATGATATGAAGCTGGGAGTTACTGCAGACACGCTGGAAGACAGGATTAGAATCCAAAATTATCTTGGCAAAATGAAAAAGTTGGCTAAGAATTAGGATAAAGTTCAGTAAGCACAAGTGCAAAGTATTTCTGAAGGAAAATGTACATGCATAGGATTGGTTGGGTAGCAAGTCTTTTGGAGAAAAGATGCAGAATTTGTAGTGAATCATATGTCAAATGAGTCTGGCTATTGTAGAAAAGAAAAGAGGGCTATTCTCCTGGGATGTGCAAAAAGAAATGAAGCCTGTTAGGTGTGTGAAATACTCCTGCAGTCTCGCTCAGTGTGGGAATGGCTCAGCTGGAAGACTGCTCAGTTTAGCACAGCACCGAGCTGATTACCAGGCTACACAGTGCAATTTATTGGGAAATACTTATGAAATTTGGCCCAGTCTAAAAAGGAAAAGAAAGCATTTTCAGTGAGGCGTGAGAACATGTTCTAAAGATCCTCAGCTACCTAAAAATACCCAACAATAATGAAAAGAGCCAGAGAAGAAGTCTGTTCTCCTTGCCCATGTGCAGTATGAGTTGCATCACAGTACCTTTAGGTTAGTCATTAAGTAAAACAAAAATAAGTGAAAAATTGAAGTCCTGATGTACAGTTTCTAGGGTGACTGGGGTCTCCATTAGACCAATATCTGTCAAGAACAACGGTTAGAGTCAAATCTGTCCTTGGGCTGTGGGACAGACTTGATCCACCCTCTCCCCACTGATTCAGTCCCGTTCACATTTTGTAGCTTTCAGCATCATTTTCCACCTATCTGTATGATGTTGAGATCAGATTCTTCACACAGCAGAAAACATTCAGGGAATTATTCTAATGCCACCCATACAGTTGCTTCAGAGGAAACATCAGCACAGCTTCTGAAGACACACAGAGTTCCAAGTTGTCCAAGCTCTAGAAGCCATCAGACTGGGTGACCTTCTTAGCCTAATGATTTGAGGAAGGCTTCTCCAAGCTGGACAACTTGGACATTTGAGCAGGCAGGTTACAGGCTGCCCTTGCACACTATCCATGCAGCAAAAGCTGTTGCTGCCATCTCCAACCTACCCAGCCTGGGCCCCTGAAAGCAGCTCACACTCTTGGCTCCAGCAGCAATGCAGGAACATTACAAAACATTAGGAAACACAGGGAAAACACACAAGTCAGGACACT
The DNA here is from genome assembly GCA_032275445.1 of Crypturellus soui. Classification (NCBI taxonomy): domain Eukaryota; kingdom Metazoa; phylum Chordata; class Aves; order Tinamiformes; family Tinamidae; genus Crypturellus; species Crypturellus soui. The sequence continues at coordinate 630,419 of JAUBNY010000700.1, forward strand.
CTTGGTTGTCCATCTATGCCCCTGAGGTCACTGCAGATCTGTGACAGACACTTAAGATAATTGTGTGGATAATTATACAATGCTTCCCAGGAACTAGATTTTCTCAAACAAAACCATTCTGGCTTTGGAGAAAAAGGCTCTGACAGCCATAAATAGGAAATCCTCCTTCCAGATGGAATGCAGCGCCAGGGGAGCCCCAGGGAAAACTCGGCAAGAGCTCTGCTCCACTCTCCATAATGTTGAGCTTGGCATCCAAACTGAACACATTTAAGCTGGTGAGAACAACAGCTCAGAGCGCCCACCATGGTCAAGAGGAAAAAAATTGAGAGGTGGCAGCTTTCTCTTTGAGGGAAGATAAAAACAGCAAACGCAACACTGAGATAAAATTGATTTTTGCTCTTGACTTTCACAGAGACCCAAAAGTCAAAGGAGCAAATTTGCTGGAATTAGGAACACTTTGCTTACCTCAGTAGGCAACAGATCTGCCAAATTGCTTATGGCCTCATGAACCACAAAAGATTTACATATTAAAAAAAAAAAAGGTAAAAACAAAACAAAGCAAAAACCCCTCTGCCTTCACCCCTAACACTGACAATTACCTTGAGTAAATCCCTGTTCCAGGACAGGAACAGAGAACCCCAGAGGGGGCAGGGGTACATTGCGGGGCGGGGAGGGGTAGATGAGACAACCATCTACTGAAGAGGTTTTGTCCGAGTTGCTGTGGATCCCTTTGGATCCGTCTTTGGCCAGTGACTTTCCTGGCCGTCCTAGCACACGGCTGCTTTCAAGTTGGACGTGGTCCACCTTTGAGCTGCAGGGTACTCATAATGAGTCCATGGCTGCCGACATCCGGCTTCCAGAGCTCTCTGCTCTTCCTGGCATTTATCAGCTCTTCTCACCTTCACCCCCAGAGAACTTAAGAGGCAGAAAAAGTCAGGCCTTATCTTCCATTGCTTCACCCACCACTCTCACACAAGATATGCTCTCAAAGGCTGAAATGCCACCCACATAAATAACCTGTTCTCCCTTTTCCAGCAAAAGCCTTTAGTTACGGATCCAGAAGCAAAAAATCCTTCTTAATCTCCAGTCTTCCAGCTCAAAACACTAATATAAGTTAAACACAGGTGATGGAAGTAAAGAGAGGTTGCATTTTCTCAAGTTACCTTAAGGATGGGTCATATGTAATGGTTGTATATGTAAAAATATTTTCTTTAAGTGATCTGAGACTGTAATTACCAACAAAGCGTATATGGATATTTGTGATATACATGCAACTTCCGTTGCCGTTCCGACTGCCGAGCCTTCCCCTACCAGATCATCATCCTCAGAGGAGTGATGTAAAAAGCTCCCAATAATCACTTGTTCATAGATGGAAAAAGAAATAAATAGGGTCATTAAGGTGTCCCATTACTTATTTTTAAAAGATGATTTGTGTGAATGGCTAGCGCAGTCCTTCAGAATAAACCCCCAGGTATTTCTAGCCTAGCACAAACTTCTAGAAAAACATACACATAGTTATTTAAAAAATTCCTTTCATCCTCTAAGTGATACCACCTTATAATTGTTTTCAAGGTTATACCTGACAGATGCCATTAATCTTTTATATATACATGAAGGCATCGTTCCTGTTTTCTTAAACTCATCTGTGCATTTCAGCGCCAGAGAAATAAAAACCCGCACCAGCAAGAGATATTCATTTACTAATTTCTATTCAGGTGGAGCTTTCATTTGCTCTACTTATCAGTTAGCAATTAACAGCAAAGACAACAGCTAAGGGAAAAAAAAATAACACCTAAAAGAGCTGAATTGAGATGTTTCACTAAAAGACATATGGGAGGAAAATCCTTTTCCAGGGACTGAATTACACCACAGGCAGCATCAAACCCGTGTTGTTCCAGATTACCCAGGGGTATGAATCAGATGTGGGCACAGGGTTATATTTCTGCTGAATTGGCCAGTGTGCACATCCACAGGGTCAGCTTTATATTAGCTGTAGGAAGACCACTGATACTTGACCTGGCATAAAAATGTAAATCTTACACTGGCAGGCTTTCAGAGATTTTGAACAAATCTGAATTGACAGCGACTTTCCTAGCAGTCAGCATTTTGCATCGTGCGGCCTCAGTGCGTTTATTCCAACTCTAGGAGGCCTGAAACCAGATTTCTAATACAGTCAAGCCTCAGCCTCTCGCTTGACAAGTAGAAAACAGGAATACAAGGACTTGGAAAACTTCGTTCCTAA
>JAUBNY010000700.1:642719-677317 GCA_032275445.1 Crypturellus soui
AATTTTTAGTGGACCTGTATAAATTATTGTGATTACTATACTTCTTCCAAGAAATTATCCTGGACTTCTGCTGAGCAGAAAAATTTAAAATGAGTCGTAAGATCTGCCAGCTTTAGACTTGCCATTCTCTGAAAAGCCCTTAGGCAGAGAACTCGCCGCTAAGAAACTCAAAGGTCTGGAAAAAAATCAAAGTGACTTTTTGCAGCTATGGGGATCTGGACCTTACTCTTTTCTTGCTGCACATAATTTTTTAATGTCAAATATTCTTTATATTAATATACTCTTCTGTCTTGAGCAAGGACAAAGGAGGCAAGACTTCTGTTTTCTCAATTTTAAACTAGTACATCTGCCATCAAAGGTTGACTCCTGCTTTTATGTCAGGAAAAACATACTAATCTATTTTAGAAGGTACCTCAACAGCCATCTAGTCCATACCCTGATCTGAAAGAGGATCAAAGGGACCTAAAATATCCCTGCAGCTTGCTCTGTAACGATCCCTAAAAGTTTCCTCTGACGCGAATTGTCCAGTCTCTCTAGGTAGCTTCTTCCAGTGATTCCCATCCTTACAGTTAGAATCTCTCCTCTAATGTCTTCTCTGCTGCATGCCTGTGTCATCATGCCATTTTCTATCCTGTCTTAGAAGAGCAGCGGCTATGGGAGCTTGTGCCTTGTTTAACTTCAAGATTCTTGGAAATCTACAGAAACAGAGCAGAGGAGAGACAGGAGCAAAAAGCACAAGCTGGGCAGAATTCCTACATTAGTCTTATTCTCACATTAGATAAGTTTGTCTTTCTTGTTTTATTCTAAATGCTAATGTGTGGCAACACCAGCTGCTAATTCAGAGACTCACTTGGCAAGCCAAGATTCGTGTCACTAAGATTCACATCCCCTACTTAATTCTTCTGATAGTCACCAACACTTGCCGAAAGACAGATTTACTTGGCACTCTTGAAAAAAAACACTTACATGATGAACGATGCTACCTCAAATCACATGCCTCCCAAATTCAAAGCTTTGTCTAATGAAAACTATTACTGCTTTTTAATAAGTTCTTCAGCATTTAAAAATAGCACTCCTAATTTCCTGCTCCACCGAACACCACCTTGACTTCAAGTCAAATTATTCACAACCTCTTCTCCATGGGCCCTGGGGGATAGAAGTCTTGCACTTTGGGGCTAAGTACTTCTCTCAACAGCTGTGTGAAGCTCTCTGAAGCGGGAAAGGGGAGTGTGCTCTTAACAGTATCAGACATCAAAGCTAATTCACCTTTTCTTTTCCCTGCTGTTTAACCCAAATGTTGTAGGTTAACAAGCAGGGACACTTGAAGGATTTCTTTGAAGCAACTTATATTCAACCACATTAGCTCGTGGGATAGTAGTGTTGTTGATTTGAAAGTTCGTCAAAGAGACTAACTTTATCATACAAGCAATGTTTAATACTTTTAACTTCCACTAGTTGCAGCAAGTTGCATTTCTCCTAGAAAAGGAAAAAAAGAAAAATGTTCCCCTCAAAGCAGAAGAGTGCAATGCTGGCCCCCTAGTCTCAGCGCTGACTTTTATAAGAGGTTTCACCCACAAAACTAGTACCTTGATCCTGCACTGAGCTGTTTGCAGAACAGGATGGTACAGAAATCTGCCTGCACAGGGGGTAGCCTAAGATCAAGGCATAAAAATGCTGTGTGAACTAGCAGAGATTTCACGTGAGCCAAGTTCACACTTCAGCCTCGCACCTGGGCTGGTGATACGGTGAGGTCACGAAGAGCGCAGAGACTAGGAGCGGGTCTGAGCCCAGCATAAAACTCTTCACATCCTGCTTTCTTATTTTTTCAGTAATTGTCTATAAACACTTCCTCCAATTTTTTTTTTTTATTTCAAAAACTTCCAATGAATACTTTTGCATATTTTTGTAAATCACTTTTTTTTTCTTTACCTTATTCTTTCTTGTTTGATACTTCATGCATTCAAAATATTCTGACAGATAACTGAGCCTGTTAAAAGTCTGGGGCCTTTGTGAGCTGCCTGGCTTTCTAGAAACCTGACAGCCACCCGAGGCTTTTACATAGCCCCCTGTTCATTATTTCATTAAACAACATCCTTCTGTGATTACACTTTTGCATGTAAGGAGCAGAAGGAAACAGTGCACCCTAGTGTGCCCTACTTTTGCATAAAGCTAGGAAAATGTTTTTAGCAAATATGGGAATAAAATTCTGCAGAATACCTGCCTTTTTAAGCTCAAAACAACTAATCTAATTTGAGCAAAAACTTATTTTGACAAAATGTCTTGAAGGAGGGGTTGGTCAAATGGTAAATATCCAGTAGCAGGAACACTCTAAACATCCAGCACCCCAGCTTTGTTCTGATGGCCTCCTTAGATTATTTTTGATACTACAACCTATGCAATAGGAAAAAAAAGAAACTACTGAAGCAACCTGCCCACCTTTGGGGATTCGGTTCTCCAGCATCTCAGACAAGACTTTGAACTTGGATGCTGTGAATCTGTAGGTGACAAAAAGAGGAGGTTGTTTCCCTGCAAAGTCTCACTCAGGTTTGGGAGGATGACTACTGATCAGTTTGGTTCACACAAATTGCTTTTCCCAGGAGAGGAAAAAAGATAAAATTTCCCAAACAAACTGCAATTTGCTGTGCTGATAAAGTTCATGCTGACTCCAAGTGAACAACTTGCAAACCTGCAACAACATCTAGACAAACTTGCAGAAAGAACGTCTGTGAACACAGTGGAAACATATATATTCATAAAATATAATTATACCCATATAACAAAAAGATTATTTTAAAATACTTTACTCCAGCCCTCAAAACATGTTAAAAACTCCACCAGAAGCACTTATTCCAAAAAAGAAAATTACTTCAGCAAGTGAAACCTTAGTGTTTATCCAGAGCTTCCAGCATCTTCCGCAGCAGCTTCTCCCCAGTTTTCTCCTTTGCTGAAGGAGCCAACCTTCACGACACACATGCATGGGATTTTCCAGTAGGCATCACCCTCCGCTGAGGGCACAACCAATGCAAACATGAAATCAGACTCTAAAATAAATGGGACACAAACAAACTTAGGACTTGGAAGGTCCTGGCTTGAATTAGCTTTGGTGGAAACCTTCTCTGAGGATCATTCTTCCTCTTTTCTATAAATGGCACATTGCTGGGCATGTCCTATTTTTGCTGAAGAAGCAGGCTGTCTTCCTTTACAGTTTTCTTCAGAACTTTTTTTATTGATATATACATTTAGAGGATGGGAATATTTTGGTCTATATTTACAAGTAATAAGAGAGAGTCCCAGGCTGCTAGCTACAAAACAAAGTTTTACAGTGTATCTATATACCTTCATATACAAAATATATCTCTATATATAAAAAGAAAATACATATAGGACAACCCAATCTCCCACAGAAAAAGCTATAGAATGGTTGTAAAAGGAGGCTAAAATTGTGAATGTACAACCATTTTGTTTTAAATGGTACTGCTTAGGAAGTGACTTATAATAATTAATTTATATATGTTAAATTCCTTAATTTATATATGTTAAATTCCTTAAACAAACAACATATTCCCTACTTTCTTAATACTAACTGCTATGGTCTTACTGCACATATAAAACAATCTGGACTTTGGCCCCGGAGCACTTTGGTACTGTCTTTATAGCTTTCTGAAATTGATAGACTCTATAAATCGCAATGCTATACGCTTGTTCCTCTTGGGTACAGGAAGAAACCCAATTTAATATGCACTTAATTCAATTAAGAGCTATATGGCAACAGTCGCTAGTAAATTTTAACTTTTCTTCCACACATCATTTACTAACCTTCCATTAATTAAACACAGTTATTAACCTGGTGTGTTTATAATTACTGTATTTTCCATGAATGAACAAAAACTATTTATGGGGTTCTGCCCAGCGCCGCTTGTTCATTCATGGCGTGGGACTGAACGCAGATACGTGCAGCCAGCTGGCATTTCGACAGCACAAACAGCAGTCAATGGGCGCATAGAGGCCGGTCAGCAGAGAAATGTTCTTCCCAGAAGAAAACATCATACTGGAATATTCAAAATTCCTGCTTTGAGCATTTACAGCTGAAAGAGCTGCACTTTCAGGTCCCTGATTACACAGAGGAGCCAGTGTTTTGCCTTTACAGCCCTACTTATAGGTGTAACCGTTCTCCAGATCCAACAGGTTGCAGTCTCTGTAAGTGCACTTTCTCTAAAGTTTGGCACAAAGTGCTATTAGATATTAGCAAGTATTAACTACCAGCATCACCACCACTCTCAAACATCTGTCTTCCATCATGCAAACCTCAGGAAAGGAGCTGCTCTGGATAGGTGAGCCGAGCAACAACGTGACCACAGGTAGCTGGCTGGTAACTCGTGTGCAACCAACTGCAATTTCATGAAACGACCAAACCTGCACAAGCAGAAAAGGTTACGGGACATGCACCCCACAACTTACCAGTGAGTCACATTCTGTACCTTCTATTAACAAAAGCTAAGGTTCTTGGGGTGAAGCCCCAGTTTGCTGCTCAGGATGGTACTTCACTCAGTGTAAGGCAGCAGCAACACAGCACGTCGATGGCTGGGCATGATCAGTGTTAAATCAACTGATTTCGAACAACAAAGGCATAGAAACAGTTGACTTTTCACTTGCAGGACTAACCCAGAAATGAGAAAGACACATGAAAACCTCACATGCAGATCTGAATTGAAAAAAAAAAAAGCTCTTTGTCATTCTGAGCCAAAATAACATGCTAAAAAATTTTGTGTGTGTGTGTTTAATTCATGTGGAAGTATATGACTCAAACAAAACATGTTGTTTTCATTTGGAAGCATGTTTAATGCACACAAAACAACAGGAAAAAAAAAACTGTATCTGGACTTAATTCATAAAAATCAGCAAGAAAGCAGATTTTTTTTAACCCAATAAGCTAGTGAATAGGAAAAGATATAGTATGTGTTTTTTCGCCTGACCCTCAGAGGGTAGGTGGATTGCATTCAGGTCACCTGCCTCTTGGATCAACCGCGTTAGAAACTCTCATTTTGTAATACTTATGTTTCAGAGAGACAATTTCAACAGTGGCAATAAGGAGTGCACAAGGCACATGTAAGATAAGACCTGTACTCTAGGTCCCTGCTGTCCTGACATTTGAGGCATAGTATACAAAAGTAAAGAGACTTAAACATGCACTGAAACATCGTAATTCTTCATAGGTGGATGACAGCTATGTGAAACATGAACCACCGTGGCTATGAACTGATCCCTGGATCTCTGGTTTTGCAAATGAGAAGAGTGTGGAAGAGGTTTAGAAAAGAGTTTTTGTGCTTTTTGTTTCAACTATATTCTTATTCCTTATTTTTAAAACCACTATGGATTCATCTTATTTTACTTCACGATCAGAAAGAAGCACCATTCCACTTTCCCAGCACCATTAAAAAGCCCTCACGGGTATTCCCAACAGTATTTCTACACAGCACTTGCTCACCCAATGTATTTGCAACTCGGGAGCAATTACCCATGTAGCAGATTGTCTTGAGGCCTGCTCATTTGTCTTCTAACTATTATTCTGCTTTGCAAATGACAAACTCCTTCCCTCGCACTAGCAGATGGGGAAGTGTCATCTCCCATTCTCAGAGGAGTTTTGACCTGTGTTCTGACTCCTGTATTAAATAGAGCAGAAGTCTATAGACCTACCTACAATTTATACGATTTTCTCATGCATGAGCTCTGCGATCAACAATGTCAGCAGAAACATGCATGATTTTCCATGTAGTTTGTGTCAGCAGCCATTTACTATGCAGCAAGCGGCTGGGAGCAGTGGCAAGGAAAATCAGAGCCCTTTTATTTAAACTTATATTCCACAAAATCAGAACAAAGAGTGAAAATATTAGAAATTGGCTCAAGTTTTAGACTGAGATTCGAAAAGCTGAAGGTCCAAAAGTGCTTGGGAGCACTGGAAGATACTTATAGCCTGTTAATACACGTGAGATCATGGAGAGACAACATAGCTTGAATGTTTTGAGGAATACAGACAACATTCAAAGCCATAAGACTTTAAGCCAAGGCAGCAGATCCTGCCCCAGGACTAAGCAAAGAGGAAAAGCAGTAGCTGGAAGACAAGGAGTGCAGAGAAAGGGAATGTCTGCAAGGCTTTGGCTTAGCAATGGAGAAGAAAAAAGAGCATCTGCTGTGGGAACTTGCTCCTAGGGATGCCTGGGGAGCACATGGCTCACATGATGAGCGATGGTCGCTCTTTGGGTGGTGGCTGCTTTGAGAGTTACCCTCTTTCTGAGAGCATACAAGCAGACGTGTTTGGTACCACTCATGGCATTGCTGGAGATGACAACAAGCTCCAAACAGAGGGGAAACAACAGCATTTTATTATGGTCAACATCGGGTGATGTTCATTGTTCTTAAAGACTGCAAATCAATTTGTGTTATATTCTGAGTTTGAAATTCTTTACATCTTATGCTTGGTCTCCAGAGAAAAATCGGATGCTTTTGTCTTTTGGAGGAGAAGGGAGAAACAGTTTGCACAAAACCTCCTGAGAATCATACTGCAAATGAAGAGGAGTGGCAAAAATATAGTTACCAAAATAAAGAAATCTTATTGCACCTCAGCTGGACAAGTCTGCAACAAATCCCCACAAAAGTTAGGCAACTTATGACCCTCCATGAGGATAGCGCCTGCTTGCAGAGCAAGGGAGAGAGCCCTGGACTGCTACTGGAGGCACAACTCACATCAGTTCTTTTGACTTCTGTCCACAAATGACTCCTTTTTCTGCCATTACCAGAGGCTCCCCATGGCCTGAGCAGCTGTAGCAGTAGAGGAGGGTTTTCACCCAACGGAAAGACATATTTGCAGTTAACAGGGGCAACTCCTCAAAGCCATTTCCATCAGCGGAAGCAAGCACAAGAAAAATTATTCTTAACCATGGGAGTGCATGAACACACCATCATGATATATCATTTATTCCACAGCTACAACTGTAAGCCACTTTTTATAACCAACTTTACTAAAATTGCATAAGATTGTTTCCAACAGTAGTAGCAATGGGGTAAATCTACTATTTGTCTGTCTGAGTGTCATCTGTGCAGTATCTCTTGGACATACAAAGCTAATTCAGTTATTTCAGTATTAAAGGAGGCAAAAGAAAGAAGGAATTAAAAGTGAAACAGCTGGAATCAACTACAGTATACAATATATCACCAGTTTTTCCTCTTCCTGATTATATGTTATAAATGAATAAATGTTACACATTGGACAACAAACCATAATATTCAGGCCAAACTGTTGTTGCTTATGAACTTTGCTATCCCTTTTGTAGGTAAAGTGGGACTCTCTAATTTTCACATTTAATAATAATACATTATACGATTCATTCTTGCCCTTCCTTTCATCCTCTCTTTTTCCAAAGAGAGGGACCAGGGTTCCAAGTGGGATCATTAAGCAACAAAAGCTTTTCACACACAATTAAACTGGGGAACTTATTGCCACAACATGTTGTGTATGCCAAAAACATAAAGTGGGCTCAAAAACACAATTACACAAATTCACAAGAAAAAAAAAACTAATAAAAGAAGTTAACTAGCTATTACACATAGCCTCAGACTTAGTAAGCAAGTCCACAAAGCCCAGACCTCGAAGAGAGCTTTGCTGAAGCTATTGCTGTATACTTGTATCCAATACTATGCCCAAGCTGGGCATTCCCTTCTATGTATCCCTGGTCACTTCCCTCCTGGATTGTCCCAGAAGAAAGATGTGAGAGCAGCCATGAACCCATCCTGAGGCAAAAAGCTCTGTCTGGAAAAGACAGTGGGAGAGAAAGATGGGCTCAGAAATGCAAGCAAGTTCAAGGGGCAAATAATTAATATATGTTTAAAAAGAAGGAGGGCAAAAGATGAGGACTATAAATACAGAATGAGGGTTTGTATAGTCAGGACTGGATGGCACTTGAGTTCAAAGTGATTTAAAAGTCAGTTACATTAGCTACCCCCTTACAAACAACAGGAAACCCATGTTATGCCAGTGGGGTAGGGAAGCACATAAAGCCCTAGCAGTCCTATTAGGCAGTAGTCCCTGGTTAACAAATGAGTTTCAGCATCTAGGTGGAACCCAACACATCTCAGTTACCAGGGATGTGCATTGGGATGAGCACAAGAGACACTGTAACATACAGACCAATCATTCAATAGAGGACAGTGATTGAAGGTTGCAGATGCAGCTGCATAAGCATCTTAACTGCCATCTTGCTGGAAAAATAGGTGCTTAGAAAGAGCACAAATGACTGCAAAAACCAGAAAGCTGTTAATTCTTTAACTCCAGCCTTCCCAAGTGGAGGCCACCCACCTCTTCTGAGCTGTGAGAATCTAAATATGCCTCTTGCTTCAAAGTCCTTCATCAGGTACCTGCTCAGGGACGGCCTCCCAGCTGGATTACTGATCTTCAGGACAGTGGTTGTGCTGGCAGTTGTGTGTGGCAGGTATCCAGGCTTGGATACCTAAAAATCACTTCCTTAGCTAGGATCTGGATACTCCAAGATCCAGACTGCCCAAATGAAACCTTTCTGGCAGTTACATGAAGCATCACTCCCAGGGAGGAAAGGAGGGAACAGATCTACACATCTGGGAAAAAAAGATAGAGCAAAAAGCTCTGTTCAGCAACTGTTCTTGCCTCCAAAGACATGAGAATATAGAAGATATCCTAGTATCAGACAATAGCAGTGGACTCTACAGGGAGGTTAGATGCACTTAACTGGAGAAGTTGAGCCATTTCATTCATGCAGCTGCTCTGCAGCACTTGCAGCACTGATATTAGCACGCGGTAACTGCCAGGATTGTTTTCTGCTGAGCTCTCACTTTCCAAAAAGTCATTACCCAATCAGTATGGAAAGTCATTAGCTAATTCCCTTAGGATCACATTGTTAACAGAATCTGTTGGACTGCCTGGACACTAGCCGAAATATAATATATGAACACACAAATAATAAACTTATCTTTAAAGTATTATTCAGCTGCTTCCTCAGCTGCACTGGAGCAGAGCTCTGTGTTCATACACCAGGAGAACTGGGTGCTTTTCTGTGCCAACTTCTATTCAGCCTATTTCCCGATGCAGCTTAGGAGAATCCCCAAACTTTCCTAAATTGCACCAGCTGGTAATTCCCCACTGTTGCTGCTCCGTTTCTCAATGCAGGTCCCCTATGCGATGAAGGGGCAGAGCCACAGAGGTGGCATAAGCTGTATTGTCTCCACGCCAATGCAGAAGACAACCATCAGCAGCTCTGATGGCACGTCGGGTGCTGGAGTAAAGCACACAAGAGCTGCCCTCTTGCAAAAGCCAAAAAACAACTCGCATAGCATCTATGCTAATACAGCAAATGCAACAGTATTCTTATTCTTGATACAAATTAAAGTTGTACCGCAAGATGAATCAGTCGCTTAGAGAACCCAGAGCACTAATGTGAGATCACAGGCTAAATAAAAACAACCCCAAGAATAAACAGTAGGAAGAGGGCAAGGAATTAGCTGAGGCTTAAGAAAGAACAAGATTTCAAGGATATTTATGGTTTAATAAAATTGAGTAGACTGATAAGAGAGATTGCAATTTAAGATAAGGCCACAAGAGTGACTGTTTAAGAAAAAAAAAAAATCTAGACTAAGTCCCAGTGTCCCGGAGGTGGCCAGGAAGTCACTGCTAGCCAGGACAAAAGGTGCCACCTTAAGTAGTAAATAAGTAAATAAACAGAAAACGAGAAGACAACTTCTCTAGAAGTAACGATTCAGTAAAGACACATCTTGTCTTCAAGCTGCATAACAGCTTTCTCTTTCTATCAGCTCTTCCTCCATGAAGGTTTACCATGTGTTGAAGGGCACAGAAACTGCTGGTTACCACTGAGAAAAAAAAACAATTGAAATTCCCAATAGGCACTTCCCTAAATGAGTTGCTCATGCTTCTGATACTGAGGGGGCACATGGCTGCACAGACAGAGACATGATGGTGATTTGCTGATCATCTGGCCTGAGTGGCATCTGTGATATTCCAATAAAGGAAATAGGTAGAGTTAGCAAGGAAAGAAATAAACTAACAAGTTAACATTGCTAAAGAGCATGGAATAAAAAGGTGCATTAAACACCTTTTGCTTAATAGTGAGGGCTTTCTTAGCTATTATCCAGAATCCTGACCTTTTAATTAACCAAAACCCTCACTGACACCCAAGCACTCTGGCCATTAAAAAGCTTAGGCTCAGCCTCAGGGCATAGCAACACTAACACACAAATCACTTACAGTATTCCTGGGATCTAGTGCCAGTGCTATGGTCCCTCTTTCAGAAGTCCTTAGACGTCAGGCTTTGGTTCTCCATTTTGTCTGTAACGTCTCCTGTCCTTTGACAATATGCAGGTAACTGCCTACCCTGGCAGCCACTTGTGCCACACAAGGCAGCAACTCATCAGGTTTCTTCAGCCACGGATTTACTGCCTCTCACAAAGCACCTGAGAACAATTTTTATGTGATTAGAAGGAAACTCCGTTGTTTACAGACGCTGACATGCTCACCCTTAAGTTAGGTTTCCTTTGAAGAAGCCCAAGTCAGGTTGTCTGATCTCAGTTAGGTCCAGATCCTGCTCATACACCCTTTGCAAAAAGCAGACTCAGGTCTCTTCCTCTTGATGCAGGGATATGGAGAGTGTTTTGGTCCTTCAGCACGCACCCCCCAGCAAGGCTCCCCCAGTGCAGCCAGGACCCAGGAAGCAAAATCCCTGCCTCACTCCCACAGGAGCAAAGGTGCTGTCTGTAGACAGCATCAGCTGTCTGTGCTGAATCTTCTCCCATTGTCTTTGCTAGCTTAATACAGCACCATGGGAGCCAAGCTAATGAGTCACCAAGCAAGCAGGCAGCTGATCCTTATGGGCAGGTTTCACCACAGGAGATAACAACTTATCTTGTTCTGCTAATAATAAATAAAGAAAAAAATCCAGAGGAGCCCTGTTCTCTTCTTATGCAAAAGCCCTGGCAGGAATGAGTGCTGGCAGCTTTCCCGAGCGGCTGCTTGACACCAAGGCCTAAATACGCCTGGTGTTGCACAGGGGCAGTAGGGCCACCGTGCTGAAGCTGGCACAGGTCCCCCAGTGCGGTCAGCTCCCTCCTTAGCTCCTTCCACACCAAGATAGAGGGTACCAAGGGGAGCTGCAAACAAGGCTCGGGAGCGTCACTGTCCAAGAGTGGTGCCTCTTGGCGGGCAGTGTATTCTGCATCAGGGAAGAGCAGCATCCAACATTGCTGATGTTTGGATGGTTTGCATACATAGCGTGGGAAGCTGGTGAAAAGCATGGGCAAAGTGGCCGTCAATCTGGCTGTAACCGGGCAGTACGCTTCTAATTAGCTCTAACCCTCTCTAATTTGAAGACAGGATACACCACACAGCACAAGCATCCTTCCATGTGGTACTCATTGAGCTTTTTATAAGCTGAGTAAGTACCGGTTAGCTTTTGCTGCAGAGAATCTCCCAGGAAACTAAAGCAGAGTCGAAAATAACACTCGAGAAATGTTACGGTTTGATTCTGTGCATATGAAGAATCAAGACAGTTAGTCACAGTACTTTGCTGAAGTGAAATAATAATTGGAGGTCGGTGGCACTATCTCCTTTCTTTAAAAATATTAGCAAGATGTCTGTGTCCATGATATAGAGGCTGTAATCTACTTAGAGTGTTTTTTTACTCATCTTTTCATAACTTTTAGGGATGTGGATTGTAAGTAGAAAACTCATCCTTACAGCCTAATAGTCACCTGCAATGAAATAGCTTGAAGACATTCAAATCCATAGAGCAACATAATCTCTGGTTGCCCCAGTGTTTAGAAAGTTACTCTGTAGTATTCTGGGACATGCAAGATTTCCACAGGTAGGACTGTAGAAAAGAAAGCTTTTTGATTCCCTGTATCTTTGCATTTTAGATTTTGAAACAAAGGAAGCAGAACTTTAATTGCGATCGTTCAAAAAAAATGAATAATAATAACTTCAATAATGTTTTGTCCTAGAATTCTTTTTTCTTATGTGTATAGTCACGTTGGCTAAGTTACCTTTATAAAGAGGTTCAGAATTAACAGACTTCTTGGATGTTGATAACTGTAATAAAGACAGACATCATGGATTATAACAAGCTTTTCTCCTGAAATAATTCCACTATATAGAGTAAATAAGCTTCCAACAAAACCTACTAGATGACCCACAGAATTAGTCCGGATTTGGGATATTTTACTGCCAGTCTGCATGTCCCTCTGAGGAAATCTAGAAGAACAAGTTTATTTATTCTCAGAAAGAGAAGTCTGAACATAAAAACTGTCGTCAGATCTGTATAAGGTTATAAAAAGGACAGCAGTCAATTGTACTCTGTGCCCATTGAGAGTAAAACAAAATAACCAGCTTAATTTGCAGCTAGGAATATTTAGGTCATACATTAGAAAAAAAAAGTCAAGGACAGGGAATATCAGAATAACCTACTAAAAGATGTTGTGCAATGTCCTTCAGTTAGGTTTTTAGAAGAACCAGCTAAGTAAGCCAAGCTTACCTAAGAATATTGGTCCTGCTCCAGGATGGGCAGCTGGATTGCAGTTCCCTCCAGTCCTATAATTTTATTTTCTCATCCATATTCCTCCTTGGAGAAAAAATGATAACTGGCAGAAGACAGGCACAATTCATCCCAGATGGCCAAGTGCCATGCTAGTGAATGCCAATCCCATACCAAGAGCATAGTCCTCTTTTCTCCAAACTGATCCTATAAGCCACTATAGGAAAATAGACGTTCAAGCAGTTGCAGTCAATATCCATATCAAGGCAGCTGGTAAAAAAAAAAAAAAAATAGTAGAGATTTCTGCTTTGACTGCAAGAGCAAAGCAGGTATTTTCAATCCCTCCCTTCAAAATGACTGGGAAAAAGTCCTAGTGTCCAGTCAGACACAAAAGTTCTGCCAGTACCGATGGAGACTGCAGAATTTACACCCAAAACATGACTGCTGACACAACCAACGACGTTACCTCAATTACAGACCCTCTGAGAGTGCCAATCATTGGTGTTAGCAATGTGCTGGGGAAGACAACACAGAGCACGGAGTGCCCCTGAGCTCCAACTCAAGTGGGAAGATCTCAGGGCTTCTTCTGCAGCTCCCTGTGGATACAGGGAAAGCCTGTGCTTGGGATCCACAGACAGTTCTGTGGCTTGTAAAGCAGGGGATTGCACCAAAAGGAAGAGTATTTTCAACAAAATTCCCGAGGCAGAGGAAGATATCTGGCACTTTCCCCACAAAGTTGTCCCTGACACCCACACATAGGCTGGACACCACATTGTGCTGTCAAAATCCTCAGTCTGTTCTTAAGAACTAAGCAAAAACATTTCCGGCAAAATGAAACTTTACATAAATGTTCCATTGCCAGATGATGCTGCCTCCTTTATGGTTACATTCATGGGGGGAAAGAAACTCATTACTTAGAAAAACAAATGAACAGCTCACTGCCCACTCTCGCCTTGCAGGAGCTCTCATACCCCTGAGAAAAATGGCTCTTAACTGTTAGAATAGACCGTTAAAGTATTAGCAGTGCATCATGACGTAAAGTCTTGAATGTGAATTTTACATTTTCTCATTTTTTAACTGATCTAAAACTTCAAAACCTCTCATGTAAAACGTCAGACAGCCAGGGCAGGGTGCAAAGAGGGGTATGAAGCGCTTGCCGTCCCAGGAATATGCATGCACATGCAAGGCAACAACAGCAGTTATTTTTTATCCCCATCCCAGAGAAACTAGTCATGAGAGTGAGGGGCTCTCCCTCTAAAGAAGAGCTCAGCAAAAGTGTAGATTACAGCCAGGGTTTGCTTTGCCATGTTGAGCACCCTGAGACAGAGTTTAAGGCTCATTTTTCTAGCTGCTGGTGAAAGCCAATTAATTCACAAAGACCGAAGAAAGGTTTGCAGCGCCACGGAGGACACAATGGCTCTACTGCGCTGGCTGGACTGGGGACCCTCGGCAGGCTTTTATTGCTCCTCCTTCAGTAACGAGCATTTCTGGGTCTAGATAATGCATCCAAGATCCTATCCAGCCGGACACAGTTATATATTCATGGCGTAGACAGCTAGATGTGGCTATTTGCTCTGTGTTGTAACTCCTCAGTGTCCTCCCTGTTGTTTTGTCTGCAGCTTGCGTGCATGGAGCTGAGCCATTCCTTCCACTAAGACCCTCCTCTGACACCAGCAAATGTCTTGGCCTCCTTGGCTATCTGCTAAGCCTCTGCGTTCAGCTTCACAGTCAACTCCTACTTTCCAGTAATAGTTAAGAAAAATAATGACTATGAACAATGCACAACATAGTCCTAATACTAAGAAATCACCTTGCCAACAGAAGGATGATAGCATACCACTCTCAAAATCATACAGGTATCTTAATCCTCACAAATGATTCCCAAAACATACCCACCAGCTGGCTCAGCGCATATCTGGCCCCAATCACTTCCTTTCTTTTCTTTCGGTTCCCATGTATCTGAATTTAATGAAGTCCTTCAAAAGGTTAATAACACAAGAAACATATATTTTAGGCAACCAAACTACAGCTCACATATGAACATCTAAATTACTGCTTTTCTCTTTCAAATACTAGATTGTCTTATGTGGCAGACAAGGATATATGGGCAAGCACAAAAAAAGACTGTCAGTGTCCCAAGATTGCTGTCTTGGTAATGTCAGGCATATGAGACTGATCCAACTGTTAATTTGTGCCTCAAATAATAGGATGAAAGCATGTTCATCTAAAGTCACAGGAAGTTATAAAGTCCCAACATCTCCCATATAGTCAGCCTCAGCTTTAAGATATTCTGTATCTTGGACAAAGATGTCTGCATCTGCTACCACCCAGACACAAACTAATGTTGAAGATCTTCAATAAATTAATTCACATTATTGAAATTCACATTTACATCTGTTAATTTACATAACCTTTTGCTGGACACCGCCTTTAAGGGAAAAAAAAAGAATCAAAACCCTTTACAATTAAGTCCTGATTGTGATAGTTTTCATTCCTGAAAAGTTAAAGCCATGGAAGAAGCACACATCAGTTAATAAACAGCATTTACACAAAGCAAACTGTCAATCACTGTTTATACTTTGCCTACAAGAACTCAATAGCCAGGAGTTTCTGATGGAGGTTGCATTAAGTCAGCTTGTAAATCAATCAGTTTCCCAAAGAATGTCTCCAATGCTTGGATTAATTAGAGAGGGGGAAGAGTAGATCAAGGTCACAAAGAAGAGTTTCACACTAGATTTACTTGGAGATACTACAAGTATCTACTTTCATTTAACTTCAAACAAACAAATAAAAAGCAAACCAAAAACCAACTCACCATATAGGCCAAATCAAAAATAATAATAATCATCATCATTCCTTTTGTAGGAAAGAGGGTTATCAAAGACAGGGGAAGGGGACAGCAGTTTGTTCATGGCTCCCAATATGACTTTCTATGTCCAAAGTCAAGCCAGGACACTGCAAGACGCCATTTCTTGGCTGATTTTCCATCTGGGTTCATCTTCATCTCCTCGGCCATCTATGGCCCTGGGAGCTGCTCAGAGCTGCGTGAAGCACAGCAGGATGAGCCCTGGCTGGTAAAGTCTGGGCATCCGCTGGGGACCTCAGTCTCAGTGATCTCATTAACTGCTTAGAAGGTAAAGCGAGGCACAAAAACACAGAGTTCAAACTGAAGTTTCGCTATCAGCCCAAAGGAGCAAACCAACACCCCTCTGACCTTGGTGAATATACAGGTAGATACATGCTGCACAGAGTCTGCAAAGCAGGAAGAAAAGGCAATATTTCATAGGAGGTATTTTTAGGTGAGGCAACAAATAAGCTGTTTGATATTTTCTTTAATAATGTTCTAAGCAAAAATTCAGTTCGCATTTCATCTATCACACTTCGCTTTTTTCCTGTTAGCAACTTTTCAGTAGCTGCTCTCTCCAGTTAAAAACAACAGACTTACCTCTTCTGTTGCGTGCTTAGATTTTAAAGCCAACTAAGCAAAATAAGACAGTTTTATAACCAATGTTAAATAAATTACTTAAGAAATCATTCCAATTAAATAGGCTTTCCACAATTACAATAAATTACAGAAGTCATCTGTTAGCATATTAGTTACAGATGCATGCGTGACGGTCTGCTGGTCAAAACATTTGAAGATCAAATGAAAAGCTAAAAGCAGCCTAAAATATATATTATTTTGATGAACAGTAAGT
This sequence comes from Crypturellus soui, assembly GCA_032275445.1. Classification (NCBI taxonomy): domain Eukaryota; kingdom Metazoa; phylum Chordata; class Aves; order Tinamiformes; family Tinamidae; genus Crypturellus; species Crypturellus soui. The sequence goes on from JAUBNY010000700.1 coordinate 658,981, forward strand.
TCAAGAAGTTTTGACCATACACAAGAACAGGCTTTGGCTATGGGCTTCACTAGTGCAGAGCCAAATTACACTGCCTCTAAAAGCTCCGACTTTAAACATAGGACATGAAACAGATCCAGGTAGGCAAGGATGAAATGAATGCATCAACTTTACTTTTTAATTTCAGTATATTAAAAAAGGTGTACTTAATCTCTACCACTTCATCTTGTTGTCTCTGTCATCATCACATCACCAACACCATTATGTAACACAGTGTAATTAAAAATAAACTTTTCACTCCCCAGCAATAGTTATGCAATAACTTTTAATTAACTGAGATCCCTCTTGTTTAAGAGAAGATTTAAAAAACTGCCTCAATTCAGTTCCTTTGCTCATAATTTCATATTTGAATCCTACAACAAAACTTATCTTCATCTTCCTTTTCATCCCTCCAGTACAAAGATGGTTTGTCAGGTTTTATTTGGTTTTATCTGCTTGCAAGATGCTGTCTCTGGGTCCTAAAAATGCAGAGACATATTTTGTGCAATCTGTCAGCAACTGTTTTCAAATGCAAGGCTACGGGGAGTTGGTGAGCTTTTCTCTTATCAAAATAAGTCACAAAAATGGATTATCCACACTTAATCCTTCTCACGCTGGTGAATTCCCTGATTTTACGTTCAATAAAGAGAAAATTAAGATGAAAATTGCCCTGATGAAACTTTATAAGAATAAGTTTACCTCAAGATGTCCTTGTAGAAGAAAAATGTCTCTCTGCCCTCTTATGAGACCACAGAGCAGCAACCTGCTTGCAGCACCACGGGTGGACCTCCCGTGCCCTTCCCAACACACTGGCTCTCCCCATCTCCTCTGTTCAGTGGCTGCATTTTGGGGACTCTTTTTCAAAGCCCTCTTCTCCTCACACATTAAACTCAAAAACCATTTGACTTGGTTCCTTCACAACACATCCTCGCTATGGAGTGCCTTATGTACACTTGAAATGCAGATACACTTACAGAACTGTTCTGCTGATTTTCACAAAAGCCAAAATGTTGCACAGTCAGAATCACCTCGCTGATACTCTTTTTCAAACACCACAGTTACATCTCAAACTAACAAAGCCTGAGCTGGGCAATCTATCATCATGTTTTGAAGAGGGATTGAGAAAGAGAAGCGTGAGTTCCGCTGCTGTTTATTGATCCCAGCACAGAGAGTTTCAGGCAGTTTCACTGCCCGAAAACTCATCCCCCCAAATAAAGTGATTTTCCTATAAGATTAAAGATTAAAAGAAATGCATCTATTCACAGATTTAAGCTTAGAGAGAAACAAAGTCTTGATATTTCCATCCTATGGTCCATGGCCAACTCATACTGAAAAGCCATCGCTCTGTCCCACCAGGCAAGCTGACAGGCCTAGGGGAAACGAGGACTTCATTGTAATGGTTATTTCCCCGCTTATTGGATTGCAGTTTCTCGCTTCTCTGTGAAAAGCTGCCATGCTGCATTTAGTGCGTAGGAGCTGGCACTACTTTAAAGACACCAGCATCACTCAGTCAGCAGAAGGGATTAGTTTCACCGTGCCTGGAGGAGGGTTATGCATTTTGGGGAGAGTTGGGGAAGCAGGAGGGCTTCCCATGGCACTGGCACAACATTGCCAATTGGAGGGAGAGTTAGAAGAGGGAAGAGAGGGGAAGAAAAAGAGTCTTTTTTAAAGTTTGACTTCCATCTGAAATAACTTGCTCTGCTTAACCATACAGAGCCATTACACGCTGATAGGGCTGGCGAGTCTTAGGGAACTCTCCCACCCCTGATGTGGCATGTGAACTGTCTTGATACTGGAGGAGAAGTGTGTGTCTCGCCAGGCTGCATGAAATTCCAGGTCTGTGCACCCCATTGAAAATGTGGGGCAGGCAATTGATTTCAATCCATAGAGCCAGCAGCCCCCTGGAGACACGAGACAGAGATTCAGCTAGGACCCAAGCCTGACAACGTCACAGTTTGACCAGAACAGCAAATGCAAATTCCAGCCACCATCCCTTCTTCTTACGTACAATGTCCTGCCATTCGGGGTTGCATTTAATCTGTTTTCCTGATAGGAGCGTGACTGCAGTAGGACCCACTTCTATTGGATTTATATAATATCTAATATACCGTTCACTCTGAAAATGGTTTGGGGCCAAGTGTTTCCTGTAAATTATTCCCTTCTCTGAAAAAAACAACCTAATGGAATTAAATGAAGGGCTGAGTTGGCCCATGGAGTACATGAAGTGCAGAATTAGATTTTATTTCATTCTGTTACAGAAAGTTCTAAATGGAAAAAAAAATCATTTTTTGCCTGACAAAACCTAATATAAAAATGACAGTGCAAAAATATGAAGATTTTTTATTTAGAAATGATTTTAAAATACATGGTTTATTCAAAGCATGTACATCATTAAAGAATTATAGATGACAGCTACAGAAAAAGTGGATAAGAAGAAAAGTTTAATTATTTTTGAGTTTTCTTTTTTTTTCAGTTTTCCAGACAGACAAGGAAATCATTAAAGCAGACTCACAAAAATTACTGTACAAGGGAAAAAACGAGCCTCGCATGAAACTTAAGACACAAAATGTAGTTAAAGAAATTTTTGAAAATCTTCTTTTCATTAGAATATAACATGGGCCAGTCCCTGTGATTTTAAGAATTTCCAAAAGTGATTTATAATGCAAGATTAAGGCAGCATACCTCTCACTCTATCCTGCCACTTTATGGTGCCTCAGAATTTTTTCTTCCATGCACAGAAGGAAAAATGTTATCATTGTAGGCCTATCCCTTGAAACTACTTCCTTAGCAGTCAGCTTTTGCTGTGGGTTTGTCTCCTCTGCCCACTGAAGGGATATACTCTGGGCTGCCAGGCTCTGCATAGTTATTCTTTAGGGAAGAAATAAGAGAACAGCAAAACAGTTTCATGAAATAATAGTAAAATCTAGCAGTACACCACATTATCAATAAAAAAAAAGGGAAAAGAATGAGAAGATATTTGGTTACATTCTGGGCATCAATCACTAAGTTTGCTTTTAGCTATGAACCTCCTAGCTTTGTCCATGTAATCTCTGACAGCTCTTTTGCCACCCTCACTGCCATCATTTAGGCACTGGGTGGTGTTATTTGTATACACATCTGTCACATATGGTTTATTGCCTCTTCACCTCCCCACGAGAAGAACTGTGCAGCCAGTAAATGCTTTGGTAGTGCTGTTTTTTAAATGGACATGATGCTCTGTGTCCTGCAGATTGAAAATTGGAGAGATGTAACTTGTGCCTAGACAGTAAATTTGGTCTGACTGTTGCAAGCATAATATTGCTTTAGTAGGGTTTACACACACAGTGTCATCTTGGAGCAATCCAGAATTAAGTTACTCAGGTATTTTGCCACTTTCCCTCACTCCCATTGCCTGTATTATAAATCTGAAAATGCATTTTAGCCTGCAGACAAAAAATAGTTTCTAAAGGATTCAATCATTAGACTTTTTCCAGAGAGTTATTTCCAGGTGACCTGAACTGCCCCTAAGTGGTGCCATTTTTGATTCAATGACCATAAACAGAATGATCTCCAATGATCTCTGATCATTCAGAGATCATCAGGATTTGATCCAATGAATCACCTGTACAGCAATTAAATGAGTAAGAACACAACACACACCCCCTGCAAGTAATCTAGTCTGTCCTACCAAGAAAACTGCCACTGCAAAGAAGAAAAATCCACAGCTAATTTTTGGAAAACTTGTGAAAAATTAAATCACTATATTATTGACATGAATACAGAGCAAGTGCTCCTGTTCCGTCCCTGCCCAGAAGGCATCAGGAAGCTGTTACTCTCCTCACTGTGTTCTGCTGGAGTCAGTCTAGTCTCAGCTCAAAGCTGAAGTGATGTTTTCCTTACCTCTGCTCCTCAGGTTTATCAGCTCTCAATCCAGAGTCCTAGAAACAACAAAAACCAACCAGCAAACACAAGAGAAAGATGGCTGTGCTGTGAAAGGATGTTCGGGGCTGTGCATGACCCAAATGAGCGCAGTCAAGTTCAGCAGCCACAGTTCCAGAAACAACAGTCCAATCTGTGTCAGAGAGTTATAAGTCAGCAGAAGACAAATGCTCATGTGTTACTTATAGAGAGGAAGAACTGCCTTCTAGTAGATCTTCTGCGCTTCTCCCAGTACTTGCATATCAACAGCACAGAATACCAACCTTTTCTCTAATTATGCACAGAGTATTAATACCACGTGTGTGGAGAAAGGTTTTTGCACTTGCCTTTATTGCAGAGCTTAAGTCCTGGAGAGATCTCAAGAGAAAAATGAAACTGGTGGTCTGCTGTGGTTCCTGGACACAGACACCATAAACCACCAGACATTCTGGCACAGCTCAACCCCATTAGCAATCTGCTCTGGAGAGCCAAGACCAAAATAACCAGGCTGGGAAAACTTGCAGAGCCATCACCCACACACTTTTGCTCAACCAAATATAATTTGTACTAATTTTCAGAAGCCACCTATTTTCTTCAGTAAATACTAAAGCTAGATGAGGAAGCCAGCACTGAGGCTTAGAAGGAAGTGTTCTAGTGCTCGAGTAATCCCCTCTAAAAACATACAGGGAGGAAGAGGACAGATAACAACAGAGACTACAAAAATAAAAAAAATCCTCTCTGCAGCAGAGATTATGAGGCAATTGCTTCTTTTATGCAGTGCTGCTGTCTCATACAGGGCAAAGCTTGCAAAATCTTTCTTTATGGACAGCTTGAATAGCACAGCACATGCATAGGAAAGGCCACCAAGTTCCAACAAGCCAGTCTGCCCTCCAGCCAACAGGTAGGTGATCCATGTCCTTGCCTATAAGATTGAGTGTCTGGACCCTAACTGTCCTTTTCCTGCATCAGGTCCAGAGATAATCCCACCTGACAGCTAGCCAAAGCCGAGGCGACATGCACTACCAAGGGCACTTCTGGAAAGAAGTCCCCATCAGGGTGTCCTCTTCACCATGGGGCTGAATTTACTGACCGCACTACAACCACAAATACAGCAATGAACCCGAAGCTGCCATCTCTGAATGGCCAGGGGCCTTTGCCCACACAGGGCTTTGCTGCTGCAATCCTAAACTGACTTTGCTGATGAGCTTTGCGTGGTCTCAGTAGCCTGTGATGCGTCTGAGCATGTCTGCACAGGAAGAGTCCTCTGGATTAAAGTGAACTGTGAGCTTAAAACAGAACTGCTGGGTTTGGTTAAATGGAAGCGGAGGAAATAAAAACAGTTTGTAATGAAAGTTCCTTTCTTCCACCCCAACAGACAAGCAACTGGGAAATCAACATAAACAGGATCACATGAAAGCAAGTCCTTAGTTTCCCCTGCACCACCTGAGAGCCCATGAAGCAGACAGGACATCTCTAAATACCAGCAAGAAGAGTGAAAATAAGCGGTCTCACACTTTTTCTGACGATCCTTGCAGTGGAGGCAGAGCGGAGCAGGGAGAGTGGAGCCTTGCAGCCATGTGGTAAAGCACTCCCTGAACCAGATGCTGTCTTTCAAAGGGATGTTTCTGGAGCCAGCGAAGAGAAAGTTAAGCCCCAAATTTGCGTCATCCCGTCACTGAGTCATCCCAACCCTCTACTGCCATCACTCCTCGACCCGACATAATTGCTACGGCAGAGTCATGGTTTTGTAGCACACGCTCTAGGGCCAGCCCCACACCCTCACCCGCCCACAGAGAGTCACGCTCACCACGGCGGCGGCGGCCTCCTCTGCTGCTGAGACCCAAGGACAAAACAGGGACGTGGGGAGGGCGTCCCCCACTCTTCTGAAAGAATTCAGACAGGGGAGCTTGTCTAGGATTTAGGATGCCCTAAATAGAGGGAAAAGGGGCCATGGCAGAGGCAGAGTGAGAGACATGATCTGTAATTTCCTTGGCACTGGCCTAGTGCCTATGACCAACTTCTGTCAGGTACTATTAAGGCATGAAGCATGAGTTTGTGTGTTAGTAACACGGCTGCATGCTGTTTGCTCTAGCAAGCCTCTAAATAAAACCTCAGCTTTTATTAAATACACCCCGGGCTGCTGTTAAGAGAGAAAAATCCCCAGCCAAATACACAGGCACTAACCAAGGAGCACGACACCCTCCCCATATATCACGTCTCCCCTCTTGCTCAGGGTTGGGAGCCCCACTATCATTCCCTAAGTCCCATTTGGCTTAAAAGCCCAGACATACCCCTCTAAGCCAAAACACCAGCCACTGGGGACCTCTGCCACATGCAGTAGATTCAAAGAGCCCTAAACTGGGTCACCTAAAATGAGAGAAAAAAACTGATTTTTGCATTAAAAAACAGGGCAAGCTCGCTCGCGGCGGAAGGCAGGGAGAGGTGCTTGCAGGCTCCACTGAGCAGCGGCTCAGTGCAGCCACGTAAAGGCACAAATCCCCCCTGACATTGCAGGAGGGGAATGGCATTTTGCAGCCTGCAATAGGATGGAGGTAACAGAAATACATTTGAGAGGGTAGGAGATGATAAGCATGTCCCTCCATCCTCCATACAGCAGTTTTCCTGCAGCCACACATAATCCTCAGTGAATATATTCTGACTAAAACCAGGTGAGACAATTTTTCTCCATCAGAGTTTAAAACCTTTTGTGAGCCATATAAATCTTATAGCAATGACTTCCACCCTTCTTCCTGTCACCAGAGCAAGCACCGATGATCTGGAAGACCCCCACTAGGAACTGCTGGAGTTTGTGTTCCTAACTCATGCAGGATCTTTTGCAAGCAACAGAAAACAACAAATGTTAAACAGGATGAGTAGGAGACCACGACGAGGAAGCTTTATTTTTATTCCCTTTGTAACTCTCACACTTTTGACCTTAAAATAAAGTCAAGCCAAAAACACTTCAGAATTTATAGCTGGAGTGTAGCAAATAAGTCTAGGGGTTGCCAAATTTGACAGGTGAGGTAGGTCTTAAAGAAAAACACAACTCACCAAAACATAATTAGAGGTATGCTTGAAAAGTAAAGGAGCTTTTCAAAATGTGAAGCTCAGAGCACCCGAAAGGATGAGTAATTATGCATCATTTGCAACAGATACCACATAGCCCAGGAGAGTCAACACACAGCAGGGAGCTCTGGTGGGGACCCAGACTTTGACAAATGCCTGGAGCAGGCAACAGTGGCTAACAGAAATTTTGTTATCTCAGTACGCTACCAAGAAACCAAGAACCACGCAAACATTTTCTCTCCTTGGAAAGAATTCTATCCCCTTCCTGAATTCTATCACAAATTAGATGTTGCTCAGACAAGACACCTTCCAAAACCGAACCACTAGAAGTGGAGTAAGCTTTTCTGCGCAGATCCTAGGATAAGCCAGTTCAGATGCCTTCATCAGACCTAGAGATCCACCAGTGTGGTCTGTGGGCCCACACAAACCATTTCATACCGACCTTGACCTCCAGCATCAGGGTGGGCTATATATTGCTTGCAGACTTCCAATAAAAATATCAGTTTAAGAAATCATTAGAAATCATCCAACAAGGGATGGGTGGGGAGAACATTCCCTGTGAAAAGAAGCTGAGCTCTGTAATTACATTTTTTACATCTAGATATTTTTTGAGTTCTGCCTACATAAGGAATAAGAGATTTGATCTAATAAGCAAATAAAAATCAAAAGTGTCTCCTACTAGCTGTGAAAAAGGTTATCAATAATTCATTCTAACAAAAAAGAACATCAAATAAAAACGCTGTGTTGGTTTGACATTTTGATATGTTGTTTTAGAAGTCTTCTCTAATGTAATATGTAACAAACAGCAGAGTTCATTTATAAATGCCAGACACACTTGTACATTGTTGAATACAGCAGTTGCCATTAATATTCACTTAAGCTTTCTTAATTAATTCACTTTGACTGCCTTCACATCTCTTCTTCTGCCTTTATTAAAGTGTTCTAGGCCAAGTGGCATTCTTAGAAATGTTTCCAAAAAAAGAATTTCAATTTGGTATCTGTATTTGCATCTGATTTTTTGTGATACACACTATATAGCCTAATGTCCTGCCCGTCAAATGTTTTCTGTGAATTGAGTATAAAAACTTATAGCCAAGAAATAAAACAAGGTGTTTGCATCCTAAATCATCTCTCTCCGCAAGTTCATTCTGGCACCCAGTGCTTTAATTTCACTTGCAATTTCCATACGGGCGTTTGGTGGAGTAAATATATTATATTATACTCCAGAAAGCATGGGCTTGCAATCCACACATTTCTTTTAGAAATGGTGCAAGAAGTATTTGTTGCAGAGGTTGTGCAGATCTATTGGCAAATTTTATGTGTATTTCTCAAGTTCCATCTGTATTTCTTTCAGTGCACAGGGCACACCAGGGAATTTGCCTTTTGTCCACTTAGGAGGAGCCAGACCAATCTGGTTAGATTAGGTAGACTTCTCCTGGGAATGGTTAACTACCTGTGACTTACCAGCTCCAGGGGAGAGTGAATGAAGAAATGCTATTGTTGTTACCTCACTCTGGTTAAGGATTCCCTTTAAAGTACGTTTTTATGCAATATTCAGAGTGTGATTAAAATAGCTTTTTCCTGGAGGAAAGTCACTGATGACAACAAGCTCCTTTAGAGTTGCAAATACTGTCTTTGGAGGAAAGTAGATGTCCCTTAAGTCTTGGAGCTGTCTGAATAATACAGCTCCTTAGTGACAGACATGTTGATCCATGGGGCTTTGATATATTGTAGTTTGTAAATTAATATATTTTATAATATTACCGCTCATACTACTACTCTTTTATTACTGTCCTTAATACTGCTTCGATGGTGGGTCTAGAAAAGAATCATTCCAGATGTAGCTTGATGGAGGGAAGCACAGTTACTGAATGTGATGACAGTCTACAATGCTAAAGCTGTTATCTAATCCAGATGACAATGTTTTATCATCTTTGTTAAATTCAGTCAATTGTGAAAAGAAAGAATCAAAAGGATTTTTTCTTTTTAACCAACTGTTCACCAATCTTATTGCTGACATTTGCTTTTACTGGATTTTTCATCAGTCGTGAAAAGCCCTTACAAAACTGTGTGCACTTTGGTTTGTTTCTTTTGCAAAATGCACTGCTTGAGGGAGGAGAAAAATGCTCAAGGGACCAGTCTCAAATCTGTCTAGAAGCCAAGAGAATTTCAGTCCTTTTGGCAATTGGCAAAAAATTCATTAAATCAGTTGGATGCTTTTGAAAACTTCAGCCAGTGATGGTAGTGATGGCACCTCAGGTAGCCCACAACCCCAGCACAGAGAAGCATGAGGGCACCGCACTATAGTTGTGGTGATCTGAGGCACAAGACTTCATTTTACATAAGCCCGTCTATCACCAGATCTTCAGTTATATCATTAAAATTAGCAGGGGAAAAAAATACTTTCCTGCCTCGCAGCATGAACACAAACATGTTATTCTTTGCAAAGCTGTACAAAGGTTAAAGCTTTAATCCTTTTCCTCCAGACGACAAGCAAAACCCCAGCGCCAGAATCACCGAGCTCACCGAGAACCACTAGATCTCTGGTGAGGGCTCTGCAGTTCCCTGCTACAGCATTTTAAGAGCCTTCAACTAAAAAGTTACTGGAAAAGACATAGAGGCATGCATTTTTCACCTTCACGTAGCTCTCCAAATCTTTTTACCAGCACTGTGGCAGTCTAGCCTCAAATTATCAGGTTTGTAGTACCAAGATTATGGGGTTTCCAGATGCCCCTTGCTGAACCCACAACCATCGCACTCTTCCAGACAGCAGAACTCTTAAGACACAAGTGCCAGCACTTACCTGTTACTGAATCGGCACAAGTAACACATGAGTTAAAACCTCCCAGCAAATGCTCGCAGGAGATGCTGTGCAGACCTGAAACAATTTAACTCTCCACTCACCTGCACTTGTCCCTGTCCCAGCTATTGGTCTGGCTTCCAGAAGACACTCTGACATGCAAAGAGAAAATGTATATATCTCCAAAATAAAATTAAGTGTTTGAGGCAAGGGAGTAATCAAGTAGTAGCATGAAGCAGCATCAGAAGATCAGCTGCAGAGCACGGTATTAAGGGCCCAGGAGAGCTATTTGCTTTGCTCCACGTGCAGCTCACTGCAGTGCATGCCAGTGTTTGCATCGTTCCCGGCATGCAGCATCATGATAAGCAGACATCTGCAGCAGCCCTAAGGGTTAAATGGATTTAGGACTTGATGCAGGCTTACTGGAATAATGAATTTCTGCTATCTGTTTCAGTAGGAATTGGGTCACGCTCCAACCAAACACCTCAAATGAACTGCAGGAATAGTGTCACTAATTTCAGCAGCATTATTCATGTGATTCCAACTAAATATGTAGGTTAAGTACTGTGCTGAATCGAGCCTAAATGGAAAGTCTAAGCCATCTCTGCTAGCAACACATTTAAAATACCATTATCCTTTCTGCTATAATATATCCGATCACAAATTCACGAGCTACCACTTACATCTGCATTCGTTTCCCTTCAGAAACAGTCTCTACGAGTGAGGTGCAATAGGTAGTAATTAAAATCCACATTCCTCTCTAACTGCTCCTTGCCTCTTCAGTATCCGTCTCATGAAGTATTTCTGTGCAGCTTCTGCCAATTTTGGGACAGGTTGCTGAGCCCTGTACAGACAACCACTACTTCAGCGGCACACAGACCAGCTGACAGAAGCGGTAGCAGCACTGATGCAGCGCAGCCCTCAGAATGAATCTGTTGCAGTCTTTTGGGAACCAAAAAGTCCCCTCTCCTACTGTCTGATGCTCTCCAGGATGCTGCAACAGCACCCTAATCCTCACCCTGTTTTGCTACAAGACAGATTGGCTCTGCCCTCGTACTCTGAGCAGAGGCCAGGGCTGAGTCACACTGGCAGGGCAGTGAAGCAGTAGCAGCTTGTACTGCTGCTAGATGTCCTCTGGTTATTACTCCAGCATATATCGAGCACACTGGATTCATATAAATAATTCCTAAGGTGGTACAGTGCACTCTCTACTGACCTGTTCACAGCACTTCAGCAGCCAGGACTGTGGGTTTCTGCTCATGCAGACAGGAAAATGCAAAAAGCAGTGCAAAGATGTGGAGAAAAAGTTTGTGTCCTACCTACCTCAGTGCACACAGGGAGAGAAAATAAGAATGCAAAGGTGAACCCCTGATTTAGGGTAGCAATATCCGAAGAGAGGTGAGGTGGCCCAGCTCCCTACTGCTGTGCACATGCCTTGAGCTGCCTCTGGTATCAGCAGATTCTGCTAAAACCTGCATCAATTTGAGATGATGTTGGCAGCAAAGGGGAAAAAACAAGCTAGAGAAAGAAAAGCCAAATACAATACCCTTGCCCCGCTTTGTAGCCTTGCCCTGAGCTACTGGTAGGATGATTCTTCCTTTGACACCAGGATGGCTGGTAAAATAGCAAAAGTCACTGGAAAAATATAGCTCAGTTCTGGATCTATTACAAAAATTAAAATCCAAGCATCTGCTTGGATCATTTTGGAATCAGTCATCCCTCTCCCAACTCTCTACACAGACACCCCATTTCCCCATTTTTTTTATCCCATCTCTACAGAGTTAAGAGTTGCATTTGAGCTGCAACAGAGTAAGATTTGTGATAAAATCAAAGAAAAAGAGGAAAAAAGCTTTAGCAGCCTGGAAAGGGTGCAAACAACTGGAGAGGCCAATGCATTTAGACATCCTGCGTGAACAGTGCTAGTGCAGCGCGGTATCGCGCTGGCAAGCTCCCTGCTTGTCTGAGTGCTGACAGCCTTTCCAGCCTTGGCAGTTCACAAGGTGATGGTCCCTGAAGATACTTCTTTCCACTTACCAGTTTGTTTTTCCTTAGCTGCATAAATTTGGGCTCTGTTCTAGCAGTCACTAGCTCAAGAATATGACAATTAAAGATTAATGATATAAATGCATTGAAAGTTGCAAATCCAGATTTTTGAATGTCCTGCCAGACATATTCATTTTTAAACCTTACCCTTGTGGTTTAAGACACCAGACCAAGAGTGTCACTTTTCCCCAGCAGACTAGAAATACTTTCTTCCCTTCTGCTGCCAGATAGTTTTGCAGGCGTATATATTTTTCTTTATTTAATTATTAACGGTAATACATGAAACATTAAGCAGCTTCTTTCCATGAAGAAATGAGTGCTGCTTTCCGATGACAACACTCTAAGTAACCTTAATAGCAGGAATAAGGAAATGAGCTTCCTAGAAATGAGAGGGAAGGGGCAGGGGAAAATGAGATGAAAGCTCTGAGAAGCTAGAATTTGCTAACACAAAAAGTTGAGACTTCTTTTTGAATAAAACAAACCAGCTGACCAGCTGAATCCTTAAAATGTTCTGTGAATTCTGCAAAAAATCCGTGAAGTAAAGGCAAAGAGAAGGAGACCTATAAATCTTAAAAGGAAAGTGTTTTCTGATAAGACCTTTGGGCTAGAGCTTTGTCCTTCCGTGGCATTTGTATAGAGCAATGTCCATGAGCTGGATCCACAGATGCACTGGTGAGATGCCCAACCCAGAGTTGTGTGTCCCCAGTGGTGCTAACACCATGTCAGTGATAAGAAACTCCCATTCATCAGAAGAAAGCTAAAGACTGAAGTCACTTAGAAAGGACACTCCAAGGCACAGTTCTTCCTGCGAAAGCAGCACCGTGGATGCAACTTCCCGCTAAGCTCAGATCCAGGCAGGACAAGCCCAATGACCTTCCCACTGGCACCAGTTTAGATGAGAGCCTTTACCCTGCCCTTGAAAACCGAGGTAGGATTATGGGTGAGAGGATTTGCCAGATTCTTGTTTTTATTTGTTGGATCACAGAGGTAAAGTTATCTCTGTTTGATTATTTAAAGCTGCTGGCCGTGGAGATAATCTGCGCATTAGCAGCTGTAGGGCGGGTGGTTAGCATTTCTGAATTTGTAGCTGGAAGTAAGTAAGGGGATTCTGCATAGCCCTTTAAAGAGGTGCCCAGCACCAAATCCCATTGCAGCCTGATGCTGAGGTTGTTTTCTTGTTTCGCTGCAATGAGAAACCCTTACAGTTACTGGTGAGGTGGCGGGTGAGCTGCCAGTACCAGGTCCTGACATTCCCTCCCTCACCCGCACGAAGACAACATGGAGCAAACAGACGATGAAGCATTAACTCCTGCAATTGCGACACGTGTTTGCTTATGCCTTCCCTAAATGTGACCAATGACAAGAAGTATCACTCAGAACAGTAGGCCCTAGATCTCAGTTGCAGAGCCACAAGCACATCATCATTAAACTAAACCACACTAAGCTTTGGGGAAAAAAAATTAAAAAACAAACCTGCTTGGGCAATAACATCTCTGGGAGAAGTGGAGCAATGGACCTAATCACCAGGTATAAATATTTAGAGTACAAACACTGCAGGAAACAACTCTGTCTACATTTACAATCTGATATTTCACTAAACAGTTAGAAACAGTTTGGCTATTTGCATTTATATGGCAGCCACAGCAAGCTGCTCCTTAAGGCAGAACAACTGTGGTCTGCACATTTTGATATTTGCAATTCTTCTCCTCCTGCCTCCTCATATCTGCTGCTGCGCAGCTGCTTTCCTGAAAAACGGGCTGGGAACCAGGGTGGGTCACAGCAATGCCAGGCAGGCTGGAAGGCTTATAAAGAACAGACAGCAACAACAAAGAGCAGGAAACTGATAAAAACAGTGAGGGATGCAAAACATCCCAGGACAGGAGTGACGAGAAGCAGAGATGCATACTTTTCTTATTAAAAATCTGCATCTGAAAGCTGAGGGGAACATCTTCACACACACCAGACCTGTACGTTACTATCTCTTACTTTCTGCATGACACGAGAAGGAAGACACACAGCTTTAACATTACAGTTTAGGATATAATCTATAGCCTTAAAAAAAAATACAGTTTTCCCATCACCGTACATGAAACTGTTTTCACATTGTATGTGAGCGCACCCACTCTAGCAACCTCCACACAGCCATCAAAGTTGTGTGAAAGATCTTTAGCCACAACTGGTAATATCTGGAACATGTTAAAAATATAGAATATATAGTTCCCTCAGCAGCTGTACTACTTTTCTCACAATGTTTCCTAATTAGCATACATTAAGGAGGTACCAACAACCCTAGACCCAAGGTCATGTTTAGTTTCCTTTTTAAACAAGGCACAGAATAAAACTGTCAGCACTGACAATGCTGCAGTCTCCTGTGTCGCACAACAGGCACTTCAAAGAGTTTCTTTGCCATAAGCCTTTTTTATTTTAAATCACAGAAACTAATGGCGTATGGCACCTTTGTGGAGTCGGCCTCTGATCTGCTTTGCTACCTCTCATTTCCCCAGTTCGGCCAGTGCAAATCCATCCTGGGTCTGCCAGCTACAAATCTGAGCCGCTTTCCACTTCAGCTGCCTCTCTGCCCTTCGTTTCCACCTGTCTCACTAAAATGAGCAGTCTGTTGGCTGCCCTCCTTGATGTGCATTTCTCAGTGTGATAATCCGCATTATAAAATATACAGTGATAAATTCATTAAAATTTTGCTCCCAAAGGCAAGCTTTAAAAACCATCTTAAGTAACTCCCAACATTCCTGCTGCCATCTTTCCCTCTCTTTGAAAGCCACCTCTACTGTGAAAACAGTTTTTATATCCTTTAGCAAATCATTTAAGACAGCCTTCACTGCTTATTACCTTAAAGAAGTTACACACTACATGGTCTGTACTGTCTCATGATGAGAGAAGAGACAGACAAGGCAAATGTTTTATTTATGCTTGAAAACTAGATGCAGAAAGATTTATAAATGGACTAATTTTAGTTAATGCTCTCATTTCATTAAAAAAGGCATGTCTTAACCATGTGTATTAACAAATATGTCAAGTTTTCGCTTGTTTTAAAGCTCCTCTGTTGGTTAGAGGATTTTTTTGTTGTTGTTATATATCGAAAGCAATCCTTGGCTACTTCTTTTCAGAGACTGTGCTGGAATAAAGCGCAGGACAAAGGTTCTTCTTTCTCTTTAACAACACTGGCCCATAAGTATTATCCTAAGGGAGAAACATTTGGACCATGGCCTTTGTGCCTTATCTTGCAGCACCATGGAGGCCAGCTCCTCCCTCCAAACTCATCCTGGAGAATCGCTTTGCTGCTTGTTAAGTCAAAAACAGGTATTGGTCACAGAACATGAGCATTTAGATAATGGCTTTAACATTTGTCTCTCCTTGAATGGTTTCTCCAGTAGCTGCAGAAATTAGATTCCTCACAGTTAGAGAGCAGATACTGTACCTAGGAAGATTTAAAAAAAAAAAGACAAAAAAAGGGTCTTCACATTTAGGTTAGATTTCAGTAGGGGCCAAAATTAGAGTGAAATCACTAAAGCTCAGCAAGTTCAGAAATATTGACTTCATTGTTCTGGAGCTCAGTAAACCAAACACTGAGTACCTCAGTTTCTTCTACAGATGCCAACTTCATAGGCAGAATCTCCCTTCATCCTCATTTTCTCTTCACTGACTGCTGACAAACGTAGCGAAGTATATGCCTCAGAGCATCTCCAGAATAAGCAGCATAAACCCACTGTGGGACTGCATCATTTCCAGGGAGACTTTACTCACAGAACAAACCACGTAAGCCAAACTCACGTCTTTGGTACCTCCAAGATCCCAAGAGTCAATCCTACTCCTTATACACCAGTCTGCTTGCAGCCTCTTACTGTTTTTGATTTCTTAATATTTTTGACTCAAATTCCCAAGAACAGCCTCCCTCACCTGAGCGGTTTGGTCTTGTATACGCTCTCTGGGCTTCGACCTTCCCTTTCCTGCCAGACAAGCAGCACTCCACGTCCTAGTTCTCTTCATCTCACACCTCGATTTCTGCAATCTCTTCTTGTCCTCCTAATGAAAGTCTGACGTGCTTTTGTTCCAGACAGCACCACAGCAAACAAAACAGGAAAAAATAATCACTTTGCTCTTCTCCTGGTTTGTACTTCTTCAACTCTTAGTTTCAACATCTTTCTTGACTTTGGCATATAAATATATGTACTTTGACTTTGCTCTGAATTCACAGAGCTCAGCTTCTCAATCACAACAGTCCCCATTTCCTAAAAAGAAAGACAATTTTTCTTTCTTTTCTGTGCCAAGATAAGGCTTGAGAAGAGGTGCCTTGACACAGTCCCACTGCTCTGATACCTGTGGGACCATGACTGACACTTTCTGGCTATACCCACACCAGCAAGCAGAGTGGATCCAGGGAGAAGCTGACTTCCATAGCTGCACATTTCGGCGTGTGCACTTGTTTCACAGTAGCCTGTCTCTAGGCCAGAGCCAGGGATTGAGGAGCCATTTTTGGCCAGGCTGTATTAAGTGACTCCCAGAGCAGGAGACGACTTCTTCCTAGGCAGGATCCCAATTTACGCACTCTGAGATGACTCTACAATGCAAACCAAAGTCTGTCCAGGAGATTTGAGTTAGCTGAATTAGTAATTTGAGTTGAGCTGAGTCGAGTTAGTTAAAGAGCTAACTTTGACCTCTTCAGGTTGTTCCTTGGAGGAATCCCCTGGGCAAGGGTCCTAGAAGGAAAGGGAGTCCAGGAGAGCTGGCTACTATTCAAGCACCACTTTCTCCAAATTCAGCATCGGTGCATTCCTACAAAAAAGAAGTCAAGCAAGTTGGGCAGGGGACCTGCCCAAAGATGGGCAAGGAGCTGTTAGGTAAACTCAATGAGAAAAAGAGCACATACGTAATGTGGAAGAAGGGCCAGGCCACATGGGAAGAATGTAGGAACATTGTCAAAGAATGCAGGGATGCAACAAGGAAGATCAAGGCCTGTTTGGAATTAGAGTTAGCGAGAGATGTCAAGGACAACAGGAAGGGCTTCTACAATGCATCAGTAGCAAGAGGAAGACTAGGGAAAATGTTAGTCTGCTGCTGAATGGGGAGGGTGCCTTGATGAAGATGCAGAGAAGGCAGAGTTACTAAATACCTTCTTTGCCTCAGTCTTTGCTGCTAAGATCACCCCTCATGTACTGAGCCTGGAGACAAGAGGGAGAACCAAGAGAGAGGAGGACTTTCTGATGGTCTAGGAGGATTAGGTTAGGGAATATTTAGGCAAATGAGGTTTATTTAGACATGCATAAATCTATGGGTCCGGATGGGATGCACCCAAGAGTGCTGAGGGAACTGGCAGAAGTCATTGCTCAGCCACTCTTCATCATCTTCGAGAGGTAACGGATAGCAAGGGAGGTGTCGGAGGACTGGAAGAAACCAATGTCACTCCAGTCTGCAAAAAAGGCCAGAGTGAGGAGCTGGGAAACTACAGGCTGGTCAACCTCACCTCCAACCCTGGAAAGGTGATGGAGCAGCTCATCCTACAGACCATCTCTAGGTCTGTCAAGGAAAAGAAGGTGATTTGAAGTAGCCAGCATGGATTCACCAAGGGGAAGTCACGTCTGACAAACCTGATAGCCTTCTACAATGAGATAACCAGCTGGATCAATGATGGGAGAGCCATGGATGTTGTCTGCCTTGATTTCAGCAAGGCTTTCCACACAGTCTCCCATAACATCCTCCTAGGGAAGCTTAGGAAATGCGGACTGGATGAGTGGACAGTGAAGTGGATGGAGGACTGGCTGGATGGCAGAGCCCAGAGGGTGGTGATAAATGGAGCCCAGTCTGGCTGGAGGTCTGTGGCCAGTGGTGTCCTGCAGGGGTCAGTCCTGGGCCCAGTGCTGTTCAACTTCATCAGTGACCTGGAGGAGGGCACAGGGTGCATCCTCAGCAAGTTTGCGGGTGACACCAAACAGGGAGGAGTGGCCGACACTCCTGAGGGATGTGCTGCCATTGAGAGAGACCTAGACGGGAGGGAGAGTTGGGCAGAGAGGAACCTTGTGAGGTTCACCAAGGACAAGTGCAGGATCCTGCACCTGAAGAGGAATAACCCCAGGCACCAGTACAGATTAGGAGTTGACCTGCGGGAAAGCAGCTCTATGGAGAGGGATTTGGGAGTCCTGGTTGACAACAGGTTGACCATGAGGCTGCAGTGTGCCCTCATGGCCAAGGGGGCCCATGGGATCCTGGCTGCATGAGGAGGAGCGTTGCCAGCAGGGTGAGGGAGGGGATCCTGCCCCTCTACTCAGCTCTGGTGCGGCCGCACCTGGAGTATTGGGGTCAGTTCTGGGCTCCCCAGGACATGGAACTTCTACAGAGGGTCCAGAAGAGAGCCTCGAAGATGATTAAGGGACTGGAGCATTTGTCATATGAGGAAAGACTAAGCGAGCTGGGCCTGTTTAGCCTGGAGAAAAGAAGGCTGAGAGGAGATTTGATCAACATGTTCAAATACCTGAGGGGTGACTGTAGGGAGGATGGGGC
>JAUBNY010000700.1:684195-694839 GCA_032275445.1 Crypturellus soui
CTGGCTGCATCAGGAGGAGCGTTGCCAGCAGGTCGAGGGAGGGGATCCTGCCCCTCTACTCAGCTCTGGTGAGGCCACATCTGGAGTATTGGGGACAGCTCTGGGCTCCCCAGCACAAGAGGGACGTGGAGCTTCTAGAGAAGGTCCAGTGGAGAGCCACAAAGATGATTAAAGGACGGGAGCATTTGTCATATGAAGAAAGACTAAGTGAGCTGGGCCTATTTAGTTCAGAAAAACAGGAAGGTTGAGAGGAGATTTGATCAACCTGTTCAAGTACCTGAGGGGTGATTGCAGGTACGATGGGGCCAGGCTCTTCTCTGTGGTGGCCAGTGACAGGAAGAGGTGTAATGGGTGTAAGCTGAAACATAGGAAGTTCCACCTCCACATGAGGAAGAACTTCTTTACTGTGAGGATGACAGAGCTCTGCCACAGGCTGCCCAGAGAGGCTGTGAGGTCTCCTTCTTAGGAGATCTTCCAAACTCGCCTGGATGCCACCTCTCCACTGCATCCTCCACTTTCACACCTGACCTAAGCAAAATAAATATTCTTCAAAACAGTAGCAGGCTCCTGTTCTGTATGTCCAGAGGGAGGATGGGATCTCTAGCCACTGCAACATCATCTGTAACCTTTTCCTCTGCACGTCTCCTGTGATCACTTTGCCCTCTCCATGCTGCCCAAATGACACTTCTTCAGCTCCTGGAAATTTCATTTCAGCTGCAGAGGAGTACGGGTTTGTGCCCTGGAGACACTCAGGTAGCCTAGGCAGGCACAAAATGCATTACCTGGCCATTTTTAAGGATGTAACTCCCCCAGCAGAAAATGCCCATTTTGGGATATCATGGTTGTGAATGATGGATTTGTGTGGGTTGAAGTCTGCCACATTTCTATGCTTCAGGCCAAAGGGAAAGCGGAGGGAAGAAGAGAAGTGACACTTTTCCTCTCTTCGAGATGAAAGGAAAATGGGAGCGGGGAGAAAACAAACTGGGAACTAAACTCCTTATTAATTAATGTATGTTTTGAAAAAGAAATGCAACTGTGCACTCACTTCTCTGGGTTTCTAGGAGCATTAGTGACCTTAATAATTCATGTTTATGCAAGCTGCTTATAATTTTAAGCAGTTGTTTTGTGAAGATTTTGTCCATTGAATTTAACAGAGATGAATATATCTAACTATGAAATGAGGTTGACCATAATTCAAAAAACAAAACAAAACAAAAAACACAAAAAAAACCTACAATGTTTTAATAAGAACAAAATCACTGCTTTACGTAAAATCATTTTCCATCAGTTCCTAATATACACAATGTGAGAAGGAAAAATATTTTTTTCCACCAGATTCATCCTTTCCCTTTCCTTTTCATGTTTTGTCAGCTTTTCTGACACCGTAAAGTTTCATTGTTTCTCAAGCATGTAATCAATGTCTCCTGCCTGTTTGCTTTTCTTCGTAGCAACAGGAAAGTAAGAGGACAGCAGCAAGGGGGATTACATTTCCAAAATGATTAGGACAACACAGAGACAGGTATAGCCTCTGACACTACCTTTGAATTTGTATTTGGGCTCCTGCAATGCACAGCGCTATGCACAGACACACTAGACTGCCTCTGTGTACACTGTGGCCCAAGGAGAGGCTTCCTCGTTCCAGGCTCATACGCACCACCCATGGACTTGCACATCTTGTAGGACTGCACTTCAGAAGGTGGCCCAGACTGAGCAGGACCTTATAACTGATCCGTCAAGTAGCCAGAAGAAAGCAAGCCTGAAGCCAGAAAAAGCAGCTGCCTGTACTCCTGAATGTTTTCATAAGCCTTCCCTGATATGCCAAATCAGACGATCCCTACACATTCTTCATCAAAACAAACAGGTCCAGGAAAATCTCAGGCCACATTGTGTCAATACATCTAGACCGCATTTTACACCACTGTGTCAGAATTTGGCCAGACCTTGGGGAAGAGAGAGCCTGCTCTTTCATGGGCAGCTTCGAGGAGCAGACAGGGGCACTGTTGTGAAAGGTCACTTCTCCTGAACACTGGCACATCCGTGTAGATCATCACCTTGCCTTGTATAGATTGGCAGGTCTTCTTTAAAGATTCTTACTTGGACTTTAGCCTGATTCCACTTCATGAAGTTTTTATTTGAGGAAAAAAAAAAAAAAAGCATCTCATTTAAACTGGAATCCTAATTTGTCCTTCAGCATACCCTGCCAAATGCAGGTTCCAGCAGCCTCACCTCCTAGCAAACAGAAACATTTCTGTGTGGAGCAGAGGACGAGTGAACCAGCACAGCGGTGCCAACAGCAGAACACAATAAATAGCAGCTGGAATGAAAAGATGACTCTACTAAAGATATTAAGTCCAAAGTCTTTCTATACCACATTTGGTCTAGGATCATTTTCTCACAAATAAGCGACACCAACACTTTACAAACATGTAGAGCAACAGGGCTACCTTCATGCCAATCTATAGAGATACCAGAGTTTGACACACCAGACACTCTCCACACTCCGTGTAGCAGGGCAAACTACAGGTAGTTGCAAATCAAAACGAGATTTAAAGCAAATATCACATCTTTCGTAGAAGAGCTTGCATTCAGTTTTGAAAGATTAACAGCTGTTCCTGCTATGGGTGCAGCTCCCATTAAGTTATCTTTTCAACTAACAATTAAACAAACAAACCAAAAAAAGAATGTAATTGCTTTTAGCAGCTTACAATAGTTTTTAGAGTGAGTTCCACCCCTCTCCCTCCCTCACAATAAGAATATAAAACAGTGAATACAGGCAGAGCCCTATGAGTCTCTGGTGATATCATTGCCAGCAGCTAAAACATGCCTAATAAGCTGATTATCAAATAGTACACGAAGATTAAAAAATTCCTAGCCTTTTCTGTATTTCTCTCTTCGCTTACAAGATCCAAACTAATAGTTTGACTCACTGTAGATGAGATGCTGGTACCTAGGGCAGTTAGACTCTGACCTGAGCTCCATCCCATTAGACTTCATCGCCTACCCAGCGCAGGACCATCCCCATGGATTCATGCCAGTCTTTCTTCCAACCAGTAGCGCTTCTTGCTTTCCATCTATTGTCACTGTGCTATTATTCTATCTCTATGGGTAATTAAAAGGCTACAGATAAAATCCTTAATCACAAAGCTGGAGTAGACTCCACTTTGCTAAAATCTTAGTATACAAAAAAGCAGCAGCTATTTTATTAGAGGAAGATTCCAACGAAGAAACAACTATCTGAGGAAGTTTCCTTGCATTTCTCAGGCTAGGCCACCATTTCTGACACTTGCAACCAAACCCACATCCACAAAAGAAATGTACAGGAGATACAGGCTTTAAGACTAATGAACAAATGTGAAGGCCTAGTTCAGTGTGGAAAACTGTGACCGTGATAGTCAAACCTCACCCTAGCTCGTGCCACCACATGCTCGATGCAGGAGGGCAGCTGCAGCCTCTTGGGCAGGTTACAACCCTCTCACAACCCAAACAGCAATTTCACCAGCCTGGTGAAATACAGCCTGGAGCATTCAAGCTGCATGCACACTGAGAGCTCTGCAATTAGCCACATGGCTCTTAAGACGAATGCTCTTCATATAGTTATAATTGCAGTCAATTACCTTTCAGTTAGAATACATTTAAAAGTAAATACACCTATAAAATACTGAATGCTTTAATAAATATTCTCTAGACAAATACAAATAGCTCATTGCCAAGAATCAAAATTCATTGGAGAGGAAGAATACTTTAACTGTGATAGCTCTAGACTGCTAAATGGAATTAAAGGAATTCTTGCTACATACAGAACAAATATGACAGGAAGGAGAAAAGGTAAGCCTAGAAACATCAAGAAATAAAATCTGTGGCCAGCACTTGTATGATCAATGGAAACCTACCAATATACATTTGCATTAGAATAGTTTAATAAATAAGTACTCCACAGCTGAGAGGAGATAGATCACTGCTGAATGAGGTGGCCCACATCCCAATCCAGAGCCCAAGTCTCATTGCACTGGAGAATACATTTACTTGCTCAACTCCACAGCATCCAGGGGAGGACCTGAAGGCAGCTCAGCAGTGAGGGGGAGAAGTTTTGCTTTTCTGCTGTAAAACATAGAAGTTTAAAGGGTAGGGAGGATGATTAAAGGAAGGGTAATATAATCTGTGCTGCTGGAGCCTGGAAGGCAAACACAGCTTGGCTTAAAGTCAGCCCACCCACTCGTTTTTATCCACAGATAAACATGGTGAGCACATTCCCAGCAGAAATACCTGCGAGTGCTCAAGCACGGAAAAACAAGACTGCAGATTTGGGATACAGAAGACCGAGAGATAGGTAAATTCATCACTTGTGAAAGTCTTGAGTCCTTCAAAGCCAGTCCCATTGGGAAACAGGTAAGAGCACGAGATTGGGATTAATATTTTAAAGCAGAACAGATGGTTAATGTTTAATACCTGTCCCACTTGTCATCCGACATCCTTCACATTGGGAGCTGAGCATGACTGAGACAAAGACTTTAGTCTTTACTCTGAGATTAGTGGCTAGCAGTGTTCCTGCCAGCCATGATGAATGGTGCCACGATGACTGGGCCATCCTACCAGCAGATATGGCTACGGCCGGTCCCACCAGCCAGAACAGCAAGGCGAGCTGCTCGGGCGGCGCCGCTGCCGTTGCAGCTTTAGACTTGCTTTCAATAAACGAAACCTTTTCCTTGTGTGTTTTGGCACAGCTGTGAGATGCAAACTCTGAAAATCCATGCTGTTTTGAAGTCTGCTTTTGATCTTTGGTTGTACTGATAAACACATAAATATCTGCATAGATATTTCTTGGTCATCTCAAGTCCACCAACACGACTAAAATTTATACCCCGCTATTAAAGCTTAACTTACCCCATGCAACTGGGAGGTCACTTTTGCTCCAGGAGTGGAGAGTGTAGCACTGTGTTAACCCTTACTTGTGCTCAGATCACCAATTTACATACTAATATATACATATATATATATGCACATGGCTGGAGGTGTGGAGAAAGTCTGGTCCAAGAGGACACGGGCTGTATCTTACTAGTCTGTCCCAGAAAGCAGAGGCTGGAACATGGACTGCTCCTAAATGTACAGATAACTTCCAAATCAGATGCTGGTACTGGTGCTGGTAGATGTTATCTAGTGAAGATGCCCATGCACTTAGAGTCATCCAAGGAGCTGGGCTGCTGTTGCAAAGATCTGTAAAAGCCGGGAGGCTGTATTCACTGGACAGCAGCACGAAACAGAGCAAGCTCTGCACCGGTGGTTTAATTGGGCCGACCTCTGCCAAACCTCGGGCCAGAGTTTGTTTACCCAGAATTTTGCAACGAACGAGGTGAGCATCAAAGCTAGCCTTCATTTTGTAGGTCAGGAATGCTTTTGGGTTGGCACGGTGTCAGCTTGGATTTATTCTGCAAAGTGCACTTTAATTTTTCATTATAACAGCACCTACAGCCTTTGATTGAAATAAATAATGAACCAATTTATATCATGAATCCAAGAATCATTCTCTTCTGGTCCCCATCACATTTCGGATTTTCTTTCCGGTGACAAGCGTTAATGCATTTATGCCCTAGTTTCGCACAGTGGATGTTACAATTGAAGTGTCAGGAAGGAAGGCTAGGGTGGTTTTTTTCAGATTGCTATAGTCAGACTCAGCAGTCCATTTTGGATGAAAACATCACAGCAGAACACAGGCTGAAAGGAGCAGGGATTTTAAACAGCACAGCAAAAGTCTTTGTGTTGTATATGATAAAAACGTAATACTGAATAGGCTTTTCCCCAGACTGAGACTAGGATGATGGTTCCACTGTATAAAATTATGCTTTTTTTTTGTGGAATGGCACAAGTTTCACAAGTCTTTCATATAGTTAGAGATTCTGCTTTCTTCACTCTCCCCATTTTTCAATCTTATTCCTTCCAGAAATTCCCACAGCACCAACCATGAGAGATACTGCTACATTTTCAAGAATGCCCCTGTCCTTTCCCTGTAATGGGAAGCCCAAAGCAATACCCACCTTTGCTTTCCCCTAAGCAAAAATGGCCAAAGTCAAAACCAGTCAAAGCCAAAACCCAGTGGGATCCAGACCCTCTCTTTGATTTGATCATTTTGAATATGTGAATCATTATAATTTAGATGTGCACAGTTACTCACTTGGGAAAAAAAAATCTATTATCAAAAGTAGCCTTACTGTTGTTGCAAAGTTTTGTCAAATTAACCTAATACAATTCCATTTCAGGACAAATTTAGATGAAGGGCACACAATAAATCCTGCATCCCACCCAGAGTACTAATCCTCTTTGCAAACTGTACAACACTGCAGAGGAAGTTAATAAAACTCTGGCCAAATCAGACTATAATGAATTTAAAGTACAACTGGCATAGCTTACAGCAGTCCTCTAGCAACATATTTGGGAGGTTGCCCTAAAGAGGAGCCATTCCAAGCGGGCAGGCGAAATAGAAGAAATATTGGATTATGGAATTCTGTAGCCTCACAGTTTGGCTGTTCCCACCTCACTTGCAAAACTTTATAATGTTAAAAAATTAGACACCGATGTCAAGTTATTGACACTAGTGTAAGAGCCCTTATAAACCATAAAATGATAATTATTTTATTCCAGAGAGTAACCACAAATTATATTCACTCAAACCACCTTTTTATTGCTGGAAGCTGCTACTGAAAGACCACAGACTCTGTCCTAGATGATAACAGATTGCATGCAAATTTCAGGCTTGGTACAGTGGTGGCTGCACTAGATATAATGTCTTGTGACACGGGGAAGGTCAGATTAGACTATCTGACCTTCAAGCTAAATTTAATCAATTTAGTGATGTACATTAATATCACTTTTTTTAAAAAATTAAGACCACATAATGTAAAGAGAAATGTTGTTCAGCCCTTTGTATATCTTAACTAAAATACTATATCCACCTAATGACTTTTGTATATGATCTAATAAAATTAGCCAGAAAAGCTGTTACTGTAAAGCAAGGGTAATACGAGGAGAAAGCTGAGCCTCACCACAGCGAGCCCACAGCACTTCATCCAACCCCAGCGGGCTCGGCAGGGCCAGGCACACCCGTCAGGAGTAAAGAAACAGGGAAAGCTTCAGGATGATAGCCCGACTCACAGACCTCCTGGAACAAAAAGCAGTTATTAAAACGATAGTGTTTCAACACTAGCGAAACCTACATTACTCATTCAGCGACGTTCCTCTTGCTCCATCAGCAGTAGGTACGTCTGAGTCAGCAGCGCACACGCTGCCCGGCACGGCGCAAGGGAGTACCATGCTCCTCCACGCTGTGCACAATAGCCACCTCTCACACGGACGAGTGGCTCAAACTCAGAAAAAAATGCTCTTTTCTGCTCTCTCTCTGGATATATTAATCTATGTGCGTATTCCTGTTTATGTTATGAGATGTATGCCATAAAAGAGCCTACAGGATGTGCATTGCAGCCAAGTTAATATTGCTGTTGGAACCTCAGACGCTGCATTTCCTGCCTTCGTGGTGCCCAGTTAAAACTTGTATTTATTTATTCTTTTTAATTCTGCATTTGTCTAGTGGAATCTTGTGTTGGAGACAGTAGCAACATTTAGAAACAGAATACCACTTAGCATAGAAACATACAGAAATATAGCAGAGAACTGTACTTTAGCAATAATATTCAGAGATTATTTGAGAAATACCCGTGCATTTTAAGACCTGTCTTTACACTTTCATGGAAAAAGAAACATAGCTTTCGAGTCAGGCCAACCCAGATGACCTTTTAAAGAGTGAAGTGTGTATTACACAAGATTGTCATTAAAATAGAATGTTATTTGTTTATTTGACACTTTACTTGAATTTTAAAGGGAGTAAGAGGAGAAAAGTTTTACTTAAGAAAAGAAAAAAAAAAAGTATTCCACAAAACTTGCAGAGCTGAGCTAAGGCAGAGTTTAGGTCCACTCCTTCCCGTGCAAGGAGGCAGCACCTGCTACATGCTGCCAAGCCTGGGCAAGGCCATTGCCAAACGCGCCTTTAGGCAGAGAGGAGGCCACACAGTTGATGTGGCCTCAGCGCTGCTCACCCCTCTCGATGGGCTCTGAAGTCTCCTCCCAACACAGACTAGACGCTCTTGCACCAGACCTGACTCCTGCCCAAAGCCGTTCCTTTGAAGCTACAGAAACCCCAGCAAGACCCTGGCTGCAGTGTCAGACACCGGCTGCAACACCACAAAGTCACGCAACTCTAAAGCCCTTTTAACTTGGGCCCTTGAGACGCAGGGACCAGATTTCACCGGCATTGCCAAACGGGTCCCGCGTGCAGCAGGTACCAGTGACACGAGGCCATGGCTCCATCACAGGGGCAGTGAGGGCTCTCCAAGTGCTGGGCAGCCTTGTTGGAGGCATCAGGGCTCTACGCATCCTTCTTGCCTTTGAACGGTCCTGACAAGGTACCCAGGACAAACTGTTTCCTTTGACTGGGAGAAGGCAAAGCCTGCTCTGATCTGCCTCATTATATAATTCATCTTAATCCGGAGAGTCACAGCCCTGGCCTCGGCCTTGTGCACCCTTGTCCGCAGCCAAACCCTGAGGCTGTGCCCAGGGGAATGCAACACGGCAGCTGCTGGCACTGGCTCCCAAGGGAGCATCCATCCTGTAGGTTTGGGGGGAAATGGAGGATTTATATTAGGAGTTTAGAAAATCCATAGGATAAAAGAGACAGAAAACAACCAGTGACAGCAACATATTGACAGACAACTCTACTTCACCCACAGAAAGCTCACCTGGCTGCCCCAGTGTCCATTTCTCATCAAGTGGATGAAAACAGCTGCCTTCGCAAGCTCATTAGTGTAGGAATCAGAGCAAATATCTACCCAGGTGGTAAGTGTTTTCAGCATCACATTCACCTGACATCATTGTAAAGGGAACACAAGAAAGCCCCAAATGGAAAGACTTCCAGCTCTTCTTTTGACCCCCAAAATTTTGCATCCTACTTCTGTAAAATATTCCAGAGTTCTGCAAGCGTAAAAGAAAGTAGCTTTCCTCTAGGCTAAGCAGTAGATATTTTCACAGAGAGAAAGACTTCAAAGCCACACTTTTCTCCCTGTTTGCTTTCAGGCGCTTTGGTTTTCGCAGGATTGCTACCCAAGCAGCACTGCAGTTAATTCCTCCACACGCTGGGGGCTTTAGCCACCCAGAAGAGAGTTTCTCCAGTGGGATAACCAAGCAAAACAGGGAGAAGCCAGTCCAAAAATGGCCAAGGTTGCAATCCAGAGAGGGATTAGCACAGTATTCACAAGCAGGTGTGCCCAGGACACCGAAGGGTTTTCAGAGCGCATGCCTCTGAGTTTTGTCTTGGAGACGTCAGACCAAAGCGCCCCAGCAAGAAACAGCAGCCCAGCTGATTCCAGGGCAGGACAAGCACTCGTCCCCAGTGAGGCCACCTTGGTCCCCCAGTCTTCATGTCCGTCCCCTGCCAGCTCACGGTGCTTCCCTGCTCCGAGGTGCCTCCAACGGCTCTGCACATAGACACGCTCTCCAGACAGATGGAGAGCGGCTCTGACAACCCATTGAGAGAAACCCTCGAATGTCGCAGTTCATTAAAAGGCTACTGAGGGAAGCCAGGTTAACGAGGCGGGCTCTATTAAGCCCATTTATAGCTTTATGGCACCTGCAAAGGGGGCATCAGTGCTTGCTGTTGCAAAGCCTAATGGTCAGGGAGCTATGCGCAGAGACAGGTTTAATGAGAGCACCCGAGGCCACCTGGAAGAGAGGCCGCCCGCTTAACTCCAGCATTTGAGGTCAGCTCTTGACGTTTTCCTCCTACATATCTCAGCCACAACCGCTCCGGGGCTTACAACACTGCATCTATCACTGCCCGCTTTGTGCGAGCGAGAGTATTTAATAACATGCAGAGCTACTTTCTGATGATTCGGGGAAAAAAAATAAAATCAGCCAGATGTTTCATGCTGTCTGATTTTATTAGACTGCTGCAGACACAGAATGGGGGTAGGGAGAGTTAGGTGATAGCCGCCCCCCACCCCTCGCTCACTTCCCAGGTCCTGCCCCACTACAGGACACTAACTCGCAGTCAGGACACAAGCTAATGCCTGGGGCAGGGGAGATGCCACGAAGCATCGGGGCAGGTGATGCTGCCGGTCGCACTCAGTGAGGGGAAGGCTGTGTTGGGGTAGGAACCTCACCGGTTCTGGCGGGTGGGAACTGGGTCCCACCGGCTCCAAGGGGTGCAAACCACTGCTCCCAAGGGATGGGGTCCGACCGAGTCCGAGGGGGATGAACACGACTGAGCAATGGGAGCACTCATTGAACCCATGGCATGAGGTCCCGCTTGGCCGAGGAGGGAGGACCCGGTGGCCCCCGGATCTTGCCCCACGCCGTGGCGAGGGAACGGAGCTCCCCGACCAACCCCCGGCGACAGCGACCAGCCCGGAATCCCCCGCCCGGGCGCCCCGCGGAGGTCCCTGCGCCCGCGGATGGCGGAGGGAGCGGGGAGAGAGGAGACGGCGGCTCCGGCATCGCCGTCCCCGCCGCGCGCGCACGGACGGACGGACCGACCCGGCCGCGGCCTCGCCCGCAGCGCAGCGCAGCGCAACGCCCCGCCCAGCCGCGCGCGCGGCCTCTCGGGCC
>JAUBNY010000700.1:703754-715297 GCA_032275445.1 Crypturellus soui
GGCCCGCGGAGCGGCGAGGGGCGGCCCTACGCGGCGGGGAGCGGCGGAACTTTGCGCCCGCCCGGGCCGAGGAGCCGCGGAGAGACCCCCCCGCCTCGCGCCCGGGCGGCGGCTGCAGGGCCCCCCCAGCCCGGCTGCAGCTCCCGCCCCCACGAGCCGCGCGGCTCCGTGCGCGGGGTCGGCGCTTTCACGCGCTCCGGGGTTTACTCGAGTCTCTAAGTGTTTTCCCTGGTACCTCTTTTACCTTCTGTCCCCAGTCAGCAGGAAGTGCTGCTTGCAAAAGAGTGATTTAAATGAACAGCGAATTACCCGTAAAGGAACAAAAACAAGTTAAAATAAATCTTTTTTTTTTTATCAAGTTCCTTTTTTTTTTTTCCTCCTCTCTCTCTTTAGTAGAAACTTGAGGTTATTGAAATGAAAACCCATTTACTTCAGGGCTTGTTTTGTTGCTTTTTCAGGCTCACTCCTCCTGGCCACCACTAAAGGAAATGGTCAGCGGCTCTGTTTTCCTCCAAGCTCGATTCTCTTCCTGACTCATGCCCTGGGCCAAGGCTCCAGGAATGGGTTTCCAGGAATGCAGGGCTAAACCAAAGGCCGCCCCAGAATCGCTGAAGTATTGGCTTGATTCAAGGCTGTGCCAGGCAGTTGCATTTCTGTTTGGTCCAATGTCGGGCAAGGGGTGCCACAAAGTAGATGTGTGATTCCTGCCAAAGAAGACAGCTGCCGTGGACAGCCACGTGCCACCCCACAGCGGGCAGCGTGGTTGGGAGCACCATCTCCCTCCATGCCTTCTCTCCCACATCATTGTGCTGCAGCGCGGCCCAGCGAGGAGCCCTTAACACAACCCAGGGCTTGCTGAAATTTCACTGGTAACAGATTTTAGAGCTCTCTAAGTTTGGTCACCCTCACAATCCCAAGTCGTACTGTCCCATGCCACCCCTCAGGGCCACTTGGCTGACCTTCCTGCGCACCGCTCCCTCAAAAGCAGCACGCTGTCAGGTGCATTAGATCTCCTTAGGTGATTTTTCCACCCTGTTTCTAGGGATTTGACTTTGAACAATCCTCAGTTCATTATTTACCCGTGTGAGAACAGCAGTGCTAACAAATGAGTCCTCTGCACTCCTGGAGAGCTCTCCCAAAAGCAAGATGGATGGTGGGGTGAAGCAAGAGAAACTCCAAGTTATTCCCTTTGACTCCCAAGTTCAAAACTGTGATTATCTTCTGGGAGGACATGAAAAATCCCCAGAGCTCTCACAGCTGAAACAAGTGGCCACCTTGGGATAGCTGCCCAGAATGCAGACCCTTATTTCAAAGCAGGGCTGTCCCCTGTGATCGATTCTGGCAGGGTTTAAGAGCCAATAGTCATGCAAATGTGATGATTAGATGCTGCACATGCAGCAGCAGCAGCATGTGCAGCAGATTTATTAAAAAAAAAAAAAAAAAGGAGGCACCAACTTCAGATTATCTGTTATCTTCATTTTTAAAGGTCTAGTCTGCTTATACAGCACATCTCTAAAAGCAGGGAGTAGATTATGCCTGAACCTCTTCTTATTCAAATCAGAGAAAGTCTGTTTCTTTCAGGGATGTTAACACTGTTGCAGAAACAGAATGAAAAGCGACTTTGCTTTCTCTTCCTTATCCTCTTATGGTATCATTTAAATCTCTCCAAAGTCCGTCATACGCATTGCCCCCCTTTCACATGGCCTTTGGGAGCGCATGCTCCAAGGTGCTGCAGATTTGGAGCTCCTGCTGGAAAGCACAGGGCTTCTGGCAGGATTTTGCTGTGGAAGCAAAGCTGACACACAGAAACAAGGTTTTTAACTAAGCAGCTTCATCGGCAGCTGCTGGCATTTGCTTCATGATGTAAATCAGTCATCGCTTGTATCTTTGGCTAGCAGGCCAAAAGGTAGGAAAGATGCCGTACATTATGTTCATTGGGTTTATTTTTCAGCTCCGCGTTGAAAGGTCATCTTTATCTACCACTGGAATCAGTAGTTCTTGAGACTGCCAGAAATATTTTACATTTTTTCCCTTCTGTATCTGAGAAGCACTATTGCCTTCTGCTCTTCCTGAAGGTTATGTGCCTATTATGCAGCGCGAACATCAAAATCCCAATTAAATGTGGGTTCATGAGTGGGAGTCAGCTTCTGTGATACATTTATTTTGCATCCCAGTCAGTTGTCAACAGGATCAGGATCATTTTGTGTGTCTGTGTGTTTCCTTGTGAGTGGCTAGGTAGAGATTAAGTATTTTTCTTGGTGTTTTCCACATAGAGTACCCCAAATTTTGCTTTAGATAAGGAAGCAGAACAGGTTCCTGGAATGCAGAAGACCCTGGAAGAAAAAGGGGAGAACCCAGGAAGCAGAAGAAAGATCAGATGAAGCATAAGGACACATAATATTCAGCTTCAGGGATTTGAACGCTGCTCAGGTCATACAGCCTTGTGTGGCTTTATCAGCAGAACTAAGTTTGAGTGAAAGCTGGAGCACTTTCAAAGTAGTCACAAAGCAGCTTTTAGTCATGCCAGTGGCAACGTTTTATCCCACCGCCAGCTTGAGAAATCTGCAGTTTTGTCACATTTTCCCAGAGCAAGCAGGATACTCTGCCCCGATCTGTGCCGCGGAGGCATCGCCCTGACCCTGTCCCTTGCACCCCGGCGGCATCCAAACGACGTGCAGCAAGCGAGGCAGATCCGTTGAGCCCTCCTTGCCCTCAGCTCACCCTGAAACCCCAGATGCTGAGGTTGCTCATATTACTCTAAACTTTCTCTGTAGATGATTTGGTGACACTTTGGTATAGTTTAGTGACAGCTCTGCTCCTGTGAACAAAGATGGTAGGAGAACAAGAAAGTACAAATCAAAATGAAGCATCTTCCTGCCAGGGAGTGCAGAAAGTGGGACAAGACTTGGTAAGCAGTGGGACCACACTCTACCTGGGATAGAGTGAGCTAAGTCGTGACTTTGTCCCAGAAGCTTTCAAAATCCAGCCCATGGCTTAAAGAAAAATCCAGTCCAGCTCCTGGTAAATTGAGAACTCTGCTGGCAAGGCAGATATTTTCCTGTTTCCTGGTTTTCCTGGACGAAAAACCAAGACCTTTCATCTTTATATTGCTTCTCTTCTCTGCCCTTTCTACAGACATATGTATACATGTTGTATATGTATGTCTGTGATAAAACAGACCTACTGTGATACAGACAAGCTGTGATAAAACAGAGCACCAGGACAGGCCACCACTGACTGTACTACACAATTTCTGGTAGGAAGGAAACTGAAATGAACAATCCCGTTGACTTCCTTGTCTGCATGTAAAAATTAACTAGCATGATTGCAGTAATAATCTAGAGTTATCTTAGTCCTCAGGTGGACACTCTGTTCTAATTTTACCTGCAAATAATTACTCCCACAGCAGAGCAATTTTCCAGAACAACCATATCTTACTCTGAAAGAGCCTCTGTCTGTCCAGCGCAGCCGCGGCCCCACTCTTTGCCTTGTGCAGGCAAAGCCTGAGAGGGAGAGAGTTGCCCATGTTTCCAGTGCAACATGTTGCAACAAATAAGAGATGGAAAGGGCTGAATGGGAGAATTCTCTAAAAAGTTGGATGAAGCCACACAATGAATATGAAGAACAGCAACTTTGCGATGGCTTTAGTTTGTGTCAGCTGTTGCAAATGGGCACAACAAGAAGAAATATTGGTGCGGATCCAACCCTTCTTACGCTGTCTTTTGAAGTCCAGCTGCTCCTTCACAGCAAAGGAAAAATAAGCTAATAGCTATGAATCTATCAGCAGAGATTTGTCTCCATTTACACCATTCCTCCTGCATTTAACTGCTGGCCATGCTATGATGCAGACTTCCCCAGACCCCATGGATTTCTCCCAGAGCCCCGAAGCGGGTAACCACTAAGAACTCCTTAGTTTAAATTGGCATGAAACTTAAAAGAGCAACTTGTGATCTGCCCCAAACAGATCAAGCAGATGGCACCGTGGGGGGAAGATCCAAAAATGCTGCTATCAACAAGATCTGAACTTTAAAGTGAAAAAATATACACCTGGACATTTTTAGTGAAAATACTTTGTGGATACTATCCATTAAATTATTAATCTGCTGAAAAAGTCTAAGTTACAT
This sequence comes from Crypturellus soui, assembly GCA_032275445.1. Taxonomy (NCBI): domain Eukaryota; kingdom Metazoa; phylum Chordata; class Aves; order Tinamiformes; family Tinamidae; genus Crypturellus; species Crypturellus soui. Next base: position 707,879 of record JAUBNY010000700.1, read on the forward strand.
ACTCTGCATATGTATTACCTTAATAGAACAAAATAAGTCAATATGTAACAACCTAAGTGTTTCTGATTTAAACATTCAGCTATCTCTCATCACAGAAATATTTGTTTTCCAAGCTCCTCAGAAAAAAACCTCTCCAAGACTATTTTGCAACACCTATAAGATCACAGGTCATCACATGCCTAGATTTCAGTAGTCTGGATATGTTAGGTCAAATTTATTAGGAATAGTGTATGTAGGTATATTTGCAGAAACCAAATAGTTTGCAAGACATAGATATGAAAAATCTGAGGTTAAAGTAATTGGGTTCTAATGATTTTCATAGAGCTTCTCACCAAAACTTGTTTTTTCCCCAATTTCTTCAGCAAGTCAGTCATTCTACACTTTGTATTACTATATACATACCACTATACATGTGCAATTATTCTCACACACCTGCTCTGATGCTGTGTTTATTTTTCTTTCCTGGAATAGTTTTTGGAATTCTTGGATTTCTATTTTTAGGTTGTCAGTCCGCATCATTTCCCTCTCTGCCTATAGCAGAGCTCCTCTGTAGTTTACAATTAATGAGATTTCATTGTTAAGTACTTGGGTACACGGACTGCATCATTTACTAAAGCATTTTTTGAAGTTGAACATGATTTTTGCACAAAGATCCATATCTGCACATGCCTTTTGGAGAAAGCAGTATATTTTATTTACAGTGATTGTTGAATTCTCTGTGTGCTATCTCAAAAGGATAGTAAGAAAGGCACTGAAGAAAGCTTTTCTTGCAGAAAGCTGGCACCAAGGACTTATAAAATCTGTATAAAATCTGTGCAATAGATATCAAGTGCTACTTTAAGGATGCTTGTTTCCAAAGCAATCCATCTTCAGAGAGGCCCTCACATCTATAATACACAAATAGCAGAGGTAGGCAAATCAGCATCTTGTCAGTATTATATAGTCATTGGCTGCACAAAAATAATTTTTTTTCAAAGATTAGCCAGGTTTTTGAGAAATCTTGCCACACAACTTGCCAGCTGCCAACACTGCCCGGTCCTGGGGTACCAGCAGCGTTCCTGCTTTCCCCAACACAAGGTCACACTCACAGGCTGCCAGAACAAAGGGGCATCAGCCTAATTTCATAATTATCGAATTAGATCAGGGTCACCCTAATCTTTGTCAACACTGAAGTGCAGCCAGGGAAAATGCAAGCCCCAACTTCCATGTCCTCTCCTCTCTGGAACAGAAAACACTTGTTACAGATAAAGAAGTCCATAAAGAGCTTACTCCTTTCTTTCATTAAAAACATTGACACATTTGTTATTCATGGTAATCTTTTGCAATCAGATAGCAGTGTTCATCTGAGGAGCTCTTTTGACAAATTTAGCTTGAATTTGGCCTGGCCTCTGCTAACAAGTATTCTTTGATTTGAGAATTATGTCCAAACTTTGCCTACAATTGTTTGGGTGGACATGTGGATCTGTGGATGGGAGAGAAAAAAAAGAAAAGAAAAATGTATTTTATTCCTTTTTCTCATAGTGAGTAACCATTTCAGCATATTCAAGCAGCTTTTTGAAAGAGGGGTAGAGTTTCTAAAATCAGATCTAGTCATTAAGTTCTAGTCATTAAGTTCTCTAATTCCTCACCACTTGGTAATACTGGCATTCTACTAAGTAGAATAAGGACAATAAGATGTGTGGAATAGGACAATAAGATTTAGCTAGTACCTGTGTGCAGTTGCTTGCAGTTTCTTTCGCCGTTTTTAAGGGATCTCAGAGGCACTGTGCCAAAGAAAGGCAATGTAATATTGTTAAGTGATGGCCAGAGATAATGAAGTGCAATGGTTAGAATATCTTTCTGGCTCATGAGGTCTCTTTCTAATGTTGCGTACATAGATGAGATGTTCAGGAGAGATTTTTCATTCCTGTCAGCTTTTGCCACAACGGTGTACACAGCACCTTTCTTTTTTCCCCTAGAAGTTTCTATCCAAATTCTATTCGTTGCTCTTGAAAATTCTTCATCAGAAGAATTCTGAGAAAAAAAAAACATCCTTAATTGTGCCACTGACGGCGTTTCTTTGTGGTCACATATCCACTGCATCACCCACAGGAGCCTGTTCTAATGCCTTTACATTTAGGCTTTTGCTCTGTGATTTTTCCTTTTCTATTACTTATTCAAGAGATACAAAGGTAAGAAAATACAAGCTGGCTAACAGAAAAATACTGCATACCTGAATTTTTGTAGTCCTACAGAGCAGGTAGTCTTCAAAGGCCTGAGGAGCAACAAAATGTTCTTCTGTGGTCACCTTAAAGCACCTGAAGTCCACTTTCCTATTCTGAGTTGTTCATGTTATTTACCTCAAAGTACCTAGGGTCTGGGATTCTGAATAAGCTAAGAAAAAAGTTTTCCACACAGTTCTATTTTTGTATCAAATCCAAAGCACCGCGAGCCAGAACTGTTACTTCAAATGAACATTTTTTGTGTCGTTGAGATGTGGGTGCATTGTAGCAAAGCAGAGGAAATCTGGAGGCCCGGTGAATCAAATAAATAGCTAGAAGTCCTGGTAGAAAGACAGAGACAGAGAGACAGATCTAGAAATTTGAACTGTTAAGCTATCCTTAAAGAAAGAATTGCAATTTATAGCAGTTAAAAAAGGGAAAAATCTTGAAAATAACATCACTGAACACTGCTCAGAGCTGAAATGTCAAATACTAATGCAGTTCAGCTAAATACCCCACCATATAAATCCCATTTCTGTGACATTAAAGAATCAGAACAGAGAGAATTAGCATCCAGGGAGCCTTGCACTGGGATGGAGGAGGTGGAGATGCACCCGAGGAGACAAGGATGCAGTGATGGGCCGGACTCAGCAGCCTCTTACATTCCCAGTCTGGTGAAGCCGCACGTGGAAATGAGTCGTCACCAGAGCTATGGATACTCCTCTTTCTTTCCTCAGCTGATAAATTATCCGGCCTTTGCTCTGCTGGAGGTCCAGGGGATTTAATGGAAGGTGTGGCCTGGTTTGGGGTTTATTCACTTGGAGCAAAGGCACCTGAACGCCACAAACACCATGAGTATTAGAAGGGTCTCAGTGAAGCTCAAGTAACCCAAGAGACTGGTGTGCACTGGGGCAAGGCTCACACACAAGATTGGTGCCAGCCCGCGCAGAGGGGCTCCTGGAGCACGGCCTGCGGTGCTGCAGTGCTACGAGGCTAGGTAGCGACATCGACTGCAGTCGAGTTTCTGAGGCTGGAATTACAGCGTTGAGGGAGAGCTGCTGAGTAAATGCCATTTCCGATGGCACTGGCTTGTGCGTTGTTGGACCCACATCCAACAGCTCCCACCGATCCCTTCGGTTCTTCTGCCCTTGACGTTCTGCAAAGCGCCAGGTCTCCCTCAAGGCTTCCTCGCTGCGCAGCTGCCTGCGTGGCCCGAGGCAGAGCGCTCGCCTCCCTGGCCAGCCAGACTCAGTCTTTCCTGTGCGGTCACCACTCGTGCACCCGTTTGAATTATCAGTCGAGAGCACGAGTGGCCCCAAGACTATGATTCACCATCTGGGACCAACCCAGATATGCTGATGATACGACTGATGGCGTTCATTTAAAAATTGCTAATGTGACTATGGACTTGTGGGCAAACTAGGAGCGACTGGGTCAGCAAGGGGGCTTCTCAGCTCCATTTCTGCGCAGCACTTAGCCCTAGGCAACACTAGTGCAAAACAAGCGGTCCCCTATGGACCACCTGCGTGACAACAACAACACCCTGATTGTTGCCCGTCCATCCCTCCCTCCCACTCAGCCGAGCTGAAACGGTCAATGTTTCCTAGCGAAACAATCCCATTGTGCCCCACACTATGGTTATTGTTGTGGGCAAATCCATCGGTCATGGCACAGCCATCGCTCCCCAGCAGCTGAAGAGGAGGAGCCCCAGCCTTGCTGTGCCTTTCTCTGCCACTCCACTCCTCTAAATGCAAAAAGCAGGAGGATAGAGGGCTGCTTCTGAAACGGAGAACTTAAGAGGAGTCACTGCTGATGGCCTCAGCGCTGCTGTCCTCCCCCGGCAGCAGGCCTGCCCCCACCTCTCTGCGAGCTCTGCCTCCGCGCAGAAGAAATAGCGGCTGTGAGATCCTTACAAAGGAGGGAGAACTAATGCGATATTGCTATTTCTGGAGCTGCCCATTAGAGAAGCTGTTCTGTGGTACGCAGTATGCCAGGGCATTCTAAAAAAAATAAATAGGAACAAGAATATTAGCAGAGGAAGCATATGTGGCCCCAAGACCATGACTCATTGGGTTAAATCGACCAGCTGAGGTCAGTGGTTCTATTTATCAGCTTTTAGTTGGGAATATGGTGATGGGGCAGCAATTCTATTACTTAAGTTTTACATGCTGTGTATAATACGGCAGCGATTAATGGTCTGTAACTACGGGAGCTAGCTAACCAGCTTCCAAAGTCTAAAAACAGCCCATCTATTTCAAGGTCAAGGGGTTTGGTTTTCCTCCTAAAGCAGGCTTTTGGCTGATAAAAGTGGTCTTTCTATAGATTTCAGGGTGCATTTATAGGCATTGAAAGTATTTAGTGCTCTCATCAGCATCTACAAACAGAGCCCAACGGCGGCTTGAGGAGAAAAGCCCAATTAATTGCACTTCCACAGTTGCACATCCTTTGTGCATCCCTGGATGGCGGAAGCATTGGGAGGACTGCCCGTAAACTGATGCCAACCACAAGGCCACTTCAACAAGTAGAAAAATGACCTAACAAGGTGTTCTTTTTTGGTTAAAAGCAAAGTGTCCCACATTTTGATGCAGTGTCTTCCTCTTTACCCAGCCTGTCTGCTAGGTATCCCTACCTCCAGGGCGCACGGCTTGGGGGAGCTGGTGCCAGCGGGAGCGCTGACAGCGGATTTGCTCCTGGACGGCTGTACCGGGACACGTCTGAGCTCGGGCTCAGACGAGCAGATGGCGGGAGACCACCCGCTGCAGGGAGATCCACTTAGGCTGCCGGCACGGTGCATGCAGAGCATTAGAGCAGACACAGTCACACGAGGTCCCCACTGTTCTGTATGCGAGTCGTTACCTTTTTAGTAACCTTCGCCCGACTGTGAAATTCTGCCTTTTTGTTTCCGTTGCCCGATTGGCAATCACCGGCAGCGCTGATGGGAGGACAGTGCCCTCCTCCAGCCGAGGGGCACCCAGAAGCCTGTACACACGCCTGGGTACAACGCATTTGTGTGAAAAGACAGACCCTTGTCTTTTAGGGACTTTTCACCGGGAAACCAGTGGGGTATCAACAGGACAAGCCCTGAGCAGGAGAAGAGTTGAGTTCTCTGATCTTTCTCCTCCATTTCCCAGCAGAGCTAAGGAAACACTGAGCAGCTCTGCTCAGCAGGACGAGCGTGTTGGCATCCCCACAGATGCTCAGGATGGGACTCACCACCTCGTTCCCACCCCTATCCCAGCTGGATTCTCACATCCGGACACTCCGAGAGACAATTTCCAGCCCTTTCTCTGCCCACGGGCACCCAGCAGACAGGCCAGGCAAGACTTGCTGGGGCAGCCCCCCAGGGCCAGCATAATTAGAGGCCAAGGGCTGTGCTGTAATTACCAGGGAGGCGATAAAGCCTCCGCACGGGCTCAATAACTGGTTCCACTGCGGTTCCGCTCCACACCCGTCTCCGAGCAATGGATTTAGTCTGGCTTTGCCCACCCTCCAGCACTTCAAGTCTCGTCTTAAGCGGACTTCTATACAAGATATTTGTGGCTTATTTTTTTTCTCCAAAGCCATTGCTAAACATCTCTCCCAAGGTTCATACTCATGAATCCCATAATTTCTGATTGAAGTCACATGTATCTCAAGTCCCTGGAGCATCAAGGAGAGGAAATTTACCTGATAGTGGCAGGGTGATAATTTTGTGCTCAGGTTTGGAGGCATCCTCTGCAGCTGTTTCCCCACTAAGTGCTTGGCCTCTTGAATATTTCATGGCTAAGATAACTATGACTAAAGCATCCAGAAAGATTTTTTTTTTCTTTTTAAATACAGGTTAGCTTCTCTTTTATTTGATTTGTGTGGGCGTTATTTCGCTCAACAGTTCAGTGGCTTGTGACCCACTTACAGGCTGGAACAGGCTCTGGTGAACTTTCATGTCTTGGTATTCAGGTTGCTCTTAATATTAAAAAAAATGTAAAGAAACAGAGCTTTATCCCTGAGTTCTAGGTCCAGGATTGCTGTCCAGCCGAACGAAGTCTGAAAATATCTTATCGTACTGTAATTCACATGAGGTATAATGAGGCTAAACTGGGCACTGGGCTGCCATGAACCTTCTTTTAACACTTGTCTTGCATCCAGCCGGGTCAGGAACTCTCCAAGGCTGACTCCTGAGTTGTACCCAGAGCAAAGCCGATGAGGAGGTGTTGGGGGTCCCTCAGTCACTCCAAAGATCTTTCAGAGCTGAGGATTCTTTAGAAGAAGTTGCAGAATTAAAAAGCTTTTCTAACCCAGCATGAAGGTGTCCTTGTCAAGAGCTCAAATGGCAGGTGCCACTTCATTTTACAGGGATATTTGGTGTTTGCTCTTCTCTACTGACATGTCTCTTTTTTGCTTTGGAAAAGGCTCCAAAGGGACTTGGTTACATTGTCAGTGCATCTTCTCAGGGGAAACTTCACAATATATCAGCTGGGAGTTTCAGTCAAAACACCAAACATGAGAATTATGAGACAACTACACCGCATTAATGCCAGATTAACCCTATTTACATAAAACTAGTTAAGTATGAAGCAAAGATATGGAAGGTACGCAGTCTTAGCTTCACATTAGTGCCTTATAAATGAAGGCACACAGGGGTACAGCATAAACTGTTATTCCCTGCAGAGATCTCTCTTACTGTGCCATTTGCTCCTCTCAAATTTACACCATGATTTTCAGTACCAACACTTTGCATCTTTTGTATGTTGCTTTCTTTCATAAACATGTCTTACTAAAAAGCCCAATTTAGCCAAAACCTGGGATGCACACAGAGGGAAACAGATATAGCCTTGGGCCAGGAGGCTGGACCAGTTTTGCTAGCTGTCTCTCTTCACCTTTAAAATCACTGTAATTAACAACCCTTTTATTAGCTTTTATTAACTTTAAAGGTGGAACTCAGTTATCTGAGAACAAGGCAAGTGAAGAAGACCTAGAAATACACAGAAATATCCTAACAGCTTTCTATAGTCTGGACTATTTAAGTTACATGTTGTATTGTTCATTTTAGATTATTTTCTTTCTTCAAAGAAAAGAAAATACATTTGAATCTGAGATGTGAGGAGCACCAAAAGACTATGTCTCTCACACAGAGCTTAAAAAGACGGGCTCAGGCATCAGAAATCTTACCCCTCTACTCAGCCCTGGTGAGGCCACATCTGGAGCACTGTGTCCAGTTCTGGGCCCCCCAGTACAAGAG
>JAUBNY010000700.1:727262-742675 GCA_032275445.1 Crypturellus soui
CCACACGGCCTGGGGAGCAGCAAGTCTTCCCAGCCTCTGGCCCACTGCCAGCTCCGCTTTCCCAAGGGGAGAAAAACGAGTAATAAAATACCTATCAGTACAAGGTCTTCCTGAAATGTCATAACAGTATTGCATAAGATTAACTGCATCAGGAATCTCAGATCTTTCCGGGAGAGGAAACCCTCTTGGAGCGCTTCTTGCTCAGAGATCAGTGTGAATCTCCAGCAAGAGCTCTGACAACTGACGCAGCCGAGGTGGGTTCCTGTGAGCCTGGCTTGCAAAGGTGACCTGGTTTTGCCAATTTTCTTCTGCAAGTGCTCTGAATACAAGGCCTGAGATATTTAATGATGTGTAGGCTTTGCTCTATGTAGTGTTGCAAAACTTTCATGACCTACCTCAATCTTATCTTCAGAAGGGACTGAAGTCCTCAGGAGCTTGAAGAGTCATAGCAGAATTTTAAAAACTGGTTGTAGGATTTTAAAAACTGGTTGTAACATGATTTGGTTTCATTTGCACAGGCAGAAAACAGAAAGGTCTATAAGGACTCTCCATTGTTTATGGACCTTGCTAATATTCATAGCTCTGCTTTGTGCAGACACACACGTGTGTGTGGGACACGTTCAGCATCTGACACAAAGCCCCAGGGTACCTGCCCCAAGAAAGCTGCCCACAGGATGGGCTCATTTCAGATAGAACCTCCAACATATTTCATAGGACAATTACCAACCAGCTGGAGAGCACCAGTCTTGCTGCATGGTACTTTACAACAGACCAAAGCCTTCTCATAGCATTTGCTTTCAAGATCCATCCCAGGGAAAAGGGGGAAAAAATACAGACTTGAAGAGGAAGGAGTAGAGAACATCAACATACCCTAAATCCTCATAGATAGAGCATTAACTGATGGCAAAGCCTATCCCAGCAGACACCAGATGGGAAAGAGCAGAGTGAGTTACTGGGAGTCAAGAAAGCAAAAGTGAAAAAGCAAAACATTTTACTCTCATTTTGCCAGGAAAAATGGAGTTTACATGATCACTTTGTAAGTATATCTGTGCTTCTTTCTTTTTCCCTCTTTTACCCTTTTAACCAAAATAAAGGAACTTTCCAAATAACTGAAATCTCTGTAACTTCAATAAAAATAGACGGCCAAGTGGAGAAGATGCTCTTCAGAGCTGCAGCACAAACTCATTTCTCTTAGCAGAGAACCCAAAAGGAAAATTAATCCTGTATAAATGCCCTCGTTATAGGAAAAAGTTCCAGTAGGAGAGAGCAAGTTCTTTGAGCAGTGACGCTGGGTAAGATCTGCTTACAGGAGACTACTGGCAAAGTCATTATCCCACCCTGCAGTGGGGGTAACAGCTCAGCTTTTGAAAGATGCAGACAGCAGTTTCAAGGTAAATCAGCATCAGCTCCTGCTCGTGCTAACAAAACGTGTGTTATAAGCCATAGCAGCCAGATCCTTTAAGTCAATCAAAACCTCCAGAATATCAGATTTCAGTTTCAGTTGGTATTGATATTAAAAAAAATATTTGCTGAAGAAGAGTTGGTTTCTTGAGGCAACAGAATCAGAGAACAGAAGAGAAAACAGTTTGAGAAGAGGGTAGTTGAGTTGAGCGACTGTAAAAGTGAAGGAAGAAAAAGGTTAGTAACAAAGATGCAAGAGTGGAAATAGCCAAGTATCCATAGAGAATCAACAGAGAATCAGTAGAGATTGTTCATGACTGTGAAGAGAAGAAATCACCCAGATATGAAATAGGGAGAAAAAGAAGAAATGAAAATGACCAGGGGCCAAAGTTGAGAGGGAAAAAAACAAAAAACAATGACTTGTTTGGAGGCTACCACTCATCATTTCCTTGCCTATCCTCTCGGCTTAGGAGCAAGATTTTCTTCTCACCATTGCTAGAGAAGCTCTTCCTGCTGAATCCAAAGGCATGCATTCTCCTTGACTTTCCACAGTGCTTAGTGTTGCTGCTTTGTAGGTGCAAGAAAACAAGACCCAAGAGGAGGGAACTCCACACGTTATTCAGAGATGAAATTGGGCAGTTCATGAGGGTTCTGGTCTGCAGCCTCCCCCCCAGCCAAAGGGCCTCCTCTCCTACACATACCTGAAGGCACATATCTATCCCTGGCACTTGCACAATATTTGAAAATACCTGGTTTTCCAAGTAATTAAACTGTTGTAAACATTACCACTGAGTAAATGAGTTTCTGCTTTTGGAAAGCGTCTGTGTTCCACTGAATCTGGAAACATACTTTCATACAGAAAGACAGATGGACACGACAGGGGAAACGAGGATGTAGCAGACTTTGACTAGTCAAACTGCTTGAAGTCATTTCAGACAGAAATGAGGCTTGATGGAATTCTTTAGCTCTATTCCCCAAGCCAGCGTAGGCCAGAACCTTACGAAAAGTACTTGGAAATCACTTGGCAGATGAATCCTTCAGCCATTGCATGCACGTGATACACACTAACCATTTGCAGCTTGTGACGTGAAAGGGTGCTTTATTTTGTTTCATTACAGACTCAGTCCAGTTCACAGAGAACACATTAGTTAATACATATCTTCACTTTGTAGGAGAAATGGGCATGAACACAGGAGCACTCAGTTTCCAGTCCTTTCTGGCCAATTTGTGCCATTTTCCCCTGGAAGCAGATGCAGACCTCAAAAGCATCATGCACGGCACACAGTTTTCACCAACATCTCGGATAGGAGCACTGTAATGTCATCTCTGCATTTGAAGGATTGTAAAAATTTGGGAAAAAAAGGATTTATGTTTTGAATCTCATGTTTCATGTAAGTGGAAGTTTTGGTTAAAAAACAAAAAATCCCTAAAATGGGTTTTCCTCGAGACACTAGTCCGAGCTGAGGGTATGCAGAGCAGCCCTCGCCCTAAGCTGCCGTAGGGAGAGACAGCTGAAGACTCGGGGCGCACAGAGCCGCCCCCAGTCAGGCCGCTGGCGGGTGACGCAGGAGGGAACAGCAATCCCAGCACAACGGAGCTCCGACATCAAACCTTCCAAAACTTCCTCTATTGCAAGAGCAACCGGTAAGGCAGGCGAGGGTGTCTGGCAGCGCGGCGAACACCCCTTCGCCGCTGGCAGCCAGCTGCCGTAGCGCCGGCAACGCCGCCCTCTCTCCAGAAACACAGCGCAGGACGCGCGGTGCCGCCAGCCGCCTGGCCCGGCCACGGGTCCTGTCAGGCAACGGGAGGAGACGCCGCCTCCCTCTGCAACCCCGGCCCCGTTTGCACGGGAGCGGCGGCGAGCGCAGCATCCACCCAGCACCAACGCATCCCCATGCCCTATCACACACGGGAACCTGCTACTTTTCTCTCCACTCAAAGAGCTACGGAAAAGAAAAAAGGGCAACACGGGAGAGAGGGACAACAAAAGCAACCGGTTAATTTAATCTGCCAGGTACAGAGAATATTCTGCAACCTGTGAAATGCAAGAGAAACACAGCAACTTCCATTCCCCCCCACACCTAAAGTGATTACATTTTGAAAATATTTTGAAGAAATGTCCAGCGTTCATGCCCAAGTTCCTCAAAGTTTTCAACACAACATCTTACAACTGAGGAAACACTGTTTAACTGTTTACTTGTAAACCGAATTTGAAATACTTTGCAATATACCTTTTATTTCTTTTTTTACTAAAGAAACAGCATTTAAGAACTGAAAGAACAGCCCAGTGTTAAATGTTAAGGACCACAGTTTATAAAACTTTGATTAAAAAAAAAAAAGTTATAGAGGTATGATGAACTTAAGTTGCATTTTAAAGCCAGCTACTTGGGCATCTAAATGTTTTTAGACGAAGTGGAAATCCAGTCACAGCTGGGCCGTGCTCAGGGGAAGGGGGTCTCGCCCCTGCAGCCGCAGCCACAAACTCTCCAACCAGCTCACAGAATCCTGCACGTCCAAGCGACCCCCGAGGAGGTCGGCTTGATCCACCTCACACAAACTCTCCAGGAAGAAGGATATTAACTAAAGCTTTCCATTAAGCAATAAAACCTTTCTAGTTAGCAACCCAAAATAAAAATGACATGCTTGCTCTGTTTCAGGCACTTTCAAGATCATAGTTTATTTACTGTAGGTAAAAAGCTAGTATACAGATTAGGGGATTCCTTAAATTTCAACTCTACAGTTATACACCACCTAAGTATTCTTGCTTTGAATAGTAACCAAAAAAGTTTCTAGACACCTGTAAGCCCCGCTATAAATCTGTGCTGTTATGAGGAAAAAAAATAGATAAATCAATGCTTAATTTGTTCAATGCATAATATTTACATTGTGAAACAAAGGGGAGATAGTAACAAGCAGTGGTAAAGAGGCGATAAATTTTAAAAAGCCAAAGTTTTTATATATATATTTTTTACAATAGTGTGCTAATCAGCATAATTGTATATAAAAAATTAAAATATAGTAGAGCATCCCATTACAGAAATCTTAATCACCTGAACTGCAGTCATTACTTGCTAACCATTTACATGCAACACTGGCTAGGACTGACTTTTTGTTTCTGAAGTGTAAAACAGATCATGACATTTAGGAGACAAACATTAATTTGTGTACAAACAAAATTAAAAACTGCACTCAAGAATTGTACTGGTCACAAGCCTCTTCCATACAGGAGAAAAAAAAAATTACAAACGATGATAGAAAGTGGTGTCTTTCCATACACTAATTATCAGAGGCAATGAATAGACTGAAAATACCCAGATAGCAAACGTTGCAGACTCTGGAAATGAACAGCTTTCACACAAAGGCTCTTTATAGGAGGCCTTTCCTTCCACCAAATGGTGACAACTGAGAGCAAGTAAAGGGGCACCAGGTGTATAACTAAGTAAATCTTGCAAAATACTAAGATGGGGGAGGTTGTTAATATACATTTTGAACTATATATACAACATAATGGAATGTATCCCATCCCAAAACTGTTTTATGAAACAACTGGACCTCTCTACACTAGCCTTATGACTCAGTTATAGTTCTAATGAAAGCATAAGTACACAGGAGACTTACATGTAAAGTGAAAATTATGGGGTGTTTAACAAGAACTATTGACAAAACTGCTTAATGGCATTTCTGCTTTTAAAGTAATTTTGTTAAGTATAATTGAAACTTTATCTGTGCACAGTGTCCTCACAGACACTTCAATACGGAGCTTTGGTGATTTAAGGCGGCCCTTTTCTGAACTGCTATGAACTGCACCGCAGACTTGTTGATGCAGGCACACGCCTGCACCAGCTAAGACTAGTGATCCAACTGCATGCACACTTCCTCCTCGAGGTGCTTCCCAAGTTAAACCACTGCAATAACAAAACCATGAAAAATAGATTAAACCAAGTATGTCAGATAACTGCAATTTAATAGAAGTGAAATGCCAATATGGCAGTAAAACCTTTTTCTGTTGCTTTTAAACAGGAAGGTCTCTTGTACCAGCAAAATCCTGTATACAGATACACAGAGAAGGAGGGAATATTTCACTTATAATTCCCATGAAATAAGAGCTGATTCATCATGTGAGAAGGTACAAATTACAGAAAACATGAATAGTCAATAGAAGAGAAACAACTGGTTTACATGTAAGAAGAGAGAACACTTCAGTCTGATTGCAGTTACTTTGTGAAAGCTGCTACTACAGCCCACAGAACCTCATTCGTGTTGGCTTTCATACATTCAACCTCAGGGTCTAAATCCAGAAGCTGTCGCACTCTCTTGGTGGCTAAATCATACTGCTCATCCAAAAGAGGGGCAAAAGCGTTCTCCAGCACATCTGAAGCATGGGCTAAGTACACGAGCGCCAGCAAGCGCTTGTCCATGCGGTGAGGGTCGTTCACCCATTTCTCAAGAACGGCTTCTTGCACCTTCTTGATGAGGCGTTGCTTGATGTTGTTGTTGGTGAGGGGGTGCGTGGTCATGTCAAAAAGGAGGAAGTTCTGTTTCTCTGTTGTCAGTACGCCTTTTTCCACTAGATTTTTAGCTAACCGCTCACGGACGTTCCGCAATTGGTAGTGCAACTTTAATGGGTTCCACGTTTCACCTAAAAAAGCAAATAAAAAGAAAGCCAGTCAGGCCAAGTTTAATCCGTACTGTTACTTTTTTTATTATTATTTATTAAATACTCCCCCCACTGTAGCGCAAAATGAGCTGTCAAAATCATATAGTTGAAAACAGGCTGCTGTGCTCATGTCAGCATTTCTTTGATCTTCTCAGACACACATGCACAGGGAGCCCCTAAGAACATCTTTGAGGAGCTTCAGTTCACATGAAAATTCTGGACAAAACGCCAGCTAAGCCATGTCCTGCTTAAGAATATGGCAAATACTTTGAAGGAAGTAAACACGGTCATGAAGGAAGAGATTTTTTGGTTGTTTTTAAATAAAAAGCAAGAAATATCCTCCAGGCCTGCCCATTCGCCTCTTTGCAGCCTGTATCACTTCAGGGGCTGGAAGAAATGCCATTGCCATCTTCTCAAGCACAAGGACAAGCTCACCTGCCCCACGTGTCCTTCTCTCTTTTTTCTGCTTTTTCAGGTTTACATTTTTCTCTCCCTTCCTGCCCCCTCTCTCCAAGCTACTGTGTATATGGGGAGTGGGGGTTTCAATGTTTCTACAGAAATTATTTCTACAGTTTTTGATTAAGGTAGGAGAACTAGGCGCATGAGTATGTGCGTGCACACATGTGTGTGTGGAGGAGGGAAAGCACAAATTGTGTGTGTGTGTGTGCACGCGCACGCGTGAGAGAGAGAGAGAGAGAGAGAGATAGAGATAGGGGGATTTAAAAAGCACAAAACAACAGTTACGGATAAAGCAGAAGTTGTTAACCACTTGGACAAACCTACCTTTGGTTAAGGTTTACATAGCAAGCTAAGTGTTTATCATACACATTAAAATCCACCTCTGATGCAAGGTAATTCATATTTTCAGATGCAAGAAATAAGATATTTCTTACACAGGTGGCTTTTTACGTAAATGATCTGAGAATTTCTATAGCATTTTGTTTTGTACTTAGAAAGTCTCTAAAAGATCATTGGTATATTCCCAAAAATAATAAAAAGAACATATTTAATGTAAAATTCAAGTTCAGTAAGTAAATGATGTGACGTAAAAAGCAGAGTGAAAGGCAAAAACTCTGTGAAGCAACCCAGGCCCATTTAGCACACTGAACTATACAATTTTCTGTAGGACCTACACTGTACTGAATGAGATTCCCCACACTGACCATGAACAAAGCTTCTTAGAATGAATCTAAGAAGTGAAATGTAACAAAAGGAGATTTTGTAGGGTAGTGATTATTTCCTAGACGTGTGTGTGTTTTTTTTTTTTTTTTTAATTTGCTACGTTGGTATTTCTATATGCTAAAAAAAATGTAGTGTGGTGACACCTTGTGACCATTCCCTTCAATTACACAGATATTTGCCTGTGGAATACAAACAGATGTTTGTTACATTTACAGAAAGACCTGACATTCTGACATGCATTTCAATATTCCCAGCCTGGTGGGAAGGAAATCAGCCTGGCAAATGTAGCCTTAAACATCTGTGCAAATATTTCCATGCATATAGTGTAATTTTAAGCAGTATCTTGAGCGGTATCACTGATAGCTACAGATGAAGTAGCTATCTACCAGGATCAGGCTACAAGCTAAAATTCTAAGCATTTTTTCAGTGAAGTCTATCAAAGCCCAATATAAAATACCAAAATATTTTTCTTGAAAGGGCATCTGTCTAAGCCATGGGAAATGCAAAGGTCTCTAACCCCAACTAAGAAATAAATAAGAAAAGAGGGCCGATCCAAGTCTCAGCTACAGCACTAGCAATAAATATCTCCCCAGAGCCAAAGATTGGCAGCATCAGGCCTCAAGAAAACCTACAGCTTTGCTTGTTCATTTGCTGACCTGCTCCTGACTGGGCACTAACCTGATGTGCTCCACACTGGGAGAAAGGTGAAATGTCAGCCCAGATTATGTGTCCGGGGTAAGAATCATGCAGTGCTTTTGCAAGCTGCAAACCCATGGCGGTTGGGCCCCGCATCCCTGCAGTTGTGGATCATGTTGTTCTCCCTTCTTCCCTGCTCTCCTCACTCTGCCCAACACACAGCGGGGAGGAAGAGGCAGGTAATGGCCAGGGCATAAAGCAGGATCCAAAGGGGCAGAAGGGCTGGCTCCAGTGGCACAGGGAGAATGGGAAGAAAACGATCAAAAGAGGAAGGCAGCGAAGGCAGAAGTTTTGTTGGTCTTTGAAACTCTTGGGTTGTTACACTGTTACACACAGAACATAAATTTAGGTAGACAATTTCAGGATTTGTGACCCCTCACCTAGCAAAGTCACCTTGTTGACAAAACAGTGTTTTTTTCCCTACACAACAGCTCTGATCTAGTCTAGAGAAGCTGTATTTGGTGTGTTTTGTAAACCTGGGTAATGAGTCTTGACTCAGAAAAACAGTAAAAGCATAGTAATAAGTGGGCAATGGATGTTGTTCATTTCAGTAGAACTTACACATCCTGAGAACACAACCATGGTGGAAGAATACATAAAATGTTAACTACAACAAAAGAGATGAAGTCTGACTGACTTTTCATCTTTTTGGCAACAATTTATTAGCACTTACCAGAATGACTGCATGCAAAGCATCCATCTTGAAGCCTTTGGTTTGAACACCTATTCAAAAATACTACTTACATTTTATATCAGAACTATGAGTTCCTCATCTCCTTATCAACGAAGCTGAGTACTGAGAACATACAGCTGTACCCTGAACTTCCACTTCTACTAATCCTTCTTTGCAGTAGAGAGAGTTAGTGAGATAAAGCGCACATCTCCAAGGTATGGACCTAGTTTACTTCGGGCTCAGCTAAGATGCCTTCTTCAAATTTGCGATGTTCTCCAGCACTTCCATCTAAATCCTCCATACCCAAGTTAAAGCCAAAAGTGACGGTTACTCCTATTCGATTAAAAGCAATAATCGACAAGAGACTACTCTAGAGGAAAGACTAATGAAGCATTTTGCACACTTTCTTCTACCAAATCATGCAGTATACTCTCTAATGATGCCAAATAATTAGTTTGACTGGAAGGAAAAAAAAAAATACACACACAAAAAGCTAATGCATTGTGTCTGAGTCTTACCACTGAGCAGCTCAATCCAATTTTGTACAGTTTCAGGAGGCTGGGTCTCTTTTATGTGTTTCAGAGCTTCATCAAGTAGAACATCCCCAGTAGGAGCATCTGACTTACAAATCACCTGAGGCAGAATAAAACACAGTCAATAATTTGAGTTAATCTGCACGCTGTAATCAATCAGCATTTAAGAAAAAAATCTACCTGTTATTAAAACAAAGAAGAATTTAAAAATTCTCTAAGTTCTAAATATATCTGATTATTTAAAAAAAAAGTTTTGGTAACAAAAAGCTACATTTCGTAGCTATATATAACCCCTTAAATCAACTAAAACATAGCACAAATGCACGCTTAACACCTAATTTTTAAGGAAGATAATCCACTTAAGTCCCTTGTTTTCCCCCTAAAGCTGAGTACAGTGCAGCATTACATTGCTTTCTGATGGCAGTCATCTATTCTACAGCTTCAAAACAATTTTTTCAAAGACTACATTTAAACAATTGGGTCACATGAAGCTGAGAAACCAGTTAAAAATGAAAAAGCAGGAAGCTAGTTTTCCTCTTCCACAGATTAATGGATAAAAGTAGGTTCAAGAAAACAGCTTTGAGTTTTGTGAATACACTGACAAGCAACACTACATTCCATTGGTAAGAGACATGTATTAGGTAAAATATTTATGTCATTTAATTTGTTTCAATAAATATCTTTATATATGATGTATGTTTAAGTTTATTATTCAATAACTGCTAAAAATGATTTAATTGAATTCTTTCTCCAAGAAAAAGCAGAAGGAATTTTTTTTTCTCGGTAATAAAATAAGCAAAAAGAGTAACTGTTTGTTTACCAATGTAAGTAGTTATATAAATCATGTTCAAATACTGCTTTCTCCTGGTTAGAACAGCACCAAACTAAAACTTACTGGTTTAACAAGCAGAAGTCAGTAAAACATATGTTTTAATAAAAACAAGATAATTCTTTCTTCTTGGGAAAATAACGATTAAATCTTGCAACTGAAGTACTCTTATGAGTTAGCAAAGGATAGGTTAAAAAAAGATAATGGACAACTTAAAAAGATCCAGAGTAATTCAGTTTGCAAAGGAGAAGCAGCAGATGGAAAGATCTGGAATTAAATTCATCTTCCAAGGAGCTGAAAAACTGTATGCCACCAGCCTGGAAAAGTATTACATGTCCTGTTGGAATATTAATTAATTATTGTTTCAATTTTATATTTGTTCTATAATTCTAGAAATTCTTCACACTAAGCAGATATTCTACTGTCCTATTGCTAAGGGGTCTATAGATGACACACTAATGAGAGGAGCAGGAGACTACAACAGTTTGATAATGGCACCGTCACAGGAGCCAGCTCTGAAGTCTGTGAGAGGAAATTAAAAAGAAATGTAAAGTCACATTGTTAGGATGCAAAAATAGAAGAAAAACATAAAACAAGTGATAACAAGTACATTGTTCAAAATGACAGTAAAAAAAACATCTAGTAGTTACAGTAATTAATGACTACAAACGCAAGTCTTTTGCTGGAGAAAAATTTCTCTGTAAATGGTATTAACAGTAGTATTGTATGAGATAATTCTTTACAAACAAGAGATCAGTGTTGAAAGATTACATCCAACTCAGCAGATACAAAGCAAAGAAACTAAGATTTTAGTAAAACCATCAAGAATCAAACACAATGACAGTAAAATATTAAAAAGTAGGTTTGTTTAGTTCTCAAAATAAAATCCATAAGATTTTTATACCAAGATACCAACCACTAGCTTAGGGTGCCTAACTAGGAAAAAATATCAGCTTATTTTGGAAATGTGGACGATATAGGACATATATTGAAAGCACTTCACAGTGAAGCCACTGAATTGCATTCAGTGGAGGATTTTAAGATATACGGCTGCCAGGGAGAGACCAGAGAAACCTGATTTTCGGTTACTGCAATAAGATTAGCTAGACTGTTAAGATACAGTCCAGATCCACACTTCTGGGAGCTGGAGATCACTCCAATCATATAACTCTGATATTTGGTTTTAGAAACAATTACATTCTAATCCAGACAATCTCTATTTAAAACTCAATATACAACAACTTATATTTCTTTAGTTTTATATTTTCCTTATATTTTGATTTATTTTTCTGATCACAACATGGCTGCACTCAAATCCTCTATTAACTGCATAAAAGAATATTATCTATCTTCAAGTTCTATATGAAGATATCAAATTTCTCCTCTTTAATTACACAGGAGCCTACTTCAGTCAGGACTTTCAAGCCACTAGATTCAACTCTATTCATACCCTTTCCTTTCAGATTCTTCTTAATCTGAAAATACTCCAACAAATTTATCTTCTCTTTTTTTTAGAACTGATATTCTGGTAAACAACTATATTTTCCTATCTTTGAATTGCCTCATATGATTAATTTCACAGCAAACCTTAGTCACTGTGGATATCTTCACTCTGCTATAGTTAGTAACCTCTTAGGCATCATCCAGCTTAAAGAGATAAAATGTGAAATCATTTTATAGATCAGTTTTTATATGCCTATATAAAAAAGACTCACTTTGAAGAAATGTAACCTAGGCTTCAGAGCACTTTTGAAATAATAGGTTTAAAAAATAAATTATAAAAACAGCTTTCCTTACTCTTTTTTTAATGGGTTCTTCGAGATATTTTTTCTTATCACTGGAAAGGAAGTTTAAACAGATGGTTTGAAAATAATCCAGAATGACTGTATGAGCCTAAACACACACATGTTCAGAGCAAAGAGCTGTAAGGAACATAGACTCTTCCATTCATTTTATCCTTTGCCTCAAACTAACTTGGATCACATTTCCATGATACTCCTCTTCCCCTTCCTCTCCCCATAAACCCTTCCATGGGGAAGGGCAGCAGGGAAGCCCAGCCACCCTTGAATGCTCACAGCTCTGCCTGTTCCTTAAGGAGGATTCACGGACCATCCCTGCTGAGTACTTCTCTCCAGAATTTTGACACTGGAAGTCACAGTTTTCTTGCCCTTTCTGTGTCAAGAGGGTTGAAGATCTCATGAAATGAATCCTCACACAGGACCAAGTATCTAAAATGATGGATTTTTTTTAACAGATGACATAAGGTAGAAAAAGCAGCTAAAAAGCTGATTGTGAGATGAAAGCCCTCAGCCCTACTAAAAACAAATAAAACCAAAAAACTTTACTTATTCTAATTTTTCAGTGATCTATAACGTGATAGATTTGCCTTGTTTCCAGCTGCTGAGGACATTTCAACTATACAGAGTATTTAATTTGTAGATTCTACCATGCAGCTTTGCAATTAAGTGATGCTAATGATTAAACACCTCCAGCATTGGTTTTTATTTAAGTGAGCTCTCTGTTGTTTAGCTTTAATAACACCAAAATTAACTCAAGCACGAATTACTCAGAATTGCGAGCCAAGGGTTTTTTTTTTAAACTTCAGTTGAGTTTTTTTTTTCTCTACAGCGTAGAATAGAGTACTCTTTTCTACCTTCAGCACCACCACTCTTAGTAATTACTTTATTTATACAGAATTCTCAACTTTTACTTGTTTCCAGAAGTACTATCAGTAGGTAGAACTACTGCAATGATGCTCTATGCTGAAGATAAATATACAAGGATGCTGCAACATAAACCATGCCTTGTGACATTTTACAAGTTTGAGAAAAGTTCACCACTGCCATCTCTGCCAGTTTCTCATTGTCTCATTTGCATCCTATCACATTCAGGCATGGATTTAATCTGTTCTGACTACTTCTGAAGCTATACCTTAGAAACTGCAACAAATAATTGGTAACATCTGTTTGTTTTAAGGCTTGAAAAGGAAATCATTGTAGCTGGCAAGCTTGTAAGTCAGCTAAGGCCACAGATACATGGCTGCTGTAAGTGGCTAGAAATCCAAACTTCTCCTCAAAAAGGCAGATAGTTCTCACCTGACTCCTTGTGCCAACAGTCTCCCCTAGGCACCACCTCATGACAAGATCAGGGAAGATTTAACTCAAAACTAAACTCATCACAAAAGTCACTGCTTTCAGAACAAGCAGTCAGCCAGGATACTTACCTGATCGACTATATGGCTGCACAAACACTACTAACAACCCAAAAGGTTCCAAAAACAGATAAGCCTCTTTGCAATATTAGAAGACTGGAGAGAGACAGGACAACCCTTCTCAGCTGCACCACAGTTCAAGTGACTAAATAAAGCCTATATTGCTTCTTATAGCCTAGGCCTTGAGGATGTGGGGTTCTGAGCAACAACTGCTGCTTGAAGGAGCTTCTACCCACCAAGTCCTAGGAAGGGTTAGTAGGGGAGTGCAGGAGAACTAGCTTGAGAGTCTGAAGCTGTAGAAAATGATACTGAAGTTCCTACCTCACTAAGCCTTGGATACAACTGGACAGCTTATTCCACTCAATAAGCACAATATTTAACTCTAAGAGAAAGCTAGGGACAAGGTAAAAAATGCCTGCAAACTCCCTTAAAAATGGGTGGAGGGAACTTGGTAACTGAGACACTAAAATCTAGCAAGAAAATAAAAAAGACTGAAATTTGTCATTACACAATGTAAGACTTCAAATAACAAACAGAACAGTGGGAGAGTCATCCCCAAGAATGATTTCTCAACTGAAGGGTTGGGAGGAGACAGGGGAAAAACACATTGTATATATCACTATCAGGGATTTTATTTGCAGACACTTCTTTAAGCATATACCAATCTTAATTTGGATTTCATATCAAGTCTTTTTCATAGAACTCTTCTGCCTGTAAAAAGAAAACTCAAGATTGTCCTAAGAACACAAGGAAAAGCATTTAACACCGTGTCGCATTTAACTCCTTCAACAAACCAAAAAAAAAAAAAAAAAAAAAAAAACCCTTGTAATATTTTTTAAAAAAATTCAAGGCAATCTTGGCTTTTATTCTTTATTGGAGACAGGCACACATTATTTTTTCCATTTTATTAGAAGCACAGTTAAAATTTCAGTTAGACCGATCTAACAAGGTTTGTGTAGAATGAAAATAACGTCTGAAGAACATTCCTGAATGCCTAAGGAGCCAAAAGTTTTGGAGGAAAAATTTCTGTGCAAACTAATCAAAGCTGAATTACTCAAATGAAACTAGGAACTGTTTGTCTGAACAGAGGTTCAATTCTTCAGAGTGGGTTGGAGAATTTTCAAACTTTCCATTAAAAAAAAATTAGCAAAAGGTAATATTGACAGGGAAGTCTGCCACAGAAATAAATTTATTTGTGGTGAACGGGCAATATTCAACTATGTTTTTTCAATAAAACTATTTCAGAAGTATCCACTAATGCCAATGAAGTAAAGTTTTGCCAGTATGACCTTTAAATATTTTACACTAAGGAAAAAATCAGCTGCAGAAGTAATAAATTAAAGCCTCCAATCTTCAGCCTAATTCCATAAGGAATCTTAAAAATATGCCCATGCAAACACTAGGTATACAGAGCACATTTAACCTCCCAGTGCCATGGTCAAAGCAAACCTGGGCTGGCACTCTCTGGGACACAATGCCCACAGGCTGCTTCCTTTGCAGCCATGTGCAGCAGGCAGGGCCTCAGCAGGGCACAACTGGTGTTCCTGGCCCTGGGCGGCAGCGGCTGCCGAAGCAGCCTCTGCCAGCGGCTTGAGCAAGGATCCCAAAAGCAACTGAAGGCATCGTTCATGATCCTTATCCACATAAAAACAAAGGACAAAAAGCCTTTTCCTTACAAGCACTTGCAAGTTACTGAATTGCCTGGAGCATTTTGTGTGACTGTTTTTCTCCCCTTACCTTTCTCGTTAAGAGGCTTTTGCGCCTCATTCCACACGCCTCCAGCTGGAGACGCCCCCGCAGCGCCAGCTCAATTAACATACAGCCACGCAACCCCGACGAGATGCAGTCATTCCAGAAGGATGTGTAACCCTGGGAAGGACAAAAGAGAGTAAGAGATTTCCCTCTACAGCTGAAAACAGCTGAAAACGACTTACTGCCTTTTCTGCAACTACCTTCATTAACCTGTCCTTGCTACCCTAACTCAACCTGAAGCCACACTGGTAGCCAACCATCATGTTTACTCAAAACAAAAAGGAGAAATTGACTGATCCCCAATTAGTTTTAAGACAGACTCTATTCTTTGAAGAGCAGAGAATTTTAGAAAAGTGACACAAATTAAAACAGCAAGGTATCAGCAACTGCTAGATATTAAGTGTAGAATCATAGAATCACAGAATGCCTAAGGTTGGAAGGGACCTCTAGAGGTCATCTAGTCCAACCCCCCTGCACAC